>CAMZMU010000062.1:28938818-29057936 GCA_947311845.1 Poa pratensis
AACAAAAACAAAATTAAAAACACACAGACGCTCCAAGTAAAGCGCATAAGATGTGAAGAATTTAAAATATAGTTTCACTAGAGATGACCTGAATAAGTCTCGTAAAATTAGCGGTTCCTTTCGGGCGAGACGGAGACCTCGTTAAAAAGCCACAGGCGAGGAAGTGCCCGAGGCTCCAGATGGTGGGCCCCACGCGCCAAAGAATCTGGCCGCGTGGGCCCCCCCCCTTTTGGGCCTCGTGGCTCTCCTCCCTTCGATATCTTCCCACTGCTGTTCTCCCGTGAAAAACCAGCTGTGCAATTTTCCTTTTTCCATTTGGGTCCCGTAGCTCCTGAAACATTAAAAACAAGAAAAAGGAGGTTTTCTGCCTCCCAGAAATTAAATACCAAAAATAGGGACTTTGTTGAAAGTCCATAAATCATCTAAAACATGTAAAAACAATGATATACAATGCCAATATCTTCTATAATGATATAAGTGTATAAATGATGATATAAAATGCACGTATCAACTCCCCCAAGCTTAAACCCTTACTTGTCCTCAAGTAAGTAAGGACATAGATCATTACATGCATCAATGGACTTATGGTTGATAAATAAATACGAGCATTGTATCATCATCATATTCAATTGCAATGTAAGATTAATGAACTAAAACTCATACACATAAGGGCAGCATAAGTAGAAGCTCTAGCAATCACCCCTTACACTTTGAAAGCAAATAACCATTGTATGTTGGACAATTGAATCACACTATTTTTAACATGCTTTTGCTCTTATGGCTAGCATCATAATGTTTAATACTTTACTGAAGTTTAAAGACAAGATAAACTCTCATTGGATAAGTTAAAGAATACAAATGAAAAGACAGATAAAAATTATTTGCACCCTTGCTTCACTAGTAACTAGTGCAAACTTTAGTCATGGATGTTTCAATCAAGTTCTTATGCTCAAACAACCTTTATCTCACACTTTCCATGGCTAACCGAATCCTCGGGTGCCTTCCTTTCATACACTTTACAAGAGCATAAGTATTGACACATCCATGATCATTCATTTGCTCAAAAGATACTAGATTCTAACAAGAGTGTTTTCATATCCTTTTCATTAACTATTCCCAACTTTTTATGCTACAAGACTATATCTCAACCTTAAACTTATTAATTCTCAAGTCATAATGACTCACTCTTTTCTTATTTATATTGAGCTAGATTCTACAATTGTCCAACACTCAAGTTAATTAAATTCAAGGCAAGATGTGACTGAAACCTCTAAAATAAACCACGCTCATTTGCATGAGTGTTACCCATAAATCTCCAAACAAGAGAATCATGGATGACACCATACTTTAATATTCATTGATAAACCATAAGATAGGGATACATGATAATGCTCCATGAGCTCACACAAGCCTAAAAGAGATTGATAACTAAATGATAAAAGCAAAACACACCATGACTAGATAGATATGATAAACTAGTAAAGATAAAGACTAGGTGGAACTCCCCCAAGCTTGACGTTCTGCCAGTGCTTTCTCTGCTGCAGCCTCTTCTTTCTCATATTCTTCCTCCCATTCAGCCCTCTTCCATGGGAAAGGCCTCCATTGTAGAAGGAGTTAGGTGGATCATTATACCTGAGGGTAGCAGCTGCTGCAATCTTCTTGAAGCGCTCTTCATACTCACAGTTTTGATTTTCCACATCCACAGTAGAGCTTGATGCTTGTCCAACTCAGATGTGACATGTAGATACCTCTTCTCCAAGTCCTCCAGCCTCTCCTTGTACTCTTCAACCTTCTTCTCCAGCTCCAGGTTCATGAAGTGATGAGCATCAAGGCTGCGTTCAACAACAGTATTATACCTGAAGATCTTCTGTTCCAGGTCCTCCAGCCTCTCCTCCACCGTGCCAATGATCTTGGGAGCCTTCACCTCCTCTATGAGCATCGCGCCCTCCTTGAAGGACAAGGTCTTCATTGGTGCCATCACGGAGTTGAGGTAGCGGTTCACAACACCTCCCTTGGGGAAGCTCTCCCCTCATGATCGGATCCGGAGCTAGACATGGCTAAAACCTGACAGACAGAAACACAAAAGCAAAGATCGCTCGAGAACGCTCGGTGCGAGATTAGATCAACGAAAAGGGGTATATATTGACGGTTTTTAGGTCAAGACGAAGCGTCGGAGTCGAAAACGAGACGGAACGGGACTCCGAGGGGCAAAAGGGTGGGCCCACGCGGCCAAAGCATCTAACCGCGTGGGACCCCCTCTTTTCTCCCTCGGGTCTCCGTTCCTTCCAATTTTCTTGTCCCACACGTTAATTTCCATAAAAAATGATGTCCGTAAAATATTACGCAATTCCGAGAAACTTTCCAGAGTAAAAGTTACCTTTTATTGATTTTGGATTTCTGAAACTGCAAACTTCTTTGCAATTACCTCCTCCGGTGTCTGTAAAATGAATTCCTCCACCTTTCCAATGAAGCTTTTTCCTGCAATATAATGTTTAAGGCGTTGTCCATTAACCACATGAGGTTTACCTTTCATATCACCATGAAGACGGATAGCTCCTGAACGGTATACTTCCTGTATCACTAATGGTCCCTGCCACTTTGAAGCTAACTTACCTGCAGAAAACTTGAAACGAGAGTTGTATAATAGCACTTGATCACCTACTTTGAATTCTTTCTTTTTAATTTTCTTGTCATGCCAAATCTTAACTTTTTCTTTAAACATCCTGGCACTTTCATAAGCTTCATTTCTCCATTCATCTAGTAGGTTTAAATCAAGAATTCTCTTCTCTCCAGCAGTTTTAAAATCAAAGTTCAATTGTTTAATAGCCCATCTAGCTTTATGTTCTAATTCAACAGGTAAATGACAAGCTTTTCCATAAACCATTTTATAAGGAGACATTCCCATAGGATTTTTAAAAGCAGTTCTATAAGCCCATAATGCATCGTTAATTTTAAGTGGCCAATCAGACCTAGACTTATTCACTGTCTTTTCCAAAATGAGTTTAATTTCCCTATTACTTAATTCAACTTGTCCACTAGTTTGGGGATGATAAGGTGATGCAATTCTATGGTTAACATCATATTTTGCCAAAGTTTTCCTAAGAATACCATGTAAGAAATGAGAACCACCATCAGTAATTAAAAACCTAGGAACACCAAACCTGGGGAAAATGATGTCCTGAAGCATCTTCATTGCTGTGGCATGATCTGCACTTTTGGTTGGAATTGCTTCCACCCACTTTGTAACATAATCCACTGCAACCAAAATATGAGTATGCTTTGTCTTTGATTCGGGAAAGGTCCCATAAAGTCAAAACCCCACACATCAAATGGTTCAAGTGGTAAGGAATAGTTCATAGGCATTTCATTTCTCCTACCAATATTTCCTACTCTTTGACATTTATCACAAGATTTAACATATTCAGCACAATCCTTAAATAAAGTAGGCCAATAAAAACCAGACTGTAATACCTTTGCACCTGTACGATCTCCTGCATGATGTCCTCCATAGGGACTGTCATGACAATCTCTTATAATAGCCTGTTGTTCATACTCAGGTACACAACGTCTAATAATACCATCCACACTCTCTTATAAAGAAAGGATCATCCCAAAATAATGTCTAAGATCATAAAAGAATTTCTTTCTTTGTTGAGTAGTGAAGTGTGGAGGTAAAACTTTACCAACAATAAAATTTGCATAATTGGCAAACCATGGTGATGCAACTTTAGCACTAGAAACATTAATGTTTGCAAGTTGTTCATTAGCAAAACTATCATTAATAGGAATAGGATCATCAGGTATATTTTCCATTCTAGAAAGATGATCAGCTACTTGATTATCTTCCCCTTTCCTATCAACAATGTGTAAATCAAATTCTTGCAATAGAAGTACCCATCTTATTAATCTAGGCTTAGCATCTTTCTTATGCATTAAGTATTTAATGGCAGAGTGATCAGTATGCAATGTGACTTTCGAATCAGTAATATAAGGTCTAAACTTGTCACAAGCAAATAGCACTGCTAAAAATTCTTTTTCAGTTGTGGCATAATTCCTTTGAGCAGCATCAAGTGTTCTACTAGCATAATAAATGACATTCAGTTTCTTATCAACACGTTGGCCCAAAACAGCCCCAACTGCATAATCACTAGCATCACACATAATTTCAAAAGGCAAATTCCAATCAGGTGGTTGAATAATAGGGCACTTATTAAAGCATTTTTCAAAATATTAAAGGACTCAATACAATCATCACAAAAGAGAAAGGAACATCCTTTTGCAAAAGATTGGTTAGAGGTTTTGATATTTTGGAGAAATCTTTAATAAACCTACGGTAAAAACCTGCATGCCCAAGAAAACTTCTTATACCTTTGAGATCCCTTGGGAATGGAGCTTTTCAATAGCTTCTATCTTTGCTGGGTCAACTTCTATTCCTTTCCAGAAATCTTATGCCCAAGAACAATACCTTCAGTAACCATGAAGTGACACTTCTCCCAGTTTAAAACTAAGTGTTGGTCTTCACAACGCTGCAAAACTTTGTTAAGGTTGAACAAGCAATTATCGAAGGAAGTACCATACACAGAAAAATCCCATAAAGACTTCCATTATCTTTTCAATATAATCAGCAAATATAGCATTCATGCATCTTTGAAAAGTAGCAGGAGCATTGCACAAACCGAATGGCATTCTCCTATAAGCAAATGTACCAAATGGACATGTAAAAGTGGTTTTCTCTTGATCATCTTTATGAACAGGAATTTGGGAGAAACCTGAATAACCATCTAAATAGCAAAAGTGAGAGTGTTTAGATAACCTTTCTAACATTTGATCAATAAATGGCAATGGGTAATGATCTTTACGAGTTGCTTTGTTTAACTTCCTGAAATCAATACACATTCTATAACCAACAACAGTGCGTTGAGCTACAAGTTCATCCTCATCATTTGGAACAACAGTCATTCCACCCTTTTTAGGAACACAATGAACAGGACTAACCCACTTACTATCAGCTATAGGATAAATGATACCAGCTTCAATAAGTCTTATTACCTCTTTCCTTACCACTTCCTTCATTTTTGGATGGAGACGGCGTTGATAATCAACAACAGGTTTTGCATCCTCTTCCAAATTAATTTTATGCATACATAGAGCTGGGCTTATACCTTTAAGATCATCAAGAGAGTATCCAATGGCTGGTCGGTGAGCTTTAAGCACATCAAGTAATTTCTCTTCTTCTTCAGCTGAAAGGTTAGCACTAATAATGACAGGATATATGCTCTTCTCATCCTATATGCATATTTCAGATTTTAGGCAAAGGTTTTAATTCAAACTAGGATCCCCTTTAGGTGGTGGTAGCACTCCTAAATTATCAGGTGGGATATGCAATTGTAATTGTGGTGGCTGTTGTGAAAGTATTTGTTCTAAAGCATCTTTTCTTCTTCATTAAATGGTTCATCTTGATTAAGCATGTATCTTTCCACCAGTCTGTTGAAGCTACAGCTACATGAGCAAGAGTTTCAATTACATCTTCAGAAAATGGCTCTTTCTTTGAATGCTTATCAAAATTTAGAAAAGTTGAATGCAAGTTTTTCTCCAGCACAATTAATAAACACTTTCTCTTTAAGCAAATCAATTTCAGCACCAACAGTATGTAAGAAGGTCTACCAAAAATGATAGGACAAAATGAATCTTGAGGCAACCAAGCACAATAAAATCAGCAGGATATTTAATTTTACCTACCAATACTTCAACATCTCTAACAATTCCAAGTGGATTAATATAATCTTTATTAGCAAGTTGAATTGTCATACCTGTCTCTTCCATACTAATAGGATCAATATCAGGCTTGATTTCAAGATACAGAGAATATGGAATGACACTAATGCTTGCTCCAATATCACATAAGCCATGATAACTAGAAGTCCCAATAGTGCATGATATAACAGGCTTACCAACCTTGGCCGAATTGCCTTTAACAACTTTAGTAGCATCTTCACATAGATAAACATCAACAGGATCTTCTTCATTTAATTGTTTGATAATAGAGATTTGACTGTTGACTTCCATCTGTTCATAAGGCTGAGATCTTCTTCTTTTACTCTTGTTAGAAACAGCAATAAGTAAATTTTCCTTGACTTGGTTTGGATATGGTGTGCCTCAACATACTCCTCAATTGTCAAGGATGACACTGGTTCTACCTGTTTAATAACTTTGGGTACAACAATAGATTGTTTAACAGGTTCAACATAAGCTTCAAACCCAGTTTTAGGAATACCAATATGATTAGCAAAAGATTTAGCTACCTCAATTATAACATAAGGATCAAGATTAAAAGTATCACTCAGATTTTTAAACAAGGTAGAAGTAGAGAAATTCTCTACACATGAATACTCATAGTCCAGATAGGGCTCATTACCTTTATCAAGATCCCAATGACCAGTATTCTCAGAAATAGTCTCCAATAAATTCCATGCTTCTTCTTCAGTATTATTTGTAAAGCTTCCACTAGATGAATTATCCAGAAATTCCTTTTGTTGCCTTGGTAGCCTCACATAAAAGTTTATCAGAATAATTTTCCTTGTAAGATCATGACAAGGATTCTTGCGAGGAGTTCCTTTAACCTCCCCCAAGCTTGAGTAATACTTTCTCCCAGATGTGGCCAGAAATTAAATATATAGCAGCGGTTCTCATAAGCTTCTCTAGGAGTAAAATACTTAAGAAAGAAAACCTTCCTCAAAATACTCCAGTCCATAGTGACTTCTTCATCTAAAGACCTGAACCAAATACGAGCATTACCAGATAAAGACAGATATAACAGCTTCCTTTTTACCTGATCTTCAGAAATACCAGGAAGTCTAAATAAACCACATATAGCCTCAATTGTTTCCATGTGTTCACGTGCAGATTTAGTTCCATCTGTAAATGGATTTTTCATAACTCTTTTAACATGACCAACGGGAATTTTATATCCCACTTTAGGTATCTCAGCACAGTAGTTTCAACACTTTTAGGAGCATAAGCACTTTCATATAAGCAAGATGCAGCGAGGCACGATTCATAAATGCCATAGTAGCAATGAGATAAAACAGTAAATAAAATTCACCTTTCAAGTTTCCTTACCAAACTTCTTACCAATAGCGCTACGCTCCCCGGCAACGGCGCCAGAAAAGTATCTTGATGACTCCCAAGTGCAGGAGATCAATTGTAGTACCTTTCGAATAGAAAAGGTTGTCGAACCCACGAGGAGCTGAAGGTATTGGTTATTAGAAATGATAAATAGACAATAAAAGATGCAAGTGTTTTTGGTATTTTCGATTGTATTTGCAAGACAGTAACAATGCAGCAGGTAAATGGTAACAAGTAAAAGCTCTCAAAGAGAGAGAAAGCCCAATCCTCTATGTGTAAGAGGACAAGCTCAAGTGATGTGTAACTTATATGTGGAAAACGTTCCCGAGGGCGGCATGGATATTGCTAGGCATATAGATTTATTAAACAACACGTTGAATATCTTGTCTAGTTTTAATCTTCTTCGGACGGAGCTATTATTAGGTACAGCTAAATAAATAGACTAAACCCTTATGATGGATCATGTGGCCAATTAAATGACAGCACAAGAATTATTAAGATATAAAATCCCACCATAGCATTACTCTAGGTCCCCGATACTAATACCCCGTAAAGTAACTTAATGATTCGGTCTCAGGCTTTCGTGTCCTCCCAAGTCTCCCTCACGCCATTACACTACGGTGTTCTCCTATGAGCCCATATAGGTGAAGTGTTGTGCAGTCGACGTTCGCACAACACCATCATAGAATCACACAAAAAGATAAACACTAGACAAAATACCAACACATGTCATATATAAATCATTGCCAATTCATCCTATGCCCTCAGGAACATACGGGAACTACTCACAACGTGCAAACATGATGATATTCAGTGGCATAAGTGGTACAACACAATCTGAAAATATAACTTCACCACCAAATAATGACAAGTACTCAATCACAAACATGAATAGTAGCACAAGACAAGTATCTAGGGTATAGCAACTCTCAAACTACGAGGGGGACGGAGTGGATCACGGAGATGATGATGGAGATGGTGCTGGTCTTGGTGATGGTGATGATGTAGAGGCCTCCTCCCACGCCAAGGAGGAGAGGTGATGACGATGACGATGATTTCCCCCTTCTCCGGAGCTCCGGAGCAGCAGGATCTGATCCCCCTCGGAGGGAATCAGGAGTTTCGCCGCCCGCGACCTCGGATAGTCTCGTAAAATTAGGGCGTTCCTTTTCGGGCGAGACGGAGACCTCGTTAAAAAGCCCCAGGCGAGGAAGTGCCCGAGGCTCCGATGGTGGGCCCCACGCGGCCAAAGAATCTGGCCGCGTGGGCCCTGATGACCCACAAGTATAGGGGTGTATCGTAGTACTTTCGATAAATAAGAGTGTCGAACCCAACGAGGAGCAGAAGGTGCTGACAAGGAGTTTCGGTAAAGGTTTCACTGTAAATGCTAGCAGACAAGTTTTTAGGGGTTTTTGATATAGCAGGTAAATAAAATGCGAGTAAGTAAAAGACAGTAATAATAATTGCAGCGAGTGGCCCAATCCTTTTTAGAGCAAAGGACAAGCCGGTTGGTTTACTTATGATGACAAAATGTTCTTGAGGACACACGGGATTCTAGTCAAGTGCTTTCGCTTCACATAGTTGATTAATCTTCATTGTTTTGATAAGTGTTGTGTGGGTGAACCTATGCTAATGCACCGCCCTTACTTGGACTAATACATACTTGTGATTATACCTCTTGCAAGCATCCGCAGTTACAAGAAAGTAATTAAGATAAATCTAACCACAGCCTTAAACTCTGAGATCCTACGCTCCCTTGTGCACCGGTATACTAACGGGGGTTTAGGTTTCTGTCACTCCGGCAACCCCACAATTAGCAACCAAATACACAATGCATTCCTCTAGGCCCATAAAGGTGAAGTGTCATGTAGTCGACGTTCACACGACACCACTAGAAGAATAGCACCACAACTTAAATATCAAACCATTAAATATTACTCAACATAATTCCACTACTAACAGCGTGACTTCTCCCATGTCCTCAAGAACTAATCGAACTACTCACGAGACATCATATGGATCATGATCAGAGGTGATATAATGATGGATAGCGATCTGAACATATACTTTAATTCACCGATAAAACTCAATAGCATCAACCACAAGGAGTAATTAACACCGGGAGAGTTTCCCCTATGAACTAAACAAAGTATAGCCCTAGATGTTACAGCGGAACGAGATGGTGCAGCGGTGATGGTGGTGATGGCGGTGGAGATGATGATGATGATGATCCCGATGAAGTCCAGCACGATGACGATGAGGATGGCGATGATCTCCCCCTCCGGGAAGGAATTTCCCCGGCAGATTTCTCCCTGCCGGAGAGCTTTTTCTCTCTCTGTTGTTTCCGCCTCGTGGAGGCGGCGGAATATTTTCTCTCGACTCCCCGTGTCTTAGGGTTTCTGGGGGATGAAGTACGCGAAGGGGGAGCGCCTGAGGTGGGCCAGGGGCACCACACCTGGCTAGGGCGCGGCCAAGGTGGGCCCCGCGCCCAGGGGTGGTGTGGGCCCCTCCTGGCCCATCTCAGCCTCCCCTTTTGGCTTAGTCCATCTTCTGATAAAATAGGAACATCTGTCTTCTCGGAAATATTTTTAGTGCTCCAGAAATATAGTGCCTTGACGTGCTTTTTCCAGCTGAAATCTGACTCCGGCAGTTAATTATCCAATGATCATCAAACATGCAAAATAAGACAAAATAACATAAGTAACTCCTCTTAATATGAAATATATCATTGAATAACAGTAAATTATGCTATAAAATAGTGATGCAAAATGGACGTATCAACCCCCCCAAGCTTAGACCTCGCTTGTCCCCAAGCGAAAGCTGAGCTCAGTAAACTAGAACAAAAGTTTATGGAGTGAAGCGTCGATAATAAAGAATACGGACAAGAAGCATCAGTAATTACTAAACAACACAACTCATTTTAAACAGCAACTACTCTTCATATAACCTAACTTGAACATGAGTAGTGAAACAACCACAATAAAAATACACGAAGGAAATTATAGATTAGTAATGGCACACTTCATTCTTGGTCATAGAACAATAAGCAATCAATACTTATCTTTCGAAAGGAGTCTTTATATTAGAGCTTATATTGCAGAACTTCCACACTCAATTATCACACCTTCTTTACAGTCATTGATAACTTGCAAAGCTATATTCTTAGAGGCAAAAGTCTTTGTGCTAAGACAAGAAGGATAAAAGACATGATTGACAATATTAATGATATATATGGTTGAATCACAACAACTCAAATGCTTGCTCAAGAAGAAGGAAATAGGTGTACTGACTCAACATGAAAAGTAAAAGAAAGGCCCTTCGCAGAGGGAAGCAGGGATTAAGTCATGTGCTAGAGCTTTTAAGTTTTTGAAATCATATAGAGAGCAAAAATTAAGTTTTGAGAGGTGTTTGTTAATTGTCAACGAATGGTAGCGGGTGAAAACAGTATTCTCCCTGTCAAACAGACTTTTAAGAGCGGCTCCCATGAAGGACGTTATTTCTACCAGCAAGGCAGATCATCCCTCTTTCTCTTTGGTTTACACACGCAGATATTTCACTGTTTGTCATGCTTACTGATAATCAGGGCAAAAGTGTGAAGAGAATTAAGCGTTAAAGTTGTAATTAATTGGGACTGGGCATCCCGTTGCCAGCTCTTTTTGCAAGTTATTGGATAAGCGGATGTATATGCCACTAGTCCAGGTGTAAAGTCTGTTTGACAAGTAGAATAAAGGATAACCACACTACTTCCTCATGAGCTAGTAAACATTGACACAAAAGGGAATAATAACATTTTGAATAATTTAAAGGTAGCACATGAAAAATTTACTTGGAGTGGCAAAGAAATACCACATATAGGTAGTTATGGTGGACACAAATGGCATGGGTTTGGCTCAAGGATTTGGATGCACGAGAAGCATTCCCTCTCAGTACGGTGGTTAAGGCTAGCAAGGTCATGTGCAAGCATAAAAGTTGGGGGATACACACAAATATAATGTAATAGAAGCAACCATGCTATCTTCCCTGTAAGCACAAATGTTTTAACTCAAAGAATACTAATCTTATTGGCTAGCAAGAAAGAAAGATAAAGGGATAATATTTTTGCATGTAATTCCCTCCTTCTACTTAAGTTTTCATGGTATGTTGCTAATGACCAATACTAAGTTTGCCACAACTAATATAATTTACTTAATGTACCCAAAAGTGGCGTCAATACTAATGGCAAGATCAGCACATAAAGAAGATTGCAGGCTAAAATAAAATGTACCGAAAGTAAAGGTGGAACTTCTCATTAATATTCTGAACAAAGACACACTCAAACCAACGGATACATGGATAACTAAAGGATTGACACTCCACATCGCAAACCATCTTATAAGATAACTTCTCTACTCATGATATGACCACGAAATTATAAAAACGAAAGGATAAAGATGATACTGGGCACTCCCCCAAGCTTGGAACAAGCCAAGGGAGTGCCATTACCCCTTGACGATTTAGGCTTGATCTCTTGGTGGTGACGGTGGTACCACGGCAATCGGGGTTAGGAAACGTTCGAGCATCCGGCGGAGCCTGTTATTCTCATCTTGAAGTATTTCCACCTCAGCTCTCAGGATACGAAATTGGTCACAAAACTCGTTCGTGGTTCGGAGAGCTTCAGCAGCTGCAGGGGAAAACCGCAAATCTGGAATTGGTGGGGTGACTCCCTGCACATTATGAGAAAAAGCACGTTGAGGATTAATTGATCCCACAAAGGTGGAGTTGCTCGGCCTTGATTCTCCTTGTTGGCGAGGCTGGCCAGCTTGCACCTCCTCTCTGATGCTTCGATCCATGTCAGCTCTCCTAGCAGCAATCTCCTCCTCCGTCGCCCAACCGACGAAGGTTCCCTCTTCCACATCGCGTTCGAGTTCACGTCGGCGCCTTGCTGCATACTTCTCACCGTACACTCCTCGCGACGCCATGTAGGGACTTGAAATTCCTGTCAGAACAGCTTGAAAACGAAACACGGCGAAAACACGATATACGGACCTCGAGAGATCCGGGTGATATATAGCAAAAAGTTTTACGACAAAAGGAAGGTACAGGACGAAACGGGGTCGGAGACGGGCTCCGAGGTGCCCACACGCACCCACGGCGCGGCCAGGGTGGGGCCCGCGCCCAGGGGTGGTGTGGTGCCCTCGGGCACCGTTTCCTACCCTTTTCCGACTCATAATTTTCCATATTATGTAAAAACAACAAATATTTAGGTTGAAAAGTAAATCGCGAACTTTTTCTTACCGAAACTGTTACCTATTCCAAATCAGCTTTGCAGTTGTCTGAATTTGACTTTTTATAAAATCCTCTGGAGTTACCACTTTGATAAATCAACATCTTCATTATAAGAATCTCCAGAAATGTAATGCTTGAGTCTTTGACCATTAACCACTTGTGGTCTGTCCCCATCTAGTGAATTGATTTTAATCGCACCTGAGCGATAGACCTCCTCATGATATAAGGTCCTTCCCATTTTGAAAGTAATTTTCCTGCAAAAAATCTGAGACGAGACCTATACAATAAAACTTTTTCACCTACGTTAAATTCTCTCTTAAGAATTCTTCTATCATGCCATTGCTTAACTTTCTCTTTAAAGAGCCTAGCATTTTCATAAGCTGCATTTCTCCATTCATCTAAAGAATTCAAATTAAGCAATCTCTTTTTACCGGCAAGTTTAAAGTCTCTATTAAGTTCTTTCACCGCCCAATAGGCTTTATGTTCTAATTCTAAGGCAAATGACAAGCTTTTCCATAAACCATTTTGTAAGGAGACATTCCCATAGGATTTTTATAAGCAGTTCTATAAGCCCACAAAGCATCGTTAAGCTTTTTAGACCAATTTTTTCTAGATTTATTAACAGTCTTTTGCAAAATAGACTTAATCTCTCTATTTGACAATTCTACTTGACCACTTGTTTGGGATGATATGGTGAAGCAATTCTATGATTAACATCATACTTAGCTAGAGTTTTTCTAAAAGCACCATGAATAAAATGAGAACCCCATCAGTCATGAGATATCTAGGCACACCAAACCTAGGAAGATAATATCTTTAAGCATTTTTAATGATGTCTCACCATCAGCACTAGAAGTTGGTATAGCTTCTACCCATTTAGTAACATAATCAACAGCAACAAGTATATGAGTATAACCATTTGAGGAAGGAAAAGGACCCATAAAGTCAAATCCCCAACAGTCGAAAGGTTCAATAACAAGAGAATAATTCATAGGCATTTCATTACGTCTACTAATGTTACCTACTCTTTGACATTCATCACATGATAAAACAAATTTTCTAGCATCTCTAAAAAGGGTAGGCCAATAAAAACCTGATTGTAGAACCTTTTGCGCAGTTCTATCTCCAGCGTGATGTCCTCCATAAGCACTTCCATGGCATTTGCTCAATATTTCTTTCTGTTCATACTCAGGAACACATCTTCGCATAATGCCATCTACTCCTTCTTTATACAAATGTGGGTCATCCCAAAAATAATGCCTCAAATCATAAAAGAACTTTCTTCTTTGCTGAGCTGTAAAGGTCGGAGGCAAATACTTGGCAACAATAAAATTAGCATAATCAGCATACCAAGGACTTTCGCGTGAGCTTACCTTTATCGCAGCCAATTGTTCATTTGGAAAACTATCATTAACAGGTATAGGATCATCTGAAATGTTTTCTAATCTAGACAAATTATCAGCAACAGGATTTTCAGCACCTTTCCTATCTACAATATGTAAATCAAATTCTTGCAGTAAAGTACCCATCTTATGAGCCTAGGCTTAGCATCTTTCTTTTCCATAAGGTATCTAATAGCAGCATGATCAGTGTGAATAGTAACTTTTGAATCAACAATATAAGGTCTAAATTTATCACAAGCAAAAACAACTGCTAAAAATTCCTTTTCAGTAGTAGCATAATTCTTTTGAGCGGCATCAAGTGTTTTACTAGCATAATGAATAACATTTAACTTCTTGTCTACCCGCTGTCCAAGAACAGCTCCTACAGCAAAATCACTAGCATCACACATTATTTCAAAAGGTAAAGTCCAATCAGGAGGTTGAACAACAGGAGCTGTGATTAAAGCTTTTTTAGAGTTTCAAAAGCTTCCTTGCAATCATCATCAAAAACAAAAGGTACATCTTTTTGAAGAAGATTAGTGAGGGGTTTTGAAATTTTAGAGAAATCTTTAATAAACCTCCTATAAAAACCGGCATGACCAGAATACTACGGATACCTTTCACATCCCTTGGACAGGGCATTTTCTCGATTGCTTCAACTTTAGCTCTGTCCACTTCAATACCTCTTTCAGAAATTTTGTGCCCTAGGACAATTCCTTCATTAACCATGAAATGACATTTCTCCCAATTAAGAACAAGATTTGTCTCCTCACATCTCTGCAAAACTTTATCAAGATTGTGCAAGCAATTATCAAAGGAAGTTCCGTAGACGGAAAAATCGTCCATGAATACTTCCACAATTTCTTCACAAAAACCATGAAAAATAGCAGACATGCATCTTTGGAACGTAGCAGGAGCATTACACAAACCAAAAGGCATACGTCTATAAGCATAAGTTCCATAAGGACAAGTAAAAGTAGTTTTCTCTTGATCTTGTGCTTTAACAGCAATTTGTGAGAATCCAGAATAACCATCAAGGAAACAAAAATGGTTTTCTTAGACAACCTTTCTAACATTTGATCAATAAAAGGCAAAGGATAATGATCTTTCTTAGTTACTTTATTGACCTTTCTAAAATCAATGCACATCCTATACCCAACTACTACTCTTTGAGGAATAAGTTCATCATTTTCATTTGGTACAACAGTAACTCCTCCTTTCTTAGGGACACAATGCACAGGACTTACCCATCTACTATCAGCAATAGGATAAATTATACCAGCATCAAGAAGTTTTAATACCTCATTTCTTACCACTTCTTTCATCTTAGGGATCAAGCGACGCTGATGCTCAACAACAGGTTTTGCATCGGGTTCAATGTTGATGGCATGTTGACATATAGTAGGAGAAATCCCCTTTAAATCATCCAAAGTGTATCCCATAGCTCCTCGATGTTTCTTTAGTACTTCTAATACCTTGCTTCTTCATTACCTGAAAGTTTAGAACTAATAATAACAGGATATACTTTCCTTTCATCAAGATAAACATACTTAAGATTATCAGGTAACGGTTTTAAATCGAAGACAGGATCTTCCTTAGGAGGCGCTGAGGTACCCAAATCTTCCACAGGCAAATTATGCTTAAGTATTGGTGGTTGACGAAGAAAGGCATTGTCAATCTCATTCCTCTCCTCCATAAATACTTCACTTTCGTGTTCCTCCATGAATTGCTGCAAGGCATTGTTAGGAGCAACAGCAATAGAAGCAAGTTGTTCATTTTCTCATTAGGCAATTCAGTTTCATAAAGTTGTTTACCAAACTTAGAGAAATTAAACTCATAAGATTCTCCATTAAATTTAGTGTAAATTTTCTCTTTCTTACAATCTATAATGCACCACATGTATTCAAGAAAGGCCTACCAAAAATAATGGGACAAGCTTTACTAGCAACAGAACCAAGTACTAGAAAATCAGCAGGGTATTTAGTCTTACCACATAAAACTTCAACATCTCTCACAATACCAATTGGAGAGATAGTTTCTCTATTAGCAAGCTGAATAACCACATCAATCTCCTCAAGTTCGCAAGGACCAATTTCATGCATAATTTCTTTATAAAGATCAAAAGGAATAGCACTAGAACTTGCACCAATATCACATAAACCATAATAGCAATGTTCTCCTATTTTGACTGAAAGCACAGGAACACTTGTTTTCCTAGCTCTACTGGGATGTGAAACAATATTAGAGGCATCTTCACAAAAGATAATATGTCCTCCTTCTACATTTTCAGTTACCAAATCCTTTACTATTGCTATTGTGGGTTCAACCGCTATTTGTTCAGCAGGTTCTAAAGCTTTCTTTGCACTTTTATTAACCACACTAGCTATGATAGAATGTTCCCTAATTTTAACAGGAAAAGGTGGTTTCTCAATATAAGGTTCTGGCAAGATACGATCAACTGTATGAACTTCAATGTTTTTAATATTGGCAGAATTAGTATTATCTTTGTAAGGCAAATGATACTTATTGCAACTTTCTTTAGGAACATCAAGATAAGAGGCAAAAGCCTTGTAACAGTTTGCAATAACTTGAGAATCAAGACCATACATATCATAGAGATTACGAAAATTATCAGTATTCATAAAAGTTTTAATGCATTCGTAATCATACTTTATACCTGATTCTCTACCTTTGTCGTTCTCCCATCCTTCAGTATTTTCCTCAATCCGATCAAGAAGGTCCCATTTAACTTCCTCTTTATTACGCGTAAATGATCCAGCACAAGAGGTATCCAATAGAGTTTTATCTTGAAGAGAAAGCCTTGCATAGAAGTTATCAATAACAACATTACCAGGAAGCTCATGAATGGGGCATTTGAGCATTAATGATTTCAATCTCCCCCACGCTTGGGCAATACTTTCTCCATCATGAGGCCAAAAATTATATATATGATTCCGATCTTGATGAATTTCACTAGGAGGATAAAATTTAGAATAAAAGAGAGGCACAATCTCCTCCCAGCCAATAGAACGCCCATTTTTCAGCATCCTATACCATTTTGCAGCTTTACCAGTCAACGATATAGAAAACAATTTCTTCTTGACCTCTTCCATTGAAATACCTGCACACTTGAACAACTCGCATAATTCATGAATAAATAGCAAATGATCCCCAGGAGGGACAGTTCCATCTCCTGCATAGCGGTTATTCGTAACTCGTTCAACAATTTTCATAGGTATTTTAAATGGAATTACTTGATCAGGTGGTTCCTCTTCTACTACCGTAGCAGTGGTAGTAGTATTTCCAAACAGGGATTCAAATGGAGATCTCTCCATGATAAAATAAAGTAGCAAGCAGAAATAAAAATAGCACCTACAGTAAAAGTTTCCCTTACCAATTCCACTCACCAATAGCGCTTCACTCCCCGGCAACGGCGCCAGAAAATAGTCTTGATGACCCACAAGTATAGGGGGTGTATCGTAGTACTTTCGATAAATAAGAGTGTCGAACCCAACGAGGAGCAGAAGGTGCTGACAAGGAGTTTCGGTAAAGGTTTCACTGTAAATGCTAGCAGACAAGTTTTTAGGGGTTTTTGATATAGCAGGTAAATAAAATGCGAGTAAGTAAAAGACAGTAATAATAATTGCAGCGAGTGGCCCAATCCTTTTTAGAGCAAAGGACAAGCCGGTTGGTTTACTTATGATGACAAAATGTTCTTGAGGACACACGGGATTCTAGTCAAGTGCTTTCGCTTCACATAGTTGATTAATCTTCATTGTTTTGATAAGTGTTGTGTGGGTGAACCTATGCTAATGCACCGCCCTTACTTGGACTAATACATACTTGTGATTATACCTCTTGCAAGCATCCGCAGTTACAAGAAAGTAATTAAGATAAATCTAACCACAGCCTTAAACTCTGAGATCCTACGCTCCCTTGTGCACCGGTATACTAACGGGGGTTTAGGTTTCTGTCACTCCGGCAACCCCACAATTAGCAACCAAATACACAATGCATTCCTCTAGGCCCATAAAGGTGAAGTGTCATGTAGTCGACGTTCACACGACACCACTAGAAGAATAGCACCACAACTTAAATATCAAACCATTAAATATTACTCAACATAATTCCACTACTAACAGCGTGACTTCTCCCATGTCCTCAAGAACTAATCGAACTACTCACGAGACATCATATGGATCATGATCAGAGGTGATATAATGATGGATAACGATCTGAACATATACTTTAATTCACCGATAAAACTCAATAGCATCAACCACAAGGAGTAATTAACACCGGGAGAGTTTCCCCTATGAACTAAACAAAGTATAGCCCTAGATGTTACAGCGGAACGAGATGGTGCAGCGGTGATGGTGGTGATGGCGGTGGAGATGATGATGATGATGATCCCGATGAAGTCCAGCGCGATGACGATGAGGATGGCGATGATCTCCCCCTCCGGGAAGGAATTTCCCCGGCAGATTTCTCCCTGCCGGAGAGCTTTTTCTCTCTCTGTTGTTTCCGCCTCGTGGAGGCGGCGGAATATTTTCTCACGGACTCCCCGTGTCTTAGGGTTTCTGGGGGATGAAGTACGCGAAGGGGGAGCGCCTGAGGTGGGCCAGGGGCACCACACCTGGCTAGGGCGCGGCCAAGGTGGGCCCCGCGCCCAGGGGTGGTGTGGGCCCCTCCTGGCCCATCTCAGCCTCCCCTTTTGGCTTAGTCCATCTTCTGATAAAATAGGAACATCTGTCTTCTCGGAAATATTTTTAGTGCTCCAGAAATATAGTGCCTTGACGTGCTTTTTCCAGCTGAAATCTGACTCCGGCAGTTAATTATCCAATGATCATCAAACATGCAAAATAAGACAAAATAACATAAGTAACTCCTCTTAATATGAAATATATCATTGAATAACAGTAAATTATGCTATAAAATAGTGATGCAAAATGGACGTATCAGGCCCCCCCTTTTGGGCCTCGTGGCTCTCCTCCCTTCGATCTTCTTCCCACTGATGTTCTCCCGGTGAAAAACCAGCTGTGCACTTTTCCTTTTTCCATTTGGGTCCCCGTAGCTCCTGAAACATTAAAAACAAGAAAAAGGAGGTTTTCTGCCTCCCAGAAATTAAATACCAAAAATAGGGACTTTGTATGAAAGTCCCATAAATCATCTAAAACATGTAAAAATAATGATATAACAATGCCAATAACATTCTAATATGATAATATAAGTTGTATAAATGATGATATAAAATGCACGTATCAACATTCCAGCCGTCCTCCTGAAGCTTGACATTACAAAGGCATTTGATACGGTCAGTTGGGCTTTCCTCCTGGAGGTGCTGAGGAAGATGGGGTTCGGAGACCTTTTGCTTGCAACCATCTGTGCCCTTCTTTCGTCAGCTTCCACTAAGGTGCTACTCAATGGTCATCCTGGTGGAAAGATTTTCAACAGGCGCGGATTGAGGCAGGGAGACCCGCTCTCGCCTCAACTGTTCATTTTGATCATGGAGGTCTTGCATCTGTTGATTGAGAGGGCTACGGCCTGTGGATTGTTGTTGCCTCTAGCTGACACGGGTCCTAGGCACTGCACGTCGATCTATGCTGATGACGTGGTGACCTTCCTCCGCCCCCTAGAGAGGGACCTCAGGGTTTTCGCTCTGCTACTCGACGACTTTGGCTTGGTGTCCGGGCTGAGGGCAAACCTTGAGAAGTGCTCGGCGCATCTGATCCGTTATGGAGAGGTTGAGGCGGCGTTGGTAGCTCGTGAGCTGCACTGTCCGCTGCTGTCGTTCCCGCTGCGCTACCTGGGGCTACCACTCTCCCTCAAGAAGCTGACGCCCGCTCAGCTCCAGTATCTGGTGGATAGTGTGGTCAGCCATCTTCCTAGGTGGCGTGCCGGGCTGCTTAACCGTGGAGGACGTCTTGAGCTTGTTAAGACCACCCACTCTACGATATCTATTTTCGCTATGATGTCTCTTGACCTGTCTGTGGAGACCCTGGTGGCGATCGAGAAGATCATCCGCAACTTTCTCTGGGTTGGGCGCAAGGACGCCCGTGGAGGTCACTGCCTGGTGGCGTGGGAGAGGGTTTCCATGCCCAAGCACTTGGGGGGTCTTGGGATTCCCAGCCTGCGACAGATGAACCGCGCTCTCAGGGCTAGGTGGCTTTGGCTTAGCAGAACGAACAACTCCAAGCCCTGGAGTGAGTTCAACATCCAAGTCCCCCGCGTGGTACAACAGTTGTTTGAGGCAGCCACCACTTCAGTTGTGGGTGACGGTGCTTCCAACTTTTTCTGGACAGACATGTGGTTGCCCGGTGGGCGTGTGAAGGAGCTGGCTCCGAACCTCTTCATGAAAGTGCCGAAGGCCGCGCGGTGCTCCCGACGAGTCAGAGATGGGCTCGCAGGTGGATGGTTGGACGACGTCTCGCCTGGCCTGGACATGCGAGAGATCCGCGAGTTGTTGTCCTTGGCTGACAGAGTGGCAGGGTTCGCCCTGACAGATGGGGTCGTGGATGAATTCAAGTGGAACTGGAAGAGCCACCGCAAGTACTCAGCTCGCTCGGCTTACAGAGGACTCTTTGAGGGCAAGATCAGGTTGGCTGGGGCACAACAGGTCTGGAGCTCCCGGGCTCCAAACAAATGCAAGTTCTTCCTCTGACTAGCGCTGAAGAACAGATGTTGGACTGCAGACCGCTTAGGGCGAAGAGGGCTGCCCAGACCGACCGCTTGCCCGTTGTGCGACCAAATGGGAGAAGACATAAACCACCTTCTCCTTGGTTGTGTCCTCTCTAGAGAGGTTTGGCACTCCTTCCTGAGCAGGTGGGGTAGAGTGGACTGGGTCCCTGACCATGATAATCGTCTAGTGGATTGGCTACCGACCAAGACGCCGGGAGGGAGCGACGAGAAGGACCTGTGGACGGCGATCAACTTGATCTGCTGGAGCTTGTGGAGGCATAGGAATGGAATGGTCTTCGAAGGTCACGCTCCTTCGGCAGCGACCGTCATCAGGATGGTAGAAGCCGAGGCTGACCTGTGACGGGCAGCGAGGATATTTAGGGGTAGTTTAGAACCCGTAGACAGGTGGAGGGTTGACGAGTGATCCTTTTTGTTTTTTCTGTTAGTGGATTGACGTTTTCGGCGTATGTGCCGAAACGCGTTGTAAACGGTCGCTTGGCCTCTCCTTCTTGAAACCGATACGTCCGCTTCCTTAAAAAAGAATGTTGAAGATTTTCACCGCGGCGGCCGGCGGCGAGGACAATCGGTGGTGATCAACTCAAGTACTCAACTGTACTACACACGGGCACGCTTGCACGTACGCGGTCGCCGTCGCGTACTACGCTCCTCATAGCCAAAAAGCGTCCGACCACGAGGAATCGCAGCCTCTCAAACGGCCACGAGTCTAATCCCCTCATCCACGTGGCGTCTTCCGGTTCGCTGCGCCCTCCCCTTCCTCATCTCCCCGACGAAACCCCGCTCCTGCTTGCCAGCCAGCCAGTCCCTAGCGCAGTTCCTTCCGCCTCCGACCTAAACCCCGCGCCGCCGACATCGCCGGACCGGAGGCCACCGGTTATGCAATGGCCGCCATCGTCTCTTCCGCCGCGCCGACGACGCTAACCCCACCGCGCGCACGCGCACGGAGGCCCCGGAATAGCCGCCTCCCCCGCGGCGGAGGCCGCGCCGCCGCGCTCGGGCTCGGGGGCGGCGGCGGAGCCGCCCTAGCCGCTCCTCTATCCTACGAGGAGATGCTGCGGCTCTCGACCGACACCGCCGGCGGAGGTGACGGCGGGTTCTCGCTCCCGGACCTCGGCCTCGACGGGCTGGTGGACTTAGTCTCCCAGAACCCGCTCGTCGTCGCCGCGGGCCTCGCCGTTGTCGCCGTGCCGCTGGTCATCTCGCAGGTGCTCGGCGGCGCCTCCAAGCCGTACGGAGCCGTGTCGGGGAAGGCCGCGTACCAGAGGCTGCTGGACGAGCCCGGCGCGCAGCTCGTCGACATCAGGCCGCTCAAGGACGCCCGCGAGGTCGGGTCGCCGGATATCAGGGAGGCCAAGAAGAAGGCCGTGGCCGTGCCGTACGACGGGGACGACAAGAACGGCTTCCTCAAGAAGCTTGAGCTGAAGTTCAAGGACCCCGAGAACACCACATTGATCATCCTTGACAAGTAAGGGCCTTGATTTTTTGTTGGCACTTGCAATGTGTTTGCTTTCTTCGTGTGTCTGTCCACTATTTTCTAGTTGGCCGGCGGATTCAGTTCTTAACTTCTTATTAGCACACAAAACACATAGCAAACAGCTGGGAATGGAATCGTGTCAAGATTTCAAAATCGATATATAAACTAGATAATCACTAGTTGGTTGGGTTGAATCCTCGTACGTATTAGTTCAGTCGTGTATCCCTGATGCTCTACACCTGCTCATCGACTTTGTGAAAATGAAGTTGGTAACACCTAGCACATTGTCGGTGCTTCTAAAATGGCGTTGAAGAAGTTGATTCCAGCAATAAATTGCCAGTTCATCAAGATGACATTGATAGAATAATCAAGGTTATAGTTCAGTAGAGAAAAAATGCAGAACAGATTGTTTGCATCGAGGAAAATTCAAAATATTTCTCATTGTACCACATAAATATTACTCAGTTTTCCCTTTTTATGCACATGAGGATGCGGTTCCATGAAGAGTTTGTGCATATTTACTCATATGTTTTTGTCCGACATGGAAACAATAAAAAAGCGATCTTCTCATAATTGTCCACATTTATTTCTCTATATGCTAGAATTATCCACATTATTTTCTAAACAAGAACGAGATCATGTTTGCTGCAGGAAATTTGCAAACAGTACTTGACTTGTAATTCTTCCATCACCAGTACATGTTTTAGATTTCATCGTCCTTCCGAATATTTACGTGAACAAAATGGATACCAGGTTTGATGGGAACTCTGAGCTAGTGGCTGAGCTTCTCACAGCCAATGGTTATAAAGCTGCTTTCGCAGTGAAGGATGGTGCAGAGGGACCTCGAGGTTGGCAGGTACTTACGTTTTACCGAGCTTGCATTCTCTGTAAGTAGTATTTCACATCAATATTCTCTATGCAAAATGTCACCATTTGCTAGTGCTCTACTGCAGAGCAGTAATCTTCCCTGGACTGCTCCCAAGAAGGGATTCAGTTTGGACTTTGGTGAGCTATTTGGGGTGAGTTGTCAACTTGAACATTCTTTTGTCTACATTTACTTCTTTTAAATATGATTTCTCTGTATTTTATATATTCGCATGCTCTTGTTGTTAGACTTATGTGTCAGTTCAATTTTGAGTTTATTATATGTTAACTTACAGGATGGTTCAGAAGGTTTACCTGTCACGATTGGTCTTGCTGCAGCTACTGGTTTCGGAGTACTTGCCTACACAGAGGTTTCTAATACTTGACATGCTTTCATATCTTGATTATTTGCTTTAGTTTATATTTTTACAAATCATGTATAATATGTGCTGCAGATAGAAACAGTGTTGCAGTTTCTGGGTTCAGCTGCCATTGTCCAGCTGGTGGTAAACAAACTCTTGTATGCCGAGGTGATTATTTCATTCTTGTCTTTTTAGTGGGCTTCATAGATATGAATGGCAATTTTTTCCTTTCTACTTAAGATGTTTTTGTTGACGAACTACCTATCTATGCCGCTCACAGGACCGAAAGAAGACCCTGCAACAGATCGATGACTTCTTTAACAAGAAAGTTGCTCCAAAGGAGCTTGTTGATGAAATTAAGGTAGTTAGCCACATCCTGGATACTTAGTGTTATCATTAATAAATGCAATTTCGTTTTCTCAAGATGGCTCTGCATGAATCAGTTAAGTTGTTGTTCTGTTGAATGCTCAGCAGGCATCTCCAAGAAAATTAGCCCCGTTTATTCTAGGAAAATAAAGATACCTGGTGTAGATATGCCTCTTCCCTTTGTAATTTTTATTTCTTCTTCGCTACTATCTTTAGGTTCTGTGTTTCAAGAGCCAAACCCAATATAAGTGGTATTGTTCTATTTAGTTGGACTGAAAATCATGCAGTTCAGCTATTGGTTGTTGGTAATTTTTTCTTGTTGATGCACTTTCTGCCAGGGTTTATGCATGACTTGCGCTAGAGTTTAAACTCTTTCCTGTCCATAATAGTTTTTCACCAGCGAACCACGATATAGTTGTTGAAATTAAAAAAACGATATAGTTGTCAACTATCCTTACAATGTATCAGACCAAACTGAATGTAATGGTTTCCTTTTTTTTTTGAAATTATGTAATGGTTTCCTATTGGTATGGTGACCAAGATGCATATAGTGAACTACAGATGGTCTAGATATATAAGAAAATTGTGTATGGCTATTAGTAGTTTTTTTTATTGCCGGTTCATGCTGTACCAACGCTTTTGCAAGTTTTCCTTTCAAAGATGATCCATATGCACTATTTGACATGTCAATGTTTTCTGGCATTGAAGATTCAGAAACAATGTCCAGTGCTATGATGCCTTCAGTCAGAACGTGAGCAAACTTGCTTTGTTTTTCATAGTAAATGTTGGTTGTTGTTTTAATCTCCAGGAGATCGGGCAGGCTTTGCTGCCTTCTTCTGGTGAAGCTAAGAGCCAATCAGCAGCAACATCTGCAGCCCCGGTTGCTGCCGCAGCAACTCCTGCACCAGTAGCAGAAGCAGCCCCAGCCCCAGCTGCTGTAGCAGTTGCAGAGGCCAGCACAGAATCGCCTCCTGAGACTGCAGCGTCGAGACCCCTTTCACCATATGCAAATGTAAGCAATACTTCGTTGCCGTTTATTTGCACAATTGAAGCTGACCAATATCCATTTCCACCATTTTGTTTCTGCATTTCAGTACCCGGATCTGAAACCACCGGCCAGCCCTTCCCCACCAGCTGCCGAGGGCAAGACCGAGGCGAAGGCTGAAGCTGCAGCAACCGAATCCCCGGCGGAAGTTACCCCGGCAGCGGTAGCAGAAGCCGTCACAGAACTGCCTCCTGCGAAGCCCAGGCCTCTTTCTCCATATGCGAACGTAAGCGATACATAAAATTCCATAACTTCTATTTGCCTCCCTCTACAAACATACACACCTGAAAGATGACGCCATGCTCATTATTCTCCTTTTATGTGCGCGTAGTATCCAGATCTCAAACCGCCGGCCTCCCCTACGCCTTCGCCGCCATAATGATGAATTGTTTTGAGACGAGCTCATCGATGGCTGGCATCCGTATAAGAAACTATGTCTAGAGGAGAGGACATTGAGCTGTTCATAAGACACCACGCTAGAGAATCAAGTACAAGTCAGTGGTAATGTTTTCAAGCAGTCCATATGTATATCCAATGATCGCGCTTGGAAATTCGTTTGTTCGTGTAATTGTGGAATTACTAGATGTGTGAGTTCAAAAGTCCGGGTACTACTTGACATGTTTTTTTTTTGACCTGTACTACGGCGGGCTTAAGCCAGCCTGAACTATATTACTCAATCAAATCACACATTGTGCGGGGGCAAGTTACAGAGGGGGGAGCCGAAGAGGAAAAAAGGATTACAGAGAGCTCAAGGAGGCTCAAAAGAAATACACCAAGCTTTTAGAAGCTGAGCGGCTGGGGGAGAAGTACACCGATGTGCCCAAAGGCGCACATCTTCGACACATCTTGCACTCGCAACAGCGAGGGGTTCGTCGACACCTTCAAAGACTTTAGCGTTGCGGCGCTTCCAAATACTCCACGCCACGGCAGTGCACACCGTGGACTCGACGTAGTTTCGGCACCTGGCATCCCAAAGTTCTTGGACGGTGCTTATTTGGCTTTGGCAGGACGGATAGAAGAGGGGTAGCTTCCGGTTGTGACTTGTGATTTGTGAAGTGTGTACTGCCAGTGTTGCAATCTGAAGATTGCGGAAACTGCTCTTCGTAAGGTCTTGTTTACTTCTAGTGTATTTTAGGGGATTGGAGGGGATTATCCCGGATCCCAAAAAATCTCCACTAGTCTGTTTACTTCTAGTGTATTTTAGAGGATTAGAGGGGATAATCTCGAGATATCCCCCAACCATCTCATTTTTGCTTAAAACAAAAACTCTAATTCATGCTAGTGTATTGTAGGGGAAGAGTTTGTGGAGATTTGTGGGGATTGAGTGTTCACCAAATCCCCTCTCATTCCCATCCCCTAGAAAACCCTTGGAGTAAACAAGGCCTAAATAATTTTCAAATCGTACTATATCTTGATAGAGGTGTGCCGTATGCTTTCTAAAACACGTATTGCCTAAATATATGTAGGGGTGGATGAGGATCGGACAGTACCTTTCCCAGATCTGTTTTCATATTTTCAAAACAAATACGAATACAAATACAGATGTTGTCGCATACGAATGCAGAGCTGATGTTACTCGAATACGGATACAAATCGGTTCTTTCTCAATTCTGAACGGAAACGAATATACCGAAATAATAGACTTGTGTCTTATATCGAGTCAACTATATAACAGTGAAAATGATAAATGTAGCTAATATAATGCACAATAGTTTAAAGTTCATTCACAGAAAAATATATTTGACCACTTTCTTAGGTTGGTTAATTGACATAACAGGTTGGAATTACCAAAACTGGCTGACATAATTTTATTCGGATACGTTTCCATTTTCATATTTGTTCCAAAATTCCATACCATAGGTCTTTACCTCCCAATGAGGGGTCGAACCTGGGTAAATCCTTGCTTTTCAGCCGACGGAACTAACAGCGCGCCAACTTCTCCCTCTATACGAAACCCTAGGCATCTCACGTTGGGATTTGCTGTGGTAACCCCAGGTCAGAGCCCTTAGATCAAATAGCCCTACCTAGCCAAATCTCACTTCCTCCGTCCCTTTTCTTTACTCGCGCCTTCCCGCCGTCACCCGCCTGCCCAGACGCTGTTGCGTGGCCCCCTGGACCGTCGACCCTCTCTGTCCACCCGCGTCGCCCCTGGCCCCACCCACGCCGCCCTTTCTGTCCACCCGCTCCGCCCCAGCCCCCACCCGCGCCGCCCTTTCCGTCCACCCGCGTCGTCCCCGCCCGCGTCGCCCCGCAACCCTAGCTGGCCCACCACGCCGCCGTGCAACCCTAGCTGGCCACCGGCGTCGCGCGCCTTGACGCCGACCAGAAGACGCCCACGTAGCCGGTACGACCTATAGTGCTATGTCATGGTCCTATTTTGATATGACCAATATTGCTAATGCAAGTAGCTAGTGGTATTTTTTAAATAAGAAGTGCATGAAAATGAAATGCACATAGAGTGTGATGGTTAGTTAATAGAAATGCTATGTTGAGTTTAGACTATTGAATATTTAGGCTAATCGTACTCTATGTTGATGTTTGGACTAATCGTACACTATGTTAATATGTAGCAAATGTTTCACATGTGTGAGGATGGTGCTACCCCGAGTGTATGAATAAGAAGTTTGGCGTAGTTCTCCCAGAGGAGGTTCATACTAGAATGGTATGTTTAAATTCAACATATCGTGTCGAATTTGTTAATTTCTTCACATCGTGTGTGCTTGTTCCATGTGCCAATGCTTAGACTCTTGCGCATTATCAGTTTGAGTGTTGGTCTAAAGGACCTACTGATATGTATAACAACATTGTTATACATTCTCTTGGTACTTTAGTTTCGACACTTGGAAGTTAATGATGTGCACGTATTTTTCATATATATGATGAGGTACCTTTTTATGCATGTTCATTGTTAATATTCGATTATCTAGAATGGTATGTTTAAATTTAACATATCGTGTCGCATTTATCAATTTCTTTACATCATGTGTGCTTGTTCCATGTGCCAATGATTAGACTCTTGTGCATTATCAGTTCGAGTTTTGGTTTAAAGTACCTACTGATATGTATAACAACATTGGTTATACGTTTCTCTTGGTCCTTGAGTTCCAACTCTTGGAAGTTAATAATGTGTACTGTTCATATATATGAGGAACCTTTTTATGCATGTTCGTTGTTAAATGTTCTATTAGCTCGTTACTTAAAATGTCCACTATCTATTGTCATAATAACAATAATGTCTGATTGTTATTTATCTCGTGCAGGGCTAGACGTTACTTCTTTTAAAATATGTGCGTTGTCATTAGTATCCACAGGACATTTGAGGTCAACCATGTCCAGTTGACAGTTCCCACCTGAAACTACAGATTTCAATGCACCAACGAGTTTGGCATGACATATTTCAGTGACGCTGGTTGGACAGAGCATCTAAATTTCTATGGCATGCAACCTGCTGAGAGGTGCACGTTCTTTCTCGACCATTGTAACGTCGAGACTTACTTTACTTTATGTATAGGCACCTCGACAACTCTGACAGTTTCGAGTCTAAGGATCATAACCCTAGAGGTGATCATGACTTCATGCCTGAGGAGTAGCTAGCTAGTTAGGAGGTTAGATGAACAATTAACGACTAGCTATATATGTGCTATCTATGTTAATAAGAATTTTGTTGAGTGGCACTCGTATATGAATGAGAGTCATGTGCTATCTAAGTAGTTCGAGACTTGTAATAATTTGGTCACTACTATCACTACAAGGAAAAAGCTAATCACCGGCGTGGCGTTTTTGCGATCACCGGCGAGAAACGGAAGCCGGTAACGTCACGCCAGTGATTCCTTGAGATCACCGGCATGTACAAGGCCACGCTGGTGACGTATTGGTATTACCGGCGAGGGAGGCCACGCCAGTGATGAATTTTCGGAAATTTTAAAAAAAGTTGTTGTTATTGAATTTAATAGACCACAATTATCAGCAAAATACACAGAAACATGAACATAAACATTAACAGAAATAGGACAAGTTGTTGCCCTCAACAAAGTTCTTATATATTGTTCATCTAGCTAACTTATCATATCTCTAGCTAGCTAGTCACTAAGTGTCTTGATCACCACAAACTCATCATAGCTAGCTAGTCACTAAGTGTCTCGATCATCTCAGACTCAAGCATGTCATCAGAACTGTCGTAGTTGTTGCCAGGATTATACGTGAAGTAGGTAGAGACGTCACCATGGCCGAGAAAGAAGTTGCACCTCTCATCAGGTTCCATGCCGTAGCGAATAACAAGTTCTGTCCAACTAGAGCCATTGAAGTATGTCTGGCCCATCGTGTTGGTGCACAAAACTCTGAAACTCCGGGTGGGCACTGTCCTCGGGACCAAGTTGACCTCAAATGTCTTGTGGTCAGTGAAGGCAACACCCACATGCTCCAAGAAGTCACATTTAGCACTACACGGGATGTTCTGAGAAAAACAACAATTAGACATTAGTGTTATTATAAGGCTAGGATAATGCAACAGTTTAATCAACGAAATAAGATAACATTTCACAGGTTATGTCCTACTCAGTCTCAGAGTCATCCTTACTATCATGTGAATCAAAGTCAACGGTGTACAGAACAAGCAGTCTGAAGAGGTAAGGTCGGGGAAAGGGCGACCATGGCGACTCGTGCGTGCTGACGCCGCCGCCCGCCTGATCTCCCTCCTCCGGCGTCGTCTCCGACCACCACGACCAGATCCGGCACCCCCACTGCAACCTCTCTCCAACCCTATGCATGGCATGTAGCGGCGGAGCCTGCTGTCGCCGCGCCCAGGGCTTCCGCCGACCTCTCCATGCCCGCGACGAAGGTCACCCTGGCCTCGCCGTCCTTCGCCCGGGCTCCTGCCGCTGTGCTCGCCACGGCTGCCCTCGCCTCTCGTAGGTCTGCCCCTGGCGTCCGTGGACGGCTAATGGTGCAGCGCTCGCTCATCCCCAAGGTCGCGGAGGCGGCCATTCCGGCTCCGGCGACCAGTGCCTCTTCTGGCCGGTCCTTGGAGCTTCTCCCCGCTGGTGTGAGCTCCCCGCCCCGGCCTGCTGCGTCGGCGGAGTCCTTGGCCTCACCGCCGCCTTCGTCCTCTGGAGTCGTTTGCACTACGGAGCTCGCCCCTACTGCGGTGACCGAATCTTGGACCCCCCTCGCCGGCGAGGACGATGACAGCGACGAGGAGGAGCTAGCCCCGATGACGCCGCTAGCTACCCAAACCTCTTCTCTGGCGGATTTTCTGGCTTAGCCGTGTGATGGGCGCGACGTGGAGGCGGATGGTGGTTGGCAGGAGGTGATGCCCAGGCGTGGTTTGCATCGTCCGGCGTCGCTTGCCCCGGTGTTGGTCCCTCGCCCCATCCCAGCTTGGCTCTCCGGTAGGTGTTGCAGATGCCTCGCGCTTGGGCACCGTGCGGCTGTCTGCAGGGACCCTTTTCGGTGCTCCCATTGCTTGGAGAATGGTCACCATGCTCGCGGATGCCGCAATCCCTAGCGTCCTCTCAGCTCGTTGCCATGCCTTGTCACACCACCTGTGCCCCGCCACGTCCCAAGGCATCATCAGGCTTCAGCTTCTTGTGTTGGTTCGATTGGATCCATGCCTCCCTCCAAGGTGGTTCCTGGGTCTTGGGCGTCGGTTGTTTCTGCTCCCGCCGGTGCGGTAACCCCGTCTGACGTGGTGTTGCGGTCCACTCTGGCTGCTCAGGCTGAGCATCTGCAAGACTGCTTGGTGTGGATTGAAAGCTTTTTAGAGCGAGCAGAGGTTGCTCTAAGCAAACTCTCCCTTTTGCCAGCCACGTCGAAGACTACCCCTACTTCCTGCCCTCCTGGGGAGATTGGTGTTGGCTCAGTGGAGGACAGTGGAGCTGAGCTCTATGATTGTTTCTCTCCTCGTGTGGGGTGTAGTTCATTGTCATTGTCCACCTTGTCCTCTATTCCAATCTCTGTGGCCGAGGCTAGTGACACAGCAGTGGCTCCGATGTTGCAGATCATGCCTGGTCTTGAGGAGCTGTGCGTGAGCACTGCTTCGCCTGTGTCGAAGATGGACTCACCGACAACCTTGAGCTCGCCTGAGCGGTCAGAAGTGGTTTCGGCTCCCATTCCACCCCCGCCAGCGCATAAGTCTGATGATCTCCTCGCAAAAGAGGTTTGTGACTTGCTCAGCGGTTTGGAGGCTGCTATTCCTGGATGTGGAAGGGTGATTGCTTGCCTCTTAACTGGGATGGCAACCAAGCGCGAAAGCAAGGATAAGTCTCTCGGACGCAAAGACAAGAAGAGTGGCGATGTCAGAAAGGCGCCCACGACTGCTTGATGGATGCTCTTTGGTTTCTCTGCTCGTCCTCTTGGCTTGAGTCGTTTTGTGGATTTAGTGTTGCCCTTTGCAGTATGTTGAGGTATTATCATCGAGGCTTACATTGCTTTGGTCAAGTGTTAGGGGAAGTGTTAGGGGTTGTTGTCATGTGTTTGGAGAGTTTGTCGGGCCATCGATGTGGCTGTGTGGTGTTCTTACTTTGTGAGTAGTCCGTTTGTTCGATGTGTATCGGTTTTCGCCCGGTTTTCCGTAAATTAACTGGGCAATTATCTTCTTCTTAATTAATAGATTGGGGCAAATCTTTTGCTCCCATTTCAAACAAAAAAAAGTCATCGATGTAATACAAGCCTCATATATCATTGCCAAATATATCATGGATTCTCTTCTTCCTGCGGAAAGGCGTGGTCGATTGAATTCCGGATGTACTCGAATGATGATGGTCATACGGGCTATCTTCTGCCGGGGTGGGTGGCAACATCATAAGAGAATTGATGGATATAGCTTGTTTTAAGTGGCTGATTTTTGTATCTACTTTGAGTGATCCATGAACTGTAAACTCTGAATATTGTGAGACTATTTAATAATTGCGGTGGCTGTGTGCATCATTGTGATGCAGAGGCCGGGGATCCGCACCCTATTTTCTAAAAAAAAATATCATTGCCAAAACAAGGCAAAAAGAGCGCATACAAGACCATGTACTAATATAAGCACTCAAATTGCATATAGTACAAGGTATTGTAGATAGGGCTTATTAGTTCTATGCCCTGGTTTGCTTAGTTTTCCTCGTATGTGCCCCACTTGCTTAACTTTCCTCGTCTGTGCCCTATCTGGCTCTTTCGAGGCTCGTGGATGGCCAAGACGGCCGTTTCCGTCTGGTCAACAACCTCCTGTGACCATCACTTGGCCTGACTAGTGGGGTTGGCCTGGGGCACCTCGTGAGTTGACAAAGTGGGACCGCTCAAGTGGGACAAGAAGGTGTTGACGGCATGCCAGGAATCGTGTCTGACGCCCAGGTTGGGATTAGTACGTCGTTAACATAGAAGATCCATAACTGAAATAATAAGCCTTCTTGGGACACTAAAATAATAAGCCTTAATTTAGGAAACTGAACTTTAGAAACCGTTTTATTTTGCACTGGAAACAAAAACTTAAATTAGGAAACGGAAATTTAGAAACTGATTTTCACATTCAGTTTAGAAACTGATTTTCACATTCACTAGGAGCTATACAAAAGATTTTCATTACTACAAAAGATTCATAACTAATTAGACTAACTATTAATTACTAGTGCTAATACTACTACTACTAATGAAACAACTACTAATCAGTAAATCAGTAGCAGTTGCACTGCTACTACTACGCTGGCGGCGCTGCTACTACGCCGGCGGTGGGCTCCAACTTCCTCCGCCTCGGCTCCTACATCCTCCGCCTCTTCGCTGGCGGTGTGTCGTCGTCGGAGTCGTCGTCGTCGTCTCCGTCCTCGTCGTCCTCCTCGGAGTCGGAGTCATCGTTTGGCGGTTCCTCCTCCTCGTCGTCCTCCTCCTCTTCCTCCTCCTCCTCCTCCTCATCATCATCGTCGGAGTCGGGGTCGGAGTCGGAGCCATGGTCGTGGCCCTCGCCTTGGCCGTCGTCGTCGCCCTCGCCGTCGTCATCGCTGTCGAGGTTTTCTTGCCAGTGCCCGTGGCCCTCGTCCCACCACGGGACGGGGTTGCCCTCGCCGTCCGAGTCGCTCGGAATGACGTCGTTCTGCCACCATTCGTACGCCATGGCAGAGAGATTGGGGTTTTTGGTAGAGAAGAAGAGGTCGGAGAGAATGGGTTTTTTTGGGGATAGAAGAGAGAAGAACTGCAATGGAACCGCATACGTATTGGGGTTTTTATATTTGAGGAGGATAGAGATGAATTCAGTGCGACGGCGCGTAGATCGATAACCGCCTGCGGCACTGAACAGACGGATCAAACGCTTCGTTTTTTGCCAAAACCAGTGTGAAATGACTGCACATTTTACAGATTATATTCGCAATGATGACATCCTGTGACTGCTCCAGTTGAAATGACATGCCTGTAAATGTTCACCATGTCATCTGGTGCACCTTGACACGTGTAGTACAAGTGTCGAACAGTTGACGTGCATTGATGTTCTGGTCAAATTGACTGCAATTGAAAACCTTGTGAGACATCTAGACGTATCGCAAGCATTTTGTGCGAGAACTGACGCGATTAAATTTTTGTTTACGTGCATATCTGCGTAGGTGTATCCGTGTCTACATACCAAGCGCGTTCTGGACGCGAACTGGCACCCACAATGCACGCAGGTTTAAAAATGTATATAGACCTTGTTTATCAACTTGAATCGTTAGTATATGACATAAGAAGACTATGTGCGCAGGTTTTTTTCTTTTTTTGATTGTTTTTTAATTTTTGAAGCTCATTTCAAATATTGGTCAACCTAACTTTGACCAACATTTAAACAAGTTTAAAACATGAAAATAAAAAACTAAGTCTGGATCCTTCTTAGTCACTTCAAAATGAAACTTTGGTGAGGGTTTTGAAATTTTCATGTTGCAAATCCAAAACACCTTCTCTTCACTCTTGACTTCATGCGACATAGTTTGAGATATATCACATTAGATACATGCATTTTTGGTTCGAATGTATATAGACCTTGTTTATCAACTTGAATCGTTAGTATATGACATAAGAAGACTATGTGCGCAGGTTTTTTCTTTTTTTGATTGTTTTTGAAGTTTTGAAGCTCATTTCAAATATTGGAAATTTTGACAGAACGGACCACATCCAGAAACGAAATGGCAGAAAGGACCACCTGCGAAAAACATTGTCAAAAAGGACCACACAGGTGGTGGCGGCAGGCTCGCCAGCCGACACGTGGCGCCTGCCGCCACGGACGCAGGCGACAGCGGAGGCCGCCATAGGCGGTGGCGGCACGTTGCTTCGCAACGGAATCTCGCCGACCTGAAACGGAAAATCGGACAGGTGGGTCCCAGCCGCCTATGGCGGTGGCGGCATGATGACGTGGCCTAGGAGCCGCCTCAGCCGCTGGCGGCCTTTGGCGAGCGTGCCGACAGGCACATGCCTTGCATGCAGAGCGGCCCAGGCACTGATGCAGTGATACACGGCGCCGATGCAGTGATACACTGATCCGTCTTTTTATATAGTAGCCCATGCAGACACGCCACACTGATTAAAGACTCCCTACACTCACATGCGCTGTTGAAAATTTTGCTCGGCATGGATTGCATGGGCCTGTCGGCACCCTACTATAAAAAAGACTCGAATCAGTGAGCACTGCATCGGCATGGATTGCATGGGCCTGTCGGCACCCTCTGCCGCTCTGCATGCTGAGGATGTGCCTGTCGGCACGCTGGCAACATGCCGCCAGCGGCCCAGGCGGCCTCTCGGCCACGTCATCATGCCGCCACAGGCCCAGGCGGCTGGGACCCACCTGTCGGATTTTCCGTTGCAGGTCGCCGAGATTCCGTTTCGAAGCAACGTGCCGACACCGCCTATGGCGGCCTCCTCTGTCGCCTCCGTCCGTGGCGGCAGGAGCCACGTGTCGGCTGGCGAGCCTGCCGCCACGACCAATGTGGTCCTTTTTGACAATGTTTTTCGCAGGTGGTCCTTTCTGCCATTTCGTTTCTCGATGTGGTCCGTTCTGTCAAAATTTCTAAATATTGGTCAAACCTAACTTTGACCAACATTTAAACAAGTTTAAAACGTGAAAATGAAAAACTAAGCCTAGATCCTTCTTAGTCACTTCAAAATGAAACTTTGGTGAGGTTTTTAAAATTTTCATGTTGCAAATCCAAAATACCTTCTCTTCACTCTTGACTTCATGCGACATAGTTTGAGATATATCACATTAGATACATCATAAGAAGACTATGTGCGCAGGTTTTTCCTTTTTTTGAATTTTTCGAAGCTCATTTCAAATATTGGTCAAACCTAACTTTGACCAACATTTAAATAAGTTTAAAACATGAAAATGAAAAACTAAGCATGGATCCTTCTTAGTCACTCCAAAATGAAACTTTGAAACTTTGTCGAACTTTTCAAAACCCCGTTGACTGCCTCCAAACCCCGTCCCAAACCTCGCCGAACAATGACCGTCGATCTAACCCTAGCGTTGAACTGGAGCCGTCCGATCGTTCTTCTAGAAGGAATCTACGGGCAGACTCTGGGCGATCTGCGAGACTCATTCTGCGATCTGATTGGATGAAACCCAATGGGGATTTTGGCTGTTGTTTTCACGCTTTATGCTGTTGTTTTCAAAACAAGGCCAAATTTCATAGCTAAGGGGTGAATATTTCCGACATTTTTCTTTGCAATTGCGTATATTCATGGTAGTACAAAATTATAAAATAGAACAGTAACTAAAATTCCTTGGTACCCTTGGCCTTGCCCTTAAAAATAACTAATAACTAAAATGGACTACCACTCGTCCTCGTCATCGGAAACCTCCATCGACTTGGCCTTGCCCTTGCCGTCGACCTTGCCCTTGCCCTTGCCGTCGACCTCCATTGGAGCCTTGCCCTTGCTCTCTGAGTTGTTCAGAGCCTTCTGCAGGTCGTCCGCATACTTCACGGCTCTCGCCTTCTCCGCGCCTTCTGATTCGACCACAGAAGCGACCAGAGCATCCATGAGCTGTTGCTGCTCGGTGGAATGCCTGGCCTGCTCCGTGGCTTGATAGTCGGCCATGGCCCAGGCCATACCCGGGTCCATGGCCTCCTCCTCCTCCTCCTCGGACAGATCGATGAAGGGAATGGGATCGGGAGCAATGGCCCTGCCCCTGCCCCTGCGCCTGCTTGAGCTTGAAGGAGACTCCCAGGATGCACGCATCCTGCTCGACCTTGGAGGAGTGCGCCCACGCCCACAACCCCTGCCGCTGCCCTCGCGCAACTCAAGAAACCAAGGATAGTGGACGTGGCGGCGGCGGTTCGAGCTGGGAGTGGAGCGGCCACCACCACGATCCATGGAAAGATGAGGGACTGGGCGAGGGTGGCAAGGAGAGGAAGAGGGGATCACTAGGCGGTGTGGGCGCAATGGGCAAGGAAATGGCTCCTTTTCTAGCCATCTGCGGTCTGGACGGCTTCGCGTCTAGACTGGCAGTAATGGCGACCGGGCATTGATTCGGCTCGCCAGACTGCTCAGCTTGCGGTGGGACAGACTTGGCAAGAGAGACGCGAAGACGGCGGAGCAGAGCAGATGCGCGGCCGGACCGGCAGCGTAGGCGGCGAGGCAACTTTTTTCCGGCCAGGGGGGCACGCCATTGAAGGCACGGCGCAAATTCGGGGTACTGGCATGGACGTGCTCGTACGGCTGCATGCAAGCACTCCTCCTCCGCTGTGTGCGCATGGGTGCGCACGGGTGTTCTATCAAGCTTTAAGAATGGGTGCGCACGGGTGCATCCACTTCGCTGGGCCCATATGTCATAGTCAGAAGGAGGCGATTCCAAACAAGGTGCCCCAGGCCGACCCCACCAGTCAGGCCAAGTGACGGTCAAAGGGGATTGACCAGATAGAAAAGGCGTGTTTGGCCGTCCGCGGGCCTCGAAAGAGCCAGGTAGGGCACAGACGAGGAAAACTAAGGAAGTAGGGCACAGACGAGGAAAACTGAGCAAACCGGGGCACAAAACTAATAACCCCTTGTAGATACTCTTTTTTCTTTTAACATGACATCGTTTAAATCATCGGCCTCTACCATCTACAACAACATGGATAAAAAGACGAATAAAAAGATGTCTCATATGAAGAGTGCACACCATGAACTTCCAAGTGTCGGAACTAAAGGATCAAGAGAAATGTATAACCAATGTTGTTATACATGTCAGTAGGTCCTTTAGACCAACACTTGAAATAACAATGCACAAGAGTCTAATCATTGGCACATTATGGTAACAAGCACACACGATGTAAGAGTCAACCTAGCTATCCTGTGAAATGATGTTTCACAGCGATGACTCTGATTCAGAGAACAGTAGCGTGACCCTGAGCCTGAGCTGGACAGAAACTACAGACCGATGGTGCGACGCCGTCGATCTTTGGCCCCTTTTTTACATTCGTTCTACAGGTTCGGTCCTGCTCAGGCTCAGAGTGAACCTAGCTATCCTGTAAATCAGAGTCATCGTTGTAATACAACACTAGCCTCATATATCATTGCCAAAACAAAGAAAAAAGAGTGCTTACAAAACCAGGTACTAATACAAGCACTCAAATTGTATATAGTACAAGGTATTGTAGATACTCTCCTTTCTTTTAACATGACATCGTTAGATCATCGGCCTCTAACATCTACAACAACATGGATAAAAGATGTGTCGAATTGATAGTGCTAAGAGTTCAAATCATTGGCACATGGATAGAACATATATGTTTACCAAGAACTATGAACAAGAAAATAGTCTCATGACGTGTCGAATTTAAACATACCATGCGAGTTTGAACATTCTCCGGAAAAACTATGCCAAACTTCCTATTCATGCACTCGGGATAGCCACAATCGTCACACTGATACATTTTGTTGCATATTATACATATAACAATATTAGGAGAGTACATTAAACATGAAGTAGTCTAAACATGAACTAGAATACAATAAGTTGCATATGGATAAAACATAAAACATGAAGTAGAACATAAAAATAAAACATTAGTCTTAAACATCAACATAAAACATCAAACATAAAACAACGGTCCAAAGTACACATGTCGCTCTATGGGTCCCTAGTCGTCGTCGTCGCGAGAGACCTGAGCCTAGAACATCGGGTCCCTCGTGTCGTCAGTATCCTCGCTGCCCCACGGCTGACCCGAAGCAGTGTGGAACGGAGGCACGCCGTTTAGCCTATCCCACTCGACACAGTACCTACGGTCTGTGTGGTGGTAAGCATCGGGGTTGGGCGGTCCCTGCTGCTGCTGCTCCTTCTCCTCCTCATCAGAAAACCAGATCTCCTGCTGCTGCTCCTCCTCCTGCTGCTACCGCTGCCGCACTCGCTGCTGTCGCTGCTGCTCAGAGTCAGATTCCTAGTCCTTCTCCCGCTCCTCCTGCGGCTCCTCCTGCCAGATCCCCAAGTGGGTGATGTCCTGTATAGATGGACCGGCGTCGTGGGAAGGACCGGCGCCGAACTGTTGGTACGAGAGCAGACCCGACTCGTCCTGCAGGAGACGCCTCACTAGCGGGTCATCTAGGGGTCTGACGTCGCGCCGTGCGATCTGCGCCTGAGCCAACCGGTGCTCCTTCTCCAAGGCCGTGGTCACCTGTCTGATCCCAGGCGGCGCGTGCTCGTCTACACGGTGGCGATCCCAAGGGAAGTTGAGAGCGTCGTCCTTCCTCTTGTCCCCGTACTCCTGGACGGCAAAGTAATCGTAGGCCCGTGCCGCCTCCTCCTCGGTGTCAAACTGGCCAACCCAGTGCTTCCTCTCGCCAATATGGATCTGACATCCATAGACGTACCGTTGAAGCCTCGCCCTGTAATACGCCCTCACACCCTTATACTTACCCATTCACTAGTAGGAAACTGCCGTTCTGTGGATCCACTATCTGTGGCGCACCATACAGGCCATGCGCCACAAAAAAAATTCAGTGGCGCACCTTGCCCAGTGCGCCACTGAATACTGTGGCGCATATGCGCAACCATGCGCCACAGAAGAATGGTGGGTCCCGCCTCCACAAATATCTGGTGACATTTCTGTGGCGCACCCAGTTCCGTGCGCCACAGAAATGTGGTGGGCCCCTTCCAATGATTGCATGGGTGTTTTTTCTGTGGCGCTCGGGTCTGGATGCGCCACAGAAAAAGGTATTTCTGTGGCGCATCCGGCCTCGTGCGCCACAGAAAATATGGTGGGCCCCCACCAATGATTGCGTGGGGTGTTTTTCTGTGGCGCATGGGCTTTGATGCGCCACAGAAAGCCATGTTTCTGTGGCGCACCATTCTCCATGCGCCACAGAATATTGCGTGCAGATCTACAAAAAGGTGGCAACCCTCTACCTACCACCCTTTTCTTCTTCTTCTTCCTCCTCCACCTCCACCTAGCTCGTATTCCTCTTCCCTCCCCTCCCATTTTGCCCATACTTTTCTCCATTTTTTATAGTTAAACCTACTTTGTTTGATAGATTATTGGTGAGGGTTTGGGGACCCTCCAATACATCTCTTTTTGTCCACTAGTTTCTCTCCAACACCACACGCTCTCTCATCGATCGCGGTCACATCTCGGCAACGAATCTAGTAGCTGAGACATGGATCTACATGGATGGACATGCATATGCATGTTTTGTGGCGCCGGCGGTGTGTGTATGGATGTGTGTTGCAGGTGAAGCGCTTGTTGCGTGCGGGTAGATTGAACGATGGCGAGACGATGTTTATACATGAATTTTGTGTGGTGTGCATGTTTGTTTGTTGTTGTTTGCGCCGGCGTGGTGCATGGATGTTTGCCGAAATGTTGATTCATTTCCGTTTCGGCAAATTTTTGCACCACCCATGTCCTACTTTTAGGAGAGGTCATGCCGAATTTTTCCAGCGATCATGCATGTGTGTGTCTGTGTGTGTGCATGTTGCGGTTCTAATTAACATTCTCTCATTTCTGCTCTATGTATACCGCGTAGGCAACCATGGTCATCATGATGAGCTCCGGTCGAATCAGTAGTTACATGGAAAAAGCGAAGGCGGACATGATTCGGTGCAACATGCGCCAGATAAGATGTCCGTGTCGAAAATGCAAACTCGTGAGCTGGATCGACCCTGATTCCGGACAATTGGAGGATCACCTGCTTAGGCGCGGTTTCATGCTAGGCTTCAACCATGACGAAGGAGATGTCGGCGGACAAGATCATCATGATCATGACGAAGGAGATGTCGGCGGACAAGATCATCATGACGAAGGAGATGCCGGCGGGCAAGATCATCATGATGACGAAGGAGATGCCGGCGGACACGGTCATGATGAAGGAGTAGATGGTGGTGGAGAAGACGCGAACACGCATACTCCGCTAATTTCGGCCTTGCAGGACCCTCATGTTCAAGAACTGCTCCTCAAGGACGAGCAACGCCAGAGCTGCAGCCAGAGAGAAAGCCAAGCTGGCGCAAATGGAGCTGCAGCCAGAGAGAGAGAAAGCCAAGCTGGCGCAAATGGAGATAGACGGGAAGAATCCGTTGTATCCTGGGTGCCGGCCACAGGATACGCGCTTGCAAGTAACGCTTGATGCTCTGGAGATGAAGTCGGAAAACAAATGGACCGACGTGAGCTTCAACAAGAACATGAAATTCTTCCATGATCGTCTTCCCGAGGGGAACACATTGCCAACTAGTATCGAGGCGGCCAAGAAAGTCGTGTGCCCTCTTGACCTACCGCACGTTAAATACCACGCGTGCATCAATGATTGCGCAATTTATTGGGGCGAGTACAAGGACAGAACCACATGTCCGGTGTGCGGCCAAGGACGGTACAAGAGTGGGAAGGACAAGAAAGTTTCTCGAAAAGTGGTATGGTACTTTCCTATCACTCCCCGTCTGCAGCGGTATTTCGTGGACCCTAAGGAAGCAAAGCTCATGCAATGGCATGTGGAAAGGGAGAAGCCCCAAGAAGATCTGGAGAAGGGAAGGATCCTGACACACCCTTCAGATGCTAGCCAGTGAGAAGCATTGGACATCGCCTTCGAAAATTTCGGGGGCGACGCAAGGAACGTCACGCTGGGTATGAGCACCGATGGACTCAATCCGTTCAGCAACCAGAGTAGCACCCATAACACCTGGCCCGTATTTGTATGGCCTTACAACCTTCCCCCGTGGTTGTGCACGAAGCAAAGGTACATACACATGAGTATTCTCATTCAGGGGCCGAAACAACCAGGTATCGACATACATCTGTATCTCGGGCTGTTGAAAGAGGAGTTAGCCACGTTGTGGGAGACACCAGCCCGTACGTGGGACGCCTACACAGGAGATTATTTTGATATGAGAGCCGCGCTGTTCACGACAGTGCAGGACTATCCTGGTTGCTCATATGTATCGGCCCAGGTAGGTCACGGATTTTGCGCATGTGTCAAGTGCATGGATGAGACCCCGCATCTCCAGCTACCAAGGGATCTCGGGTCTTCGAAAACCGTGTTCCCAGGGGCTCGAAGGTGACTTCGCATGGATCACCCGTGGAGAAAACGCGGTGATTTGTTCAATGGTAAAGACGAGATCGAAAGAGCCCCGTGCCCGAGGAGCGGCACAGAAATCGACGAGCTTTTGAAAAACTGGAAGGAGTGCCCAGCGCCGGGAAAGAAGCGACCGAAGGTAGATCCACTGCTGGGTGTATGGAAAGCGAGGTCTGTTTTCCACGACTTGGAGTACTGGAAGGTCCTCAAGACGCCACATAGCCTCGATATGATGCACATTACGAAGAATGTTACCGAGAGTCTGCTTGGCACACTTTGCCACATGTCGGATATGACCAAGGATGGGACGAAAGCAAGATACGATCTGAAATGGCTTGGCATCAGGAAAGAAATTCAGGCCCCCGATAGTGATGATGACGATGATGATGATGATCAGACGGAAGGGACTCAAGGTCGCCGCAAAAGGGTAAAGAAGAAGACGGTGATGCTTCCCGCTGCCTGCTTCAGTATGAGTCCAGAGGAGCTTGAGCAGTTTTTCAGGTGCCTCCTAGGAGTCAAAGTTCCTCACGGTTACTCGGGGAAGATAAGCAGATATCTGGATGCAACGAAGAAGAGGTTCACGTCCGTGATACGCTATCTGCACACAGATACTTCCCGTTGCGATCCGAGGGTTAATGGATGAGCACGTCCGTGATATGCTATCTGCCCTTTGCAACTTTATCGACGTCGTCAGCAAGAAGTCGATCGGCGTGAGGCAGCTCGACAGGCTTGAGGAAGAGATCGTGGTGATACTATGCGAGCTCGAGATTTACTTCCCGCCCGCAGTCATTGATATCTGCGTGCATCTCCTTCTCCATGTCGTAGATGACATCAGGCAGCTCGGTCCGATGTTCCTGCACTACATGATGTCATGCGAAAGGCAGAACGGTGTCATGAAAGGATACGTTCACAACAGGGTCCGTCCAGACGCAAGCATGGCCAAGGGATTTTTAACCTACGAGTGCATCTCTTTCTGCCAGAATTATCTAAGAACCGAGAACCAGGATGTTGGTCTGCCCACCAGGACACACCTCGGCAGGCTTGATGGATTTGGTCACCGCGAGGGCTACCGCTCACTCTTTGTCGGCATTCATGGTAAAAAAGACGACTTGGACAGGGCTCACCGGGTCGCGCTACAACACTTAAAATTGATCGAACCTTGGGTGGAACAGCACAAAATCTTAATCGAGATGAATTACGTCGACCTGGCCGGCCGAGGAAGAAGGGAGATGTAACCAGATAGCACAACTCTAGCTTCACGCGTTGGTTCAAGAAAAGGCAACTGCTTCAAGTAGAGAGCATGACGCCATCTACGGAAGATGAAAAACTCATATTCTCCTTATCATAGGGACCCGGGCAGAACGTAAAGACCTATCAGTCGTACGACATCAGCGGTTTCAGATTCTACACCGAGGAAAAGGACAGGTATAGCGAATATCAAAACTCAGGAGTAACTATGCTATCCTACGGCGATGACGAGGCTACTGTCAAGGAAAGATTCTTCGAAGGATCGAGGAGATATGGGAGCTCAACTACTGTGGAGAGTCGGTGCCAATGTTCCGTGTGAGATGGGCCAAGGACGTCGTCAAAGAAGGCCGGTATTTCACCACCATGGTTATACCCGATGCCAAATCGAAGAACGCCTCCGCAAAAAATGAGCCATGGGTACTCGCTAGCCAAGTTGAGCAATGCTTCTTCATTACCGACCCGTCAAAGCCTAGCCGTGTTGTCGTGAGGAGGGGCAAGAGGAGCATCATCGGAATGGAACACTAGTACAGAACGACACATCGAAAACGGACCAAAAAGCCCATTGGAAATGGCGAAAGGGTCCGTGTCCCCGACCCTGTCACTGATGTGAAAAAGGTCATCGGCAACGGAGGTCAAAACACCGTTTGGGATGAGGCCCTTTTAAGGCATACAGACATACACATATGTCTGTTTCCAATGTGAAAAAATATTAGTAAAAAAAACGGCTTCTGGCCAGCTTCTCGCCAGCTTCTGAGTGCAATATTATTTTTCTATATCCAATTAAGTTTCTACAGTACAGGACAATACATGATACAACTTTACATAGTTCATCTACACAAAGCTCCGTACTAACATTTACTACTCCAGTAGAAGTGAACTCGTAACTCTATTCCTTGGTTCTTCAGCCATCACCTAACTCCGAGATATGAACTTGTTGTACTTCTGGTAGAACTGAAGTCGTAGCTCTATTCCTTAGTTCTTCAGCCACCTGTGGATGAAATATGATAACAAAAAGAACTGCAGTCAGACTACATGAAGCAATTTTTTTGCAGCAAAGTTCTAGCAGGTATTTCTTCAAAAATAGCGATACAATCTCATTCGCAAGAGATAGCAGAACCAAAATTGTAAAGCCAAGGAAACGTTAGCAGAAAAACCTATTCGGAGAACAAGTTATTAACTAAGAAGTAGCAGTATATTGACAAGGATTCCCATGATATCAAATCACCTGTACATATTCAAAATCTTGACTATCGTTTGTTGTTCTACTGAGTTAAGAAAACAAGAAACATTCATATATTCTATGTATAAACGGAGCAGGCTTCAAACGTAAATAGTCATCGGTAGCAAAGACTACCGCGAAGGATTATTACTAGACCAAAGTTTAGCTAATTCCTAGATGAGACAACTATCGAGAGCCATGGTGTGCAAAACTATCAGGATTAATTGTGGACAAGAATAACTAGAACTTGGTAGCATCAATTTGTACTCAGATATGTAAACAAAAAGCATCAGGAATTGGTCTGTAGACGTGCTTGAAGAGGCAGCAGATCTCCTTGATTCGTACACCCTCAACCAGACTGTCGCTTGATTAAATCACCAATAGAGAGATTTCATGGCTAGAGCTGAAATCGTACTAGTACTAATTATGTACAGACATATACAACTACTCGCTGGGAAAGGAAACGCAGGACCAGCTAGAGAAATCGTATAGTCCAAGAAGGAGCAGCAACATCATGCTCGAAACTGATTTACATTACAGAGTACATCTACATGAGCAAGCCAACAGAAGTAAATTCATCAAGTACCGGTCGATTTGTCCAGACTAGCAAAGTGGATTCACAAACTCACCCACGGCACCGGCGTTGAATCACTGCGGGAGCTCGTCCTGCTCGTCATGGGCGCACCGGCGTTGAAGCAGACGGTCTCTTCGAGTAGCGTGACCAGGCAGTGCGGATCTGGCCACCGCCGTCCTGCTCGCGGGAGGTCAGCACAGAACTGGCCGCCGCCGTCCTGCTCGCAGGAGGTCAGCACAGATCTGGCCGCCGCCGTCCTGGTCGCGGGAGGCCAACGCCTTGTCCTTGTCGCGGGTGACCAGCGCCTTGTCTATGGCCAGGTCGGCATGGTAGAGGGGCTGCTCCAGCTGCTGCTGGCTGCATCATGGCCATCGGCCTGGTGGAGCAGATCGGGGAAGAAGAGCGGCTCTACCGCAGAGGGCGAGGAGATAGAGAAACGCGGATGGGGTTGTGTGCGTGGACTGCTTTAGGGTTCGCGACTTCGCGAGTATTTATTGGACCGCCCAAACAGGCCTATTGGGCCGAGATAATTTGGATACGGAGCTAAGTTTTCAACCGTAGCCTAGTGTATTGGAAACGGTTAAATATATTTAACCGTTTCCGATGTATCGCGGATAGCCCGCGCGGGACGCATTTTTCACGCAAAATGCTCAATTTTATGTCGCCTAATTCGTGCCGTTGCCATAGAGGGGTATCCGATGTGTCGTTCTGTACTAGTGGAAGGAGACGCCAACGAGGAAGACTTGGACAAGAAGGGCGATCCGAAGATCGAGGAGGAGTTCGACAAGTACTTCGACATGCCGACTACTAGTAAACAAAGAAGGAAGACATCCCTACCTACTAAAGGTTGTCCGTTCACGCGAAGAAATCTCAAGGTGCCAGGCCTAAAGTATTCAACCACGAAGAAGGGAAAGAAGAGAAGCCAGCTCGGAACCGGCCGGGACGAAGAAGACTTTTTTGGTGTATTAATTTGTGTGTGTGTGAGACAAGCATATATATGTATATCATGAATAAAATAATGGTATACTAACAAATGTGTGTATATTCTTTTCTTTAAAATGTGTGTCGGTTCTTTCTTTAAATATAACCAAAAATGTTTTTTTAAAGAAAAACAAATGTGTTTGTGTTCTTTGTTTAAATTTAACCAAAAAAATATTTTTTTTAAAGAAAAAAAAATCTGAGACAGCCAGGATTCGAACCTGGCTGCCCCAAGTTCCAAATTGATGAGCTAACCATTGGGATATGTATGTGTGCTTGTCACATAACAGCAAGCAGCACGTTTTACCCTTTTAGCGGATGCGCCACAGAACATGGCTGACAATAACGAGGCCGGGGGTTCTCGAACAGGAGGCAAGGAACCGATAGAGGAAAATCGTATGGTTCAGACGGTAATCGCACAGGCAGTGACAAAGACGCTCACATCGCTCTTTCCTACCATCTGTGAGTCTGTCATGGTTTGAATTGAGGGAGGGAAAAAAGGGCCTCCCCCAATTATCAGCTTCGGCTCCAACAAGTACTCAATCAATGTGGCCACGGAGTTCCTCGAGAGAATCATGCTGAACAACCAGAAGAAGAACAACCTTCTTCTGCCTTTCTTTCCCGAGTAAGTACACATCCGGTCGCTGCACTAGTAGGAAACTGCCTTTCTGTGGATCACTTTTTGTGGCGCACCAAGTAGCCATGCGCCACAAAAAAAAATCTGTGGCGCACCAAGCCATGTGCGCCACAGAAAGTCACATTAGGTGCGCCACAGAATATGACTTTCTGTGGCGCATGGGGAGTGTGCGGCACAGAAATGACTTTCTGTGGCGCACATGGCCTCGTGCGCCATAGAAATGTGACGTTCTGTGGCGCACATGGCCAGGTGCGCCACATAAATGTTACTTTCTGTGGCGCATGGGGAGTGTGCGCCACAAAAATGTGACTTTCTGTGGCGCACATGGCCAGGTGCACCACAGAATTGTTTTTTCCAGATCACACACACACAACCCTCCCCCCCCCCCCCCGCCCCCCCCCCCCCCCCCCCCCCCCCCCCCCCCCGTGGATCGCCTTTTCAGTTTTGCAAACAAGAAAAGAAAATGATAAAATCTTCAATAAATAAAATCCTTTGAGATATAGTTAGGTTTTAGTGTCTACTTGGTATAGAAATTTTTAAATATGAATTTTGACCTTTTTTTTGCAAAAAACAGAAGAAAAAAGTTTGAACGGCCATAACTTTTGCATACGATGTCGAAAAAATGCGTTTAATATACCAAAAAAGTCGTGAGAAAAAAGGAGCTCGATTTCACACGGGTTTACCCGGTGAACTTTTCTCAGATTCGGCAAATTCCAAAAGAGTAAAAGGTTATTTCAAAACGAAGATTTTTTTTCTACAAAATCGAAAAAAACAAAAAAATTGGAAAAAAAATCTGTGGCGCACGGTGGTGGGTGCGCCACAGAATTATTGGGCGGGATTCGAAATTTGAATCCCGCCCAACATCCCTTCTCTTCTTCCTCTTCTTTCTCCTTCTCTCCTTTCTCTCATTTCACTTCTTCTCCACTTCTCCTATCCCTTCTCCTCCACTTCTCCTCTCCCCTTCTCTCCTCTACGTCTACTTCAACTCTACTCCGGTGACCTCCTCCTCCACCATCTCCGGCGAGCTTCTCCTCCTCCTCCTCCTCCACCACCTCCGGCGAGCTTCTCCTCCTCCTCCTCCACCACCTCCGGTGAGCTTCTCCTCCTCCTCCTCCTCCACCACCTCCGGCGAGCTTCTCATCCTCCTCCACCACCCACCTCCGGCGACCTTCTCATCGTCCACCACCTCCGGTGACCTTCCCCTCCTCCACCACCTCCGGTAACCCCCATCCTCCACCCACCACCGACCAAGCCACCTACGGCCATGGCCACGGGCACCACGGCCTCCGACGAGCTCCGGCGAAATGTCGAAATTCCGGCGGCCAGATCTAGATCCAGATCTAGATCTGGCCGCCCTTTTTTTGAAATTCAAAAAAAAAATTGTGGCGCATGGTAGTGGGGTGCGCCACAGAAATATTTCTGTGGCGCATGGTTGGGGGAGCGCCACAAAATCTTTCACTTTCTGTGGCGCATGGGGGACGTGCGCCACAAAAATAAAAAATTCTGGCTAGGATTTAGTGGCGCACCCACCATGCGCCACAGAAAGGCTTTTTGGTGCGCCACTAAAAGGCCTTTTCCTAATAGTGCCGCCGCCGTATCTTATGCTTTCTTATAGATTTCTTCCATTGTTGATCCTTTCCAACATTCCGTTTCAATTGTGTTGAGCAGTGATGAGTACTCAATACTCATCGTCATAAGCCCGAGGTGGTCCGTTGCCACTTATTTCGACTCGGGGAGTTCGGACGTGATGAAAGATTACACCAGAATAAAGGGTGTTTTCGATGAGGCTCTCGAGGGCTACGCCCAATAGGGAGGCCACTTCGAAAAAGAAAAGAATGGGGAACGTTTCACGGAGGACAACAAACACAAATTCTGGCATGGACCGGGTTCCGTTGCATCAAGCAGAAGCCTGGCAGCATGAAGGATGCCTTCTACGTCCTCCATCACATTAAAGGGTTTGTCCGTGATGCAGAGAAAACGAGGTGGCCATCTAGTCTCCAAGAATGGACCAAAAATGCGGGGGAAATCACCGATGCTGAGCTTAGAGAAGACTTCCATCGCATCCAGATGCAGTTATCGCAAATCATCGGGGAAGATGTCATGACAACAGGGGGGTCCTTACACAACGCCAGAGGTAGGATGTATTATAAAAGAAAGCCTTGCCTCACTCGATAGAAGTGCTTCTTTATTTTCTGTATTATAGACTTATCCACTTATTTAGATGAATAAATCATACTCTATTTATATTATTAACCAAATATATCCCAATCCATCTCCAGGGTTGTCTAAGTGGGAGATCCAAGAACGCCTAGACATGCAGAATGACATGAGGACGTGGATGACGAAAGACTGCTATAAACCGTTCCCGGAGCCGATCAAGAAGAAGGCTCAATCATACCGGCAGAATGAAATGAGTATTTGATCCTAGTTTAGGCGGTGACAACTTCATTTCTACTAAGACTTGTGTGACATGAGATGAACTTTTGTACCAATTAAGACTTGTGTAATAATTTGGCACTTGTCTCTATATGTATGTATCTTGGGCTCTAAGTGATGTGATGACATAGTATAATGTGTCTGTTTTCATATACCGTGTCAAAAAATATTATTGTTTCTATTATTTCTATATAAATACTGTAATATACATGTATTTATACAGCGGGCAGCAGCAAATCGCGAATACCTATACAAATATTCTGTGGCGCATGGTCTTTTAATTCTGTGGCGCACCCATTTCTTTGGCGCACGAATCTAGGATGCGCCACTGAAAGTATTCTATGGCGCACGGCTCGGGTGCGCCACAGAATTGAGATATTTCTGTGGCGCACGGAGAATTAATATTTTAGTGGCGAGTATTCTGTGGCGCACTCACCATGCGCCACATAAAGCTTTTCTGGTGCGCCACAGATAGGTTTTTCTGTCCTAGTGATTCCGTGGAAACTAAAACATGTTAAGAAGATATTCGTTAGAACCAAAAACATTAAAAGAATCTAAACATGCTAACATTTAAAACATCCATGCAATTGTAAACAAATTATAATCTACACATTTAACATCTAAAAACATAAATGTGACATTTAGAAATATAACAAAATCTAAAACAACTAGTACATCACCTAAGTCTAAACAATTAAGTCAATTAATACTACACATTTAACATCTAAAAACATAAATTTGATATTTAGAAATATAACAAAATCTAAAACAACTAGTACGTCACCTAAATCTAAACAATTAAATCAATTAATACTACATAATTAACATCTAAAACATAAATGTGACATTTAGATATCTAACAAAATCTAAAACAACTAGTACATCACCTAAATCAAAACAACTAATACATCTGCTAAAAATCTAAAACAACTAGAAATCACCTAAATATAAATGTGGCAATCTAAAACAACTAAATCTAACAATCTAAATAGAAATGTAGCAATCTAAAACAACTAGAAATAACCTAAATATAAATGTGGCAATCTAAAACAACAAAATCTAACAATCTAAATAAAAATGTAGCAATCTAAAACAACTACAAATCACCTAAATATAAAGGTGGCAATCTAAAACAACTAAATCTAACAATCTAAATAGAAATGTAGAAATACAAAAGAACTAAATCACCTAAATAGAAATGTAATAATCTAAATAATGTGACAATGTAAAACAACTACACTAAATCTGACACCCACGACGTCGGGGAAGGGGCGAGGCAGCGTCGGTATCGAGGACGGCGGCAAGGTCGACGGAGGCGGGGACGACGCAAGGTCGACGGAGGTGGGGACGGGGATAGGGCGAGGTTGACGGAGGCGGGGACGGCGCGAAGTCGACGGAGGTGTGGGGACGGGGACGGGGACGGGGCGAGGTCGATAGAGGCGGGGACGGCGGCGAGGTCGAAGGAGAGGAGGGTGTGGAGCGGCGGCGGCTAGGGTGGCGGCGTCGAGGCGGAGAGTGTGGCGGCGGCGATGCGGTTGTGGGATGGGAGATTGGGGATCGAGAGAGAGAGAGGAGAGCGCGGTGCGGTTTTGGAACTCGCGGGGAGCAGGGGAGAGGAGAGTGAGGGCGCCAGTTTGGATAAGGTGGGTAAATTTTTATATTGGTATTTTTTCATTGGTAATATTTTTCATTGATACATACAAAAATATTTCATAGAAAAATACATAGAAATATAAATAGACAACAAAATTTTGAATAAATCTAAGACTCCTCGTGCGTCGTCTTCGTCCTCCAAGGCACAGAACCGGTGTGAAACTGAACAGCCAATTACTGGCGTGTCCCATAGACCACACACCACTAACGTTACAGTAATCACTTGCGTGTATTTTGCTGCCACACCAGTACTGTTTTTCGCCGTGGGAGGGCCCCAGGCCAAGTAATCACCGGCGTGGTGCTAGAGAGGACACGCCAGTGATTGGGAAGAGTCACTGACGGGGACAATGGTCCACGCTGGTGATTAGTTCTGGAATCTGGTCCCAACAGATCACCGGCGTAGGTTTGGAGTGGCTCGCCGGTGATTAGGTGCCGGCTGTTAGCAGTTTCCTTGTAGTGTATCACAATTACGGTTCTAATATTAAGTACTTTTTAATACTATTCTGGTCACTTCTAGTTTCTGTTAATCTATATATATATATATATATATATATATATATATATATATATATATATATATATATATATATATATAGGTGTGAGCTATTCTACAACCGGTTGTAGAATAAGTATCTACAACCGAAGTTGTACTGCCCTTCTGTTTTACATGTACTGCTCATGTGATCGAGAAGTACAAGTTCCGTATTTTTGACGTAGTTTTCTAACCGTATGTCGGAATTTAGCAAATAATATACCGTTGAAAAGCTAATAAAATTCCGCATCTTATTCATCTCCCGAATTTTTCAAATTCGTTACGGTTTAAGATTAATTTTCGAACTATTCAAATCTGAAAATAGCACAGTGAACGTATTTATAAAATATTTTCTCAACCACTTATCGGAATGATGCAAATAATATGCCGTTGGAAAGCTATTGAAATTCCGCAACTTTTATGCTTTTACGGTTTTTCCAAATTCTAAACCGATTAAAAGTAATTTCTAAAATACACTAATCTGGAACGTGTCCTATACGGGCGGATAGTATTTTGTCCGGCGTTTCTCAACCACTTATCGGAATGATGCAAATAATATGCCATTGGAAAGCTATTGAAATTCCGCAACTTTTATGCTTTTACGGTTTTTCCAAATTCTAAACCAATTAAAAGTAATTTCTAAAATACACTAATCTGGAACGTGTCCTATACGGGCGGACAGTATTTTGTCGGGCGTTTCTCAACCACTTATCGGAATGATGCAAATAATATGCCGTTGGAAAGCTATTGAAATTCCGCAACTTTTATGCTTTTACGGTTTTTCCAAATTCTAAATCGATTAAAAGTAATTTCTAAAATACACTAATCTGTAACGTGTCCTATACGGGCGGACAGTATTTTGTCCGGTGTTTCTCAACCGATTGTCGGAATAATGCAAATGATATGTCGATGGAAAGCTATTGAAATTCCGCAACTTTTGCGCTTTTACGGTTTTTCCAAATTCTTCACCGACTGAAAGTAATTTCAAAAATACACTAATCTGTAAGTGTCCTATATGGGCGGACAGTATTTTGTCCGGTGTTTCTCAACCGCTTGTCGGAATGATGCAAATGATATGTCGTTGGAAAGATACCGGCGATACGCAACTTTTTCATGTTGACCGATTTTTCGAATTCCTTACACTTTAAAAGTAATTTTAAAATTTCTAACATTACAATACCGGTGTTTCACGGGAGTGGCCAGATCAAATTCATGAGTTTAGCACTTTAATTCGTCATGCAATGCACTACTTATTATACTTAGACTCATATTACACCATATGAAGCCTTTACTACTAACATTTGGGGTCAAATCGACGAGATTATTATGATATATTTTCGCCCCGAAAAAACAGAGTACATGAACTTCTCTCGGCACATACCTGTACTTCTCGATTGATTCATTTGTACTGCCGATGATAGTTTTCGTGATGTGTTCACTACAACAATGATAACTTTCTGATACGGTGTCCGTTTCAGCTCTATGACCACTCAAAATACTCGGACTGAGAAGACACATCTATTAAATTTACCGGTAGAACCGGTAACGAAAATCTCAAAAAACGATTTCTAAGTGGGTTTTTTTTGCGGTCAAAGTTCGGCCAAACCTTGTTCATACCACACTTGTACTTATCGAAAGTGAGTTCTGTACTTCCCGGGTTATCTATGTGTACTTCTATGTTTTATATTTACCGTTTCGTTAAACTTTCCGGTAGGATGTGAAATTCACAAACAAAATACTTGTACTTTCCTAGAAACATACATGAACTTCTCTGTTGATTCGCTTGTACTGCCGATTGTTTCAACCCTGTACTGCCTTGTTTTGTGTCGTCATTTTGTTTTTCTAGAACAATATAACGGGCTCGGCTAAGTCGTCATCGATGCGAAGGTAATAACAAGAAGTTCTATTTATTATTATTTTTAATATAATATTATGTCCTGTACATGTACTTCATGTGCTTAAAGTTTGTACTATCTACGTTGGCAATACTGTACTGCCCTTTGTTTTGTGAGTCTAACTTGTGATTATTTTTTGTGACTCATGTTGGTTTGTGCATCGCCCATATGTGAAGGTAACTAATTCACATGTTTTATTTTTCACCAATTAATGAGAGAAATGTATAACCCATGGTGCGTTAGCGATGGCGTTAGGGTTTGGAGGCTTCGTCGCCGTCAACGCTAACGCCACCGAGGCTGAGTCCGCCCGTACGCCGCGGAAGCGGCGACGGGCGACGAAGCCGAGCCGTTGGATCAACAAAATCTTGTAATGTGTATTCATTATGACTTATGGTTGGGGTTGAGGGTGTAGTAACTAGTGAACCCAACTTATATATCTTACAAAGGAGAGATTTAAATCTAATTATTTTGTAGATTACATAGAACAGTATTTTGTCCGGTGTTTCTGAACCGCTTGTCGGAATGATGCAAATGATATGTCGTTGAAAAGATACCGGCGATACGCAACTTTTTCATGTTAACCGATTTTTCGAATTCCTTACACTTTAAAAGTAATTTAAAAAATTTAACATTACAATACCGGTGTTTCACGGGAGTGGCCAGATCAAATTCATGAGTTTAGCACTTTAATTCGTCATTAAATGTACTACTTATTATACTTAGACTCATATTATACCATATGAAGCCTTTACTACTGACATTTGAGGCTCAAATCGACAAGATTATTATGATATATTTCCGCTCCGAAAAACAGAGTATGTGAACTTCTCTCGGCACATACCTGTACTTCTCGGTTGATTCATTTGTACTGCCGATGATAGTTTTCGTGATCAGTGTTCACTACAACAATGATAACTTTCTGATACGGTGTCCGTTTCAGCTCTATGACCACTCAAAATACTCGGACTGAAAAGACACATCTATTCTAAGTGGGTTTTTTTTCGGTCAAAGTTCGTTCAAACCTTGTTCATACCACACTTGTACTTCTCGAAAGTGAGTTATGTACTTCCCGGGTTATCTATGTGTACTTTTAGACTTTATATTTACCGTTTCGTTAAACTTTTCGGTGGGATGTGAAATTCACAAACAAAATATTTGTACTTTCCTAGAAACATACATGAACTTCTCTGTTGATTCGCTTGTACTGCCGATTGTTTCAACCCTGTACTGCCTTGCTTGTGTTTTGTTTTTATAGAACAATATAACAGGTTCGGCTGAGTCGTTATCGATGCGAAGGTAATAACCAGAAGTTCTATTTATTATTATTTTTAATATAATATTATGCCCTGTACATGTACTTCATGTGCTTAAAGTTTGTATTGTCTACGTTGGCAATACTGTACTGCCCTTTGTTTTGTGAGTCTAACTTGTGATTATTTTTTTGTGACTCCTGTTGGTTTTGTGCATCGCCCATATGTGAAGGTAACTAATTCACATGTTTTATTTTTCACCAATTAATGGGAGAAATGTCTAACCCATGGTGCGTTAGCGATGGCATTAGGGTTTGGAGGCTTCGTCGCCCGTCAACGCTACCGCGTTGACGGGCGATCAAACCTCCAAACCCTAACGCCACCGAGGCTGAGTCCGCTCGTACGCCGCAGAAGCGGCGACGGGCGACGAAGCCGAGCCGCTGGATGAACAAAATCATATGATGTGTATTCATTGTGACTATGGTTGGGGGTGGGGTGTTGTAATCCCAACTTATATATATTTACATAGGAGAGATTTAAATCTAATTATTTTGTAGAATTGGGTTTATCAAGGCTGAGACGTCGTTATCATCGTTATTATTAGTTCGATGAGTGTGTTACCTCGATGTTTTTATTTAGAATGACAGATCATTTCATTACTTAACAATCAACAAATAAATGCACTTCCCCTTATGGTTGTACTGCTCGAAAAATATGAGTGTACTGCTTTAAAAATGTAACTCGATTCTCAAAGACAAATCAATAAAAACGCAGCTCGTCTACGCGGCAGTGATGGAGCTACGTCCTTGCTCAGATGCCATTGAGCAGGCACGAGCCCTGGGTGAGCTGCGCCGGCGGCGTCGTCTGTCTACCGTCCGCCATGGACCCAAGGAGGTCGAGCGCCGGCGGTCGGTGGCGGTGGAATAGCGCGATGGTGCTCCACTTGCGACGAAGAAAACATGTCGGCGCAGGGGCCTGGCGGCGGTGGATCCTTGGCGGCGCGGGGCCTGTCGGCGGCGAGGAATCCGAGGCGGCGCGCGGGGCCTGCCGGCGGCGGAGAAGCCTGGGCGCCGCGTGGGGCCTGGCGGTGGCGAGGAAGCCGGGGCGGCGCCCGGGGCCTGCCTGCGGCGAGTAATCAGGGGTGGCGCGCGGGGCCTGCCGGCAGCGAGGAAGCCGGGGCGACGCCCGGGGCCTGCCGACGGCGAGGAATCCGGGGCGGCGCGTGGGCCTGTCGGCGGCGGAAAACACCCGGTGGCACATAAAGCTTGGGGTCGCTTCTTTTGCGCATTCAAATCCTTTTAGGGTACTTGGACTTCTTGTTATTGTGCAGGTGCACTTACTTTTCTCCAGCTACTTGTACTACCGAACACAAAATAAGCAGATTTTTTTGCACGGATCAGAACCAGTTGCAAATAAAGCAGACAACAACTGAGCAGTTGTAAATCGAACTACATAGGAGCAGCAATCGAAAGTTCCCATCATTACTAAGAGTACTTTTCACCGTTTTTTGTTTGTTTTGCTTCTGGTGTTACTTTCCTATAATTTCTGATCGGTATTATTTCCATAGGTTCTATCGTGCACTTCCTTTCTAGTGACCTGTACTTCCCCTGGTCAAATACTTGTACTTTCCCTAATCTGACATGTTGCTGAAAACGAAGAAACAAAAAGAAGCGAGCAGCAACTTGGCCATCTTTTCTGAAACAAGAAAAAGAACGAAGAACCAGCTTCATTCGAACAGCAGCGGAGCTTCGCCGCAAACAAAGAGCGGAGCAGGCCGGCCTGAACATGTCGCCAGCACGTGGAGATGCCAAGCCTGAGCAGCAACTTCCATAGCTTTTCTACGACGCAAACAGATCCAGGCAGCGACGGTTACTCCAAATTGATCTTCAACATGGTGCTATGGGGCTGGTTCAGCGGTCATCGCGCGAGCAGGGACTGCACCCCAACAGAGCAAGCGGTGGCGGAGAGAAGCATGAGACGGCGACGGAAGATGAGTCATCTGTACTTACTCAAAACTAAGCCGCAGCGGGCCCAATTTCTCTCTCTCCCGATTTTTTTTTTTTTTTTGCCTCATCCATTTCATCTTCCTCAACACAGCGTGTCCCGAGCTTCTCTTTCTTCCCCGAAATCAAAATCGACGGTAGATCTAGCAAGTCTTCAAATTCCAAGCCCAAATCGACAACTCCATCGCTTCCGGTCACCACATCACCCGCCACCGCCCGAGCTCCACGCGGCCATGCCTCTGTCAAGCGGCTGTGCCCAGCTAGCCATCGCCATGGCCACACTCGAGACCATGGAGGCCGGTGGGGGTTAGGAAAGACGGGAGGCGCGCAGGGGCTTGACCCGGTGGCGGCGGCGCAGTCCGGCAGCTGCGACTGTCGCTCGGTGTTGTGGAGAAAGGGAATAGGGCGTGCGCAGTCCTGGGCGCGCGGGAGGAAGGAAAAGGATTCCTCGCGGAAATACGACTTAGACGGAGGAGCTCCGGTGGGGGACGAAGGAGGGCCGGCGGCCGGAGGCGGTGAAGGTGCCGGCCTCAGCAACACACCCGCACCAACGCGAAGAAGGCGGGTAGGAATTGGGCCTCACGCGCGCGCCCGACGGGGAAGAAGGTGGGCACGGGTTGGGATTTTCCAATAGAATCGCTCCAAACGCACTATGAGAGAACCTGTTATTAGAGGCATTTTGCTTGCGGCACTACTTGGAAATGCCCCTAAAAATTATTTTTAGTGGCACTTTAGTCAAAGTGCCTCTGTAAATGACATTTTTAGTGGCATTTTAGTCAAAGTGGCTCTGTAAATGGCATTTTTAGTGGCATTTTTACAAATTGCCTCTGAAAATGCTATTTTTAGTGGCACTTTGTAGAGTGCCTCTGAATATGAGTATGAGACGAAGAACAATCACCATGAACGCTTCCTATCTGACGCATAAGGAAGGAAACGAACATACAGTACTACTCATACTCATATTATATAAATTTCATAAACCACAGTGGTAGCATAGGAAAATGATTTAAACATTAATCTACTTTCTGAACATAAACTGCATTTTCTGAACATAGAATTACAGCATAGGAAAGGGTTCAAACATAACTAATTAATCTACTTTCTGAAGATGATATTAAGCAAACATAGTTCGAGATAAACGTGATCCTTTTCCTAGTTGATGATCTCAACAAATTTGAGACCAATGTACTGCACGAATGGCTCAATCTTCACCAGCAGTACAGAAGTTTCTCCAATGTTGGCAGCAGCACTGGTAGTTCGAAACATACAGTAGTACATGCATACATTAACTTAGGAGTCATACAAGAATATATTAACTTAGTTTGGTCGCCTTTTTACACAAGTTTATGCATTGGAGTCATACATACAGCTTTGTTATCACCAGCCTAAGCCAGGCTAAGCTATCCCTGCTTTTCCTTGAGTACACCCTCTCATCTGTGAAACTGAACATGCATATATCACCTTCTTCGCTTGAATGTTTGCACAACTGCTCTCCATCCACCAACAATGGTTGCCTTTCCAAGTTCACCAATCTTAAACCGACAGTAGATATTCCTTGTACTTTCAGTGCAGTTGACTACTAGACTAACTAGGGGCAAGTTGGTTGGTGATCTCAAGATTTCAGTTAAATAGTAACTAGTGAATTCAGCTGTAAAATCCTGAAATATGAAAACATGCATGTTATCCAACTTAGAACACTACTAATTACCACTAGTTTGCATGTATGATATCAACATTTGTTTGAATTGAGGTGTAAAGATTTCAGTTTAGTAGTAACTAGTGAACTTACCATTTTACACTCAGGCTGAACATTACATTTCATTATCTTGCACACGTACTCTTTGATTTTAGGTCTTGGTGTCACTTCTACCAATGTCCTAAGTTCTTTTGACTGGTTGAATGTCATGTGCACTTCATTTCCAAAAACACATTCCATGTCGAAAGACTCAATGCCAATAATTCCAGGACCTACAAGAGCAATGAACCTTTCAGGGATGGTTACTAGCCATAATGTACCTTACATACTATAGTTAGAAGCATACCTCTGATGGTTATCTTGTGCATCTCATCTTCATCTTCACTGTTGTTGTTGTTCGCACAAATTTTGCCCCTGCATTGTTTATTCCAGAACTGTAAAACTGAATAATACATGATACTATTATGTAAACCATAAAACAAACACATGGACCTACTCCTCAAGCTTCTGTAGAACCAGTCTTGTATTTACCCCAAAAGGATCTCTACCTCTCCTTGGTGTGCCCCTATCATCCTGGAAGCTTAACATATAAATGTCTCCTTCTTTTAATCTGAAACCTTTTACAACTGCTATCCATCCATATGTTATTAGTGCCTTTCCACCTTCAAGTTTCATCCTACAATATCTCACATCTTCGCAATTCGCAATCTGGACAACCAAGCTTGATAGTGGGTCAGGGTTGTAGGTGGTTTCAGTAATGGCAGAAGGAAATGGGTGAACTCAGTTGTGAAGTCCTGAGAAAACAATTTCATAGTTAATTTCTGTTCAGTTACTTCTCACAACCTGACTATGAAAGTACCATCACATTAACACTTACCATTTTGCAATCCCCTGTTTTGATCTGTGATTCTGTGAACCTGCAAACATAAGGTTTGATGGGTGGCCGTGGTTGTTCCTCCACCCAGCTGCATAGTTGGCCCACCTGGTGAAAGTCCATTTCTACCTCATTCCCAAATATGCAACATCTATCAAAGGATTCATGTCCTGTTATTCCAGGTCCTACATAATCAAGGTAACAATCAAGGATTTTGTTATTGTAACCACAACTTGCACATAGATTTACCTAAGTTATTGTAATGAGAATCTACCTCTGATGGTTATTTTCTGCCTCTCATCTTCAAGTTTCAGTAGCACCAGCCTTGTGTTCACAAAAGGATCTCTCTCACAACTTGGTAGGTTCCTCTCATCCATGAAACTAAACAAGCATATATCTCCTTCTTTTAAGTTCAGCCCTAGCACAACTGAGTTCCACCCACTGGCTATTGTTGCCTTTCTATCTTTAAGCAACATCTTGCAGTACTTGTAAATAGTTTTTTCTACATTTTGGACAACCATTTCGGTGCTAGTGGGTGGATTGAGTAAGGGCAGAAGGTATTCCTGGGTGAACTGAGATGAGAAGTCCTGAAAAAGACATTGAAGCATACATCAATTAGGACTGCACCTACTTCGTAATTAAATTTAGTTGTCAGGGCAACATAACATAACAATCTTTAAAGAACCACTTACCATTTCACATGGTCCTACAATTATCTGAGAGTTTATCAGTCTGCTAACATATGATTTCACAGGTGTCCTTGGTAATTGCTCCACATATACACGCAGTTGGCACTCCTGCTCAAAAGTCATTTCCACTACATTACCAAATATGCAGTGCCTGTCATAGGTTTCATTTCCTGTGCACCCAGGTCCTGCATGGAACAATGTAATGTGAGAATTTGTAGCAAGCTCTTAATATAAGATTAACCTAAGCTCCGAAACAAATAGGAGCATACCTCTAACAGTGAGCTTGTGCAAGTCACTAACTATGTCATCATCATCATCCTCAATGTAGTAATCTTCTGGTTCCAAGTAGCTATCTTCCGGCTCAAAGTACTCATCATCAGGCTCGAAATACTCATCATCATCATTGTTCAGGTTGGGGTAAACATCATTGTTGGGGTTCTTACCAGCCATAAGCTCCCTGTAGTGTCAAATTCAGTAACAACAGTTAACACTTACTACTGAAACCTTAGCACAAGAAGTACACCAAGCTTCCTTATTGGATTGTTAAATTGCTGCCAGAGTAATGCCTTATTGGATGCCAGAGTAAAAAATAATAGAACTAAAGCACCATGCACAACAGCTCATATACTGAAGAGCACATTTAACAATTGAAACTGAAATTCAAACACTAATTTACCACATACTCCATCAACTAAAAAGCATCTACCAAGCGGCAACCATTTTGACTTAGTAAAGCTAGTCACATACAGTACATCTTACAACGCAACGGTAATTCAACAAACATCCCAACAGAACTGCATTTCTAAGTAACCGCTGACGAACCTAAACTAGCACAATTCGCATCAGAAGCCATGACCATAAATTCGCATCTACTAACCTGGGGAACGAATTGGAGCTTGGTGCAGACGAGGCGGACGAGCTTGGTACAGACGAGACGGAGGGTGACACACGGCGAGGCGGTGCAAACGGTGGCGAGGCGGACCAGGCAGAGGGCGACGCACCGGGCGGCCGAGGGAGAGGCGGTGCAGACGAGGCGGACGAGGCGGAGGGCGACGCACCTCGGCGAGGCGCAGCGGGCGGATTCATCGTCCACCTTGGCCAGGCAGACGAGGCGGACGACGGCGGAGGGCGGCCGAACCAATCTCTTTTGGTAACCGCACGAGGGAGACAGCCTTATCCTTTTGGCTGTTTTACTCTTTAGTCTGCACAGTTTACAGAATTTATACGCATGCCCTAGCAAATATATGTAAGTAGAGTCTTTTTATTATACACAGGCCCAATTTGTGGCGCTCGATTCACTTCTTTGATCTTCTGCGGCTACTGGGAAGAGACGAGTGTGCACGCCGCTCAGGGAAGAGGCAGAGAAGATCCTGGGAGAGGATCGGGCCACCTTGACTGCTCAACAAATTAAAATTAAAACCTGGGAGAGGATCGGGTAGCCTGACGAATTCGACCGCCCGCGTCGCATCGACGAATTCGACCGCCCGCGTCGCAGCCGCTCCGGCGACGGCGAAACCCTAGCCGCTGCATCGACGAATTCGACGGGAAGGAGCTCCCGCGTCGCAGCCGCTCCGGCTCGCCTCCTCCTCCCGCGATCCCCTTCCTCGCCGCCGTCGCGCTCCGCCACCGCCAGGTACGTCGCCCTCCTCCATCCCTCCGCGCGCTCACCGCTCCTTCTCCGCCTCCGCCCTCGAGATTCGTCGGCTTCCTTTCTCCATCGCCATACGTACGTACGGATACACGCATGTGCTTCGCCACGGGCGACACGGCACTCACATCGTTCACGCACAGACGGGGAGGGATGGAGTCAGTCCAGAACTGGGAGGGGTGGCGGCGCTGGAAGCGATCTCGGCGGGCGAGCACAGGGGACGCGGTCGGCGGCGCGCGGCGCACATAAATCCATGCTTGACGGCCCAGTCGTTTCAGTTGATGGGCTCCGAAGGTCGACCGATCCGACGTCACGTTTTTTTTCTCGTCTCTGCAATCGCCCACGCCCAGGAAAGCGACCTGGTTTGTTTTTGTCTCTGCAATCGCATGGTTCTACGCTTGATTCGTTATGGGCTCTTACTGAAATTTTTTCGTTAGCTCGTTGTCCTACTAATTGTAGTACAGGAAAAAAAACTGCTGCTCTAGTTTGGACAATCTGCTTTGCAACGGTTGTGCTGATGATGGACACGAAGGAGAACCTGCTGCTAGTTGAAGAGACGTACAGTAGTAGCTAGGGGAGAAGAGGTTCTTCGGAGGTCGGAGCCAGCTGCATGGGCCTCATTGACTACAAAAACCAGCTCGTCTCTAACTTCATCACCATGGATCTAAGTTCGTGGTCTGTGTCTCTGTGATACAGCACACAAATCAGGCGAAAATTTTCACTACCTCCAATAGTCTAGAGATGAAATCTTCAGTCTTCCGTGCATACCACCGCACCCCACCGCGCGCGCGTCCGTGTCCCATTGCTGCTACTCGTATCGTGCTACCGCTACGTCATTTTTTTGCCTTAACCCGTGCTCCTGTTTGCTGATGACCAGGTAACTGTCTCCGAATACGACCGGAGGAGAAGGCCACCTCGCGGGCGCCATGGATCCGCGCAACACCTATTTGTCCAAAGCCAAGCGCGTTCTACACGGAAGTACATCTGGTTAGTGCTTGCCCCCACGCTCTTAAACTGCAATTCTACACGCGTTCTACTTGTCTTATGCGCATAATTGATTGGATGAATGAGTGTATGCTACCTGTGTGTGTATTTCCTCCGTTAGTTGGTTCTGAAACAAGCGTGTTCTGAATATAGGAGTGTATGCTATTGTAGTACTTCCAATTAGTCCTGTAAATAGGATGTATGATGTACTGTTTTTGGTTCTGAAACACCATAACACCATGAAACTCCAATTACTAACTGTAGCACACCATGTATTGGTTCTGAAACAGTATTCTGAATATTAGTAATGTGTTCTGATTGCATGATTCCTGTTATGTGCCCATAGGAACTGGAACTGCATCCTCTGTTCTGGACAAGGGGTGGTTAGTAGCACCGAGATGTACTTCTGAATATAAACTTGGTGTCAACAACTTCATACAGTTTGCAATGACCAATTCAGAAAGGAACAATAGGATTTTATGTCCATGTAAAACATGTGGGAATAGGTACTGGTTAGCTCAGAAACAAGTTAATGAACACTTGATATGTGAGGGCTTTATGAATGGGTACAGCACATGGATTTTTCATGGGGAAACACCAGGAATGGTCGACATTTCTGATGGCTCAGATGGTTCAGATGGTCCTTCAGCTGAAGAGGAGTTTGCTGACACTGACGAGATGTCACAGATGCTCATGGATGCTTTTGGTATGTATGATAATACCAATTTAGTGAAAATGAAGAAGATGACGAGGACTCTGAAGAGGAAGATGTTGATGCTGAAGGATATGCTCATTTAGTGAACGATGGCGGCAGAGAGTTGTACACAGGCTGCAAGTCATTCTCGAAACTGCACTTCCTTGTGAGAATGATGAACATTAAAAAAAATAGGAGAGTTTCGAATTGCATTTTTGATGACTACCTTTCTCTTTTTAGAGAAGCACTTCCAGAAGGTCACAACCTACCCAGAAATTTTTATGAAGCCAAAAAGTACATCAGGAAAATAGGATTAGGCTATGACACAGTACATGCATGCAAGAATGATTGTGTTCTGTTCAGAGGAATGCATGCTAATGCAGATGAATGTCCAAAATGCCATGTGAGTAGATGGAAAAGCAGTAAACCAGGAATAGATGGGAAGAGAATTAACAAGGTTCCCCAAAAAGTAGCAAGACATTTTAAACTGAAAAAGAATACAAAGGCTGTTTTCATCTTCAGATCTAGCACCAAACATGAGGTGGCATGCAGAAGGCAGAACTAAAGATGGAATGCTGAGGCATCCTGCTGATTCCCCGGCCTGGAAAAGTTTTGATGTTTTGCACAAAACATTTGCTGCAGAACCTAGGAACATTAGGTTTGGCTTAGCCACTGATGGCTTCAACCCATTCAAGACAATGAACCTTAGATATAGCATCTGGCCAATTCTTTTAATTCCTTACAATCTCCCTCCCTGGATCTGCCTGAAACAGTCCAACATCATATTATCTGTCATAGTGCCTGGTAGGAAGGCACCTGGGAAAGAAATGGATGTGTACATGCAGCTAGTGATTGATGAACTGCTAGAACTTTGGAAGCATGGTGTGCTGACACATGATGCATCATTTGGCCACAAATTTCGCCTATATGCTGCTCTGCTGTGGACAATTAGTGATTGGCAAGGTCGTGGAATCATAAGTGGTGAGAGCACGTCTGCATGTTCTCACTGTCTTGTTCAGACTAGTTCACGCAGGTTAAAGCACGGAAAGAAAACGTGTTTCATGGGGCATCGCAGATTCTTGTCTCCAAACCATGAATTCAGACAAGATGCTGAATCTTTTGATGGAACTGTCGAAATTAGAGATCCACCAGTCCAGTTAACAGGAAAGGAGATTTCGAAATTAACCAAGCACATTGTTACTGACTATGGTAAATTGCAGAAGCCTAAGAAACCTGACAAGAAAAGAAAGAGGATTGTTGACGATGAAGGTGTTCAAACTGAGGGTGCAGAGGACAGAGGGGAGTATGTTCATACTGTTGAGACAACATTCAGGAAAAGAAGTGTGTTCTTCCAACTGCCTTACTGGAAGAGATTACTGGTCAGGCATAATCTAGATGCAATGCACATAGAAAAAATGTATTTGATAACATTGTCCACACTATACTTGATGTTGACAAGAAATCAAAAGATTCAGTTAATGCAAGGCTTGACCTAAAGCAGCTGAAGATAAGAAAAAGTCTTCATGCGGATCTGACTGGACCAAAACCAGTGATTCCTAAAGCAGTTTACTACGTGCCTCCAAATATGAAGAAGATTTTCTGTAAACTTATTGGAGACACAAGATTTCCTGATGGCCATGCATCAAATCTTGAACACAGAGTAGAAAATGGTAAAATCAGTGGTCTTAAGAGTCATGACTGTCACATCATCATGCAAGAGCTGTTGCCCCTAGCTATGAGTAGAACTTTACCTGAAAGTGTTACTAGGCCACTAATGAGACTGTGCAACTACTTCAAGCTGGTGTATGGCAAGGTTATAAATGTCAAAGAAATGCAAATGATGGAAGAGCAAATTCCAGAAATACTTTGCCAGTTGGAGAAGATCTTCCCTCCAGCTTTCTTTGACATTATGGTCCATTTAACTACGCATCTAGCAACTGAAGTTAGATTAGCTGGTCCTGTCCAATATAGGGCAATGTGGTTTACTGAAAGGTACATGGGCAAAATGAAGGGATTTGTTAACTGTAGAAGCCACCCAGAGGGAGCAATAGCTGAAGGTTATGTATTCAATGAGAGCCTTACTTTCTGCTCTCGGTACTTGAAAGGTTGTAATACGGTGTTCAATCGTCCTACACGACATGAAGACAACAATGGTCTTATGAAAGATAAGTACTTAACAATACTAGGTCGACCTATGTCAGCTAGTGCTACTACACAATTGGAGTTGACAACGTGGACTCAAGCTCAACGTTGTGTACTTTTCAATTATCCTCAAATTTCCACCTACGAGCAGTAAGTTTTCCTCTCAAACACTGGTAGGCAAACAACAATATATGGTCCTCTATAGATTGACCATTTGACTTTCTTGCAGAGAGCATTTAAATTATTTGTCAGCTGCAAAAAAATGTTCTAAACGTGCCCTGGCAAATAGTCATCACAGCTATTTCCTTGATTGGTTTGTAAAACATGTAAGTACTAAGATGGTGTGAAATTTGATTGACTGTGCGAGATTGACTTGGTGAAGTACATGCCTGACTCTGCTATTTGAATTTAGGTCCAATCTCTGGCTGCGCAAGGAACAACTTTAAATACAGAAGTTGAACTGATATCTAGAAGACCATACATGATGGTCAAAAAGTATAATAGCTACTGCATTAATGGTTGTACTTTCCACACCTATCGGTATGGAAAAGGAAAAGCAACACAATGTTATGGAGTCACAACAATAGCTGCTACACCTAGTTTCTCTAGTGCTAAGGATAAACATCCAGTTGTGGGAGATGTGGCATATTATGGTAGAATTATTGATATAATTGAACTCAACTACTCAAATCAAGGATATGCAGTTTTGTTCAAATGTGACTGGGTTAAACAAGCAGGTTTCAGGGTTGATGAGTTTGGGTTGCCACAAGTCAATTTCAAACACATCTATAATACTGAAGACCTTCTTTCAGAACCTTTCATTCTAGCAAGCCAGGCTAATCAAGTTTACTACGTGGAAGATCCTACTGACACTGATTGGCAGTTTGTGGTTACACCCTCACCTAGGGATTTATTTGACATGACATTTGTGAATGATGTGAGCTAACATACAATGTTTTGTGCTATGAATGTTTTGTGCTATCATGTTTTGTACTTCCATTTTGTCAACTCCTAAACTGATCACCTACATTGTTTTCAGGGTCCACAGTGATTGGAAGCCAAGCAAGGAGATTGAATGAATTAAACACCAGTGTAGCAGCACTTAATCTTCCAAACGCAAGACTTCGCACTGAAACAGAGCTAACTGATGATGAACAATTAGAGGAATACAACAGAAATAGATATTATGAAGATATGGAAGTTAGCATTCTCTTTTTTTTAAATACATAGTGAATTATATTGATATTAACTGGGTTCTAATATGTACAGAATACAATGATAAATGAAGATGAAGAGGAAGAGGTAGATGGAGATGGTGGTGGAACTGCAGATGAAGATGAAGATGAAGATGAAGATGAAGATGAAGATGAAAATGAAGAGGAAGCTGGAGACGGATATGTAGATGGAGATGGAGGTGTACATGCTGAGGAAGAGGAAGATGAAGAGGTAGAAGAGGATGAAGATGAAGAGGGTGCAGAAGCTAATGAACCAGATGGAACACAACATTTGGTGCAAGGTAATAAGCTATTGACAACTAAAGAGCTTTACATGTGTATACAAAGGTAATAGGTCATCTTGTGGATATTAAGCTAAAAATAACCAGAACCTGCATACTGTTTTAAATTAATATTTGCAGTACAAAGAAAAAGGGGAGAAAGAGGACCAACAGAATTAAAAAAAATCTGGGGCAAATATGGACCGAATAACAAGATTGATTTGAGATATAACCACCTCGGCCAGCCATGTGGAAGCAAGACGTCCAAGTTGGCAAACTTTGCAGGGTATTTGGTCAAAGGAAAGGATGTCTCTCTGGAAGCAACTACTTGGAGGAAAGTACCATCGGCTGAGAAGGACAAGCTATGGAAGAGTATTAAGGTTTAATTTACGCATTTCATTGCTTCTAACGTAGCTATGGGAGAGTATGGGAGAGTATTAAGTTGCCTAACGTACATACTGTAACAGAGCTTCTTCAACGTTGATGATGCATTCAAGCCATGGGTTTTGAAGACTGCTGCCAAAAAATGGAGGGCTTTCAAGGCTGCACTGAAGAAGAAACATTATGATGGTACACTAACTGTGAAGGAAAATATTGCTAATGGTTGTCTGAAAAGAATTCCACCAAATCAGTGGGCCTCCCTAGTCAAGTACTGGAGTTCACACAAAGCAAAGGTCAGTTGAACTTATCAATTGGTCAAGTAATCTGTTAAAGGTGCATTAATTCAATTGATTTGATTACTATTGTTTGATGTGTTATAAATTCAAATACTTCAGGTAATTTCTGCTAATAATAAAGCTGCAAGAAATAATCAGGAAAATGGAACTCACACTTCGGGTACTAGAAGCTTCGCCGTGAAACAAGATCAAATGGAACAGAGAGAGGGTAGACCAGTTGGAAGAGTGGAGTTGTTCTTTGCAACCCATCTAACTAGTGAAGGAGTACCAGTAAATCAGTACGCTGAGAATAAAATGGTACAATACCTACTTACACCTGCTGTACTTCTTTATTCCATAAATAACCTTCCTACAATACATACTTACAATGTGTACCTCTTTATTCTGATAGAGAGAAGCTAAAAGGTTATGTGACGAGGATCCTTCATTGATTAGAACAGATGATGATGAGTTGTATGACAAATTGTTCCCTGATGCAAAGAAGTCCAGAAGGCATGGTATGGGTCTTGTTGTTGGAGGGAAAACATGTGAACAGATACAACATTTGGTGCAACTGCTTAAACAATCACAGGATGAAAACTGCCATCTGAAGGCAATGTTGCAAACTTTAGCTACAAGAAGTGGACAACTAGAAGAGAGGATGGAAGAAAGGTGGAGTCAATTCTTAGCTACCCAAAAGAGTCAGACAAACCAACAAGAAGTTCATCACGAAGAACCTGAGCAAAACCAAGTACCAGCACATACATCATATCCTAATCATGATAAACAGCAAGTTCAGCAACAAGAAGTTGAGGAGCAACAAGGGAAGGCTACCAGTCAGAATCAGCAACAGCAAGTTCAGAAACAAATGCAAGCAAAGCAACAACGGAAGACAGTGTCAGTCAGAATCCACAACAGCAAGTTCAGGACAAATGCAAGCAAAGCAACAAGGGAAGACAAGTTTCAGTCAGAATCAACAGCAAGTTCAGAAACAAATGCAAGCAAAGCAACAACGGAAGACAGGTGTCAGTCAGAATCAACAACAGCAAGTTCAGAAACAAGTACCAGCAGTGCAACACCAAGGTACGAGTCAGAAGCTGCGACAGAAAGTTCAGGAACAAGAAACATCAGTGCAACAGCAAAGTACGACTCAGAAGCTGCAAAAGCAAGTTCGGGAACAAGAAACCCTACATGATCTAGCTGCAGCTGCAGAACAAATAGAGAAGGAAAAATATAAGCCATGCTTTACCATTTATGCAAACACAAGGAACAAGAGGACACCTGAGGCTCTGCAAACTAAGGACTCACAAGTTGACAAACATCCCAGAAACAAAAGGACCAAGAGGGAAAAGGAAGAAGCACAACAGAATGGAAACATTGATTCAGAAATGAAGGACTCACAAGTTGAAGCAAACAATGAGCAACAATACAAACAGAAGAAGGCCAAGAAAGCTCCTAATTCGCAGCAAAGTGAAGCAAAGATGAAAGCTCCTAGTTCTCAGCAAAGTGGAGCAAAGATGAAAGCTCCTAGTTCTCAGCAAAGTGAAGCAAAGATAAAAGCTCCAAGCTCGCAACAAACTGGAGCAAATATGAAAGCTCCAAGCTCGCAACAAACTGGAGCAAAATTGCACAAAGTAAAGTTAGAGAAGGTAGCTGAGCAACAAAGTGCAGCAAGATCAAACCAGAAGAGGGCCAGTTTGAAAAAAGGAATGGAAGTAGGGCTGACATCTCCAAACAGTGAACAAGTGGTAGCATACGGGACAGTCCAGAATACGGATAAAGAATCAAAGTGCTTGGATGGAAAGCCACTTTGTGACTACATTGAAGTGTTGGTTAACTTCGTAATGAAGGATACTACTGTATTACCACGTGCACAAGGTCGAATAACAAACTTGGGCAGTGCAACAGCTCAGTGTATCCCTTGGCCAAGAAAGAATGTGAGTTGTCAAAAAACTTTACATCCTTACTGTCTTGTTTACTGCTTCTTGTTTACTGCTTCGTTAGTGCCATTTAGTTTATCCTGTTATATTGTTTCCCTGCTTGACTTGGCCCGAAACCACGCAATGTTTCTTCGATGAGTTATCCTTGTTTCTTCAATGATATCCTTGAATGGCTTTGCTTCTGTTGAGTTACTGTTTACCCCTGCATGTGTGTAGTAGCAGTAGTAAATTGGTAAATGGAAAAGTGTAGTTGCATCATGTCGAGTAAACTACACTGCATGTGTGACTAGATTTTCATATATAGCTTACTGTCTTGAAGAATCACTACAGATTTTCATACAGATTTTCATTATATTTGTTATTTCACTGCAGGTTGAAGAATCAGATGCTGAGTCTACAGTAGTACAACAGAACAAGGAAAAGCACAAGAGAACAAGTGGTAAATCAAAGAAGCTTACTGGGAATGCAGTTGGTATTACTAGCAGTTCATCTTGATGTATGCCAACTTTCTGTCAAGTTGCTGATGGTATGAGTGGCAGTTCTTGGGTCTAGAATGTTATCCTTTATGTAGACAACGCTGATGTGCATGAGTTTTATCTTGCTGGCGGCAATCAGCATGGATATTCATTTGCTCTGCTAGGACAGTTTGTTTGTTTTGTTAATCTGTCTACTTACTGCATGAAACTACTGTACATTGAGGTGTGGATCTGTACTTTATATGTTTCTGAAGTATGTCTGTGAGCTTGAATCTATTCTGAGGTGTGAATGCTATTTCTGTGAATTACTGCATTTAAGAAAACCACTGAAATTGATTAGAGGCGTTTTAGCATTTGCCTCTAACAATTTTCAGAAGCATTTGAAAGAAACACCCTAAAAAAATATAGAGGCATTTCTGGAAGTGCCCCTAAAAATACTTAGGGGCAATTCAAAAAAATACCCTAAAAATATATAGAGGCATTTCTGGAAGTGCCCCTAAAAATACTTAGGGGCAATTCAAAAAAATACCCTAAAAAATATAGAGGCATTTCTGGAAGTGCCCCTAAAAACAACATCTTTAGAGACATTTCTATCCAAGTGCCCCTATAGTTTTTAGCAACAGGTTTAAAAGCATCACTTTTTAAAATGCCCCTAAAAATATTTAGAGGCATTTTTAGTGTATTTAGGGGCATTTCAATGTGCCTCTAAAAACATGTTCTCTTGTAGTGACGTCCGCCGTCGCTTGCCCTCCCGGCGCCGGAGTAGAAGGTCGTTAGGGTGGGGCGGTGCCGCGTGCGGGCCTCGCTCCCTCGCGCCGGCGTCCGCCGGCGCTCGCTCGCTCGTCCCGATATGTAGTAGGGAGCGGTGTGGAAAATGGTTTGGTCGGGTGCATCACTCCCCTTATAGGGCGGCCGGTTGTAGATAGTTAATCTACAACCGGTTGTATAATATACCTGCCCTATATATATATATATAACCCTACAACCATCGGTTCATATATATGGTGATCCGCGCTAGAAATTAGAAAATAAAAATTCCGTCCCCAACAGATCCGCACCCGACCAGTACCACCTACCGCCGGGGCCCTCCGCGCTCGCCGGGAACGGCTCCGGGCGCCGCCACTGGGCTCCTCCGCGCGCTCTCGTTGGAACGGCTCTACACGCCACCGTCGGGCCCCTCCGCGCGATGCCGCCGGGAACGGCTCCGCGTGTCGCCAGCCCGGTACCAGTCTCATCCGCCGCCGGCCAGTGTGACGTCGCCCCGCCTCTGCTCTCCCTGGTGACCTCGCCCCTGTGGCTTCCCCGCGATGTGGCTCTCGACGCGAGCCCCACCTTCTGCTTCCCTCAAGCGCGCCCAACCCTGCTCCAACCCCCGGGCGCCGCCTGCCGCCGGCTCCGAGCCTCGTCTTCCAACGCCCCGTGACCTATGCGCCGCCCCTGCCACAGTCCCGCATCCCCGACGCCTACCTCACCAACTGCTCCCTCCGCCGGCGGCCCGTGTGCGCCACTCGCTCCCTGGTGTTTGTTAATTGCATCGACGCCAATGATTTTTTTCCCTCGCTGGAACTGTGATGCAGACTGTTTACAGCATATCTCTCTCTTTTGGTCGGTAACCATTTGTCAAGCAGTCCAGATCGGTCAATAGGAATACATTGTTTTTATTTGAGAAGTAAAATCAGCTAGAGCTTCGTGTTGATGTGCCGCTTGCGCCTGCGACCCGTTGCTGCAAGTGCTCGCTTTCCACTGAGTTGTTGCCTGTTGTTGATCTGCCTGCTGCGCAAGATGCTGCTGCTCTCTCACATGTGCATCTCTCTCCAGCTTCCGTGCTTGATTGATTTAATGGCCAATTGACCGACTCTCCTTGATGTGCTACAGAATGGTGATTTCGATTTTAACCACGTGATGTTTGTAACCTGCTGATTGAGCCCGTTCTTGTGTGTTCTTGTATGCATGCTCTTTTTTCTTGCAAAAAACTTGGTTCTCTCGATAGACAGTACAGTTTTGTGTTAGAAGGAAGTATAGTCGTTCTTTCAGGGCAGTACAAACTATTTTCCGATTGTAAGTTCGCTAGGTATACAACATCGGGCAGTAGAATCAGTTTACAGATTTCTTCTTGTTCTTTTTGTTGAAGATGCAGTCACACAAAGCATGTGCGGTACACTATTTTTTAGGAAACGCCGACGGCAGACTGATAATTCACTAGAAGTGTAGTCCTTTGGCAACAGGTGATACAAGGAAGTCCTCTTTCAATTTGCAACACTTCTATCATATCTAATAGCTGTCCTTTTTTTTGGTAAAACGTGTGCGGCTGCGGTGCAGAGGAAGTATAGCTGCATCATATATGCAGTACACACACATTGTTTGAGTCAGTACAATGTACATGTACATTTTCTTTCTCTGATTGGTAAACAAAAGGTTGAGAACGCAGTTCCAAAACAATATTATGAATGTATTTTTCTGCCCTCATACATATAGTAGGCAGTACTGATATGACACACGGAGCAGTACGAATGTACATTCGTGGAAGTACAATTATACTTCAAGTTAAAAATGCAGACGTATTGGGAAACAAGTATGTAAATGAGCACAGAAGTACAGATAAACTCTAAGGGGAAGTAAAATGTACTTCCTTGTAATAACACATATGTTTTGGGAAACAAGTACGTATAGGAAATATGAGAAATAAATGTACAATGAGGAAGAGTTTCGTATTTTAATAAAATGAGATGATATAACGGGATCAGGTTCATTGCCCGTCGACGCTATCGCGTTGACGGCAGCTCGATCTCGACAAACCCATGTCTAAAAAAGAACATGATCTAATTCTCTCTTGATCCAACGTATCGGCTTCGTCGTTAAAGGAATGCAGCGGTAAATATACGCTCACAAAAGGAAGTACATATGCACTTCCATATAAGTACAACCGCATTGCTGGGCGATGATTGTTTGAACCCTAACCCCATCACTAATGCGCCATGGGTTAGACATATGTCACTTTCGTTGTGAAAAAGTTCACATGTGCATCAATATATGTTTACACACCGCATAGGTGAAAATGTTCACATGCGCACACGTCCCCGTGAAATGCAAAAAAAAATCATCTGTAAAATATAAGAGGTACACACGGTGATATAGGAAGTACAAAGTTTCGGTTCGAGAAGTACACAGTCCTAGTGAAATATGAAAAAAATCATTTAAAAATATAGTAAATACACGCAGTGACTCCGGGAAGTACAGTGGACCAATTTCGGAAGTGCCACTGTCCCCATAGAAAAGTACACAAGGTAGCATCGGGAAGTACACAATTTTTAAATTGTGAAGTTCACATCCTTCACCATTTTTTTTGAAGTCCCACCTAGAAGTACAAATATACAATCTGAGAAGTACATTCCTCACTTTTGGGAAGTACAACCTGTTTTAGTGAATAATACTCGCAACTAATCATGAAAAAACTCATCGGCAGTACACACTTATACTGGGAAGTTCACACGAGTGTTGAGGGAAGTCCAATTACAGTGTTTCATAGTAAGTACACGCAGAAGTATCATGACACTAATCACCATCGGAAGTGCAGTATCTCCTCCCCGAAGTACACATTGTTGCATAAGGAAAGACACATTTTTTTCAAATTTTTCGTAGATAGATCTTGACTCCATCTTTCTAACGCAAAACGAATCACTCGATTCAGAGGTTGGATGGGTTGTCAAATAATTTTTTAAAGGTGCAAAATAGGTTTGATCGAGAGAAAAACACACTTAGAAATGAATTTTGATATTGTCGTAACCGGTAACTTAATAGATGCGTCTTTTCAATCCGAGCATTTTGATTGGTCATTCACCTAAAACAGACGCTGTATGAGAGAGTTATCGTTGTTTTACTCAACACTAATCACGGAAATTCCGCTAGCAGTACACACGCTGATACCGGGAAGCTCACACGTGTGTTGAGGGAAGTCCAGTATTCTGTATAGACTTCAAAGGACACCAAATCACGGGAAGTGTACATCTCCCTGGGAAGTACACATGGTTGCATCAGGAAGTACACAATTTGGGTTTGTAAAATCCACATCCCACTGCGAAGTAAAAAAAATTAAAAAGTCCGCCTAGAAGTACACATACATAAGATGAGCAGTACACACTGTAATAACGGGAAGTACACACCCAGACTGAACTTGTATGTTTTAGTTAATACTAATCACGAAAAACCGGAAGGCAGTACACACATATACTAGGAAGTTCACTCGTGTGTCGAGGAAAGTTCAATTATTCCATTTCATAGTAAGGACACGCAGAAGTATCACGACACTAATCATCATCGGAAGTGCAGTATCTCCTCCCTGGAAGTACACATGGTTGTAGAAGGAAGTACACATTTTTTTTCAAGTTTTTCGTGGATAGATCCTGACTCCATCTTTCTAACGCAAAAAGAATCACTCGATTCAGAGGTCGGATGGTTTGTCAAATAATTTTTTAAAGGGGCAAAATAGGTTTGACCGAACTTTGACTGAGAGAAAAACACACTTAGAAATTGATTTTTGATATTGTCGTTACCGGTAACTTTAATCGATGCGTCTTTTCAATCCGAACATTTTGAGTGGTCACTCAACTAAAACGGACGCCGTATGAGAAAGTTATCGTTCTTTTACTGAACACTAATCACGGAAATTCCGCGGGCAGTACACACGCAGATACCGGGAAGTCCACTGTTGTGTTGAGGGCAGTCCAGTACTCTGTTTTTCCGGGACGGAAATAAATCATACTAATCGTGCCGATGTGAACTATAGATGCCTAAAATGTTGGTACAACTAGCTCCAAATGGTCTAATAGGAGTCTAATTTCATTGGATAGTGCATTCCACGAGGAATCAAATTGTCTAACTAGTCAATTTGATCTAACAACCTACATGAAACACCGACTGTAAAGCATTTGCAAAATCATTATAAACGGAAAAGTTGAGCATCGTCGATTTATTTCCAATGCCATATCATTTGCATCATTCCGATAAGTGGTTGAAAAACCGCGGACGATATACCGTCTGCCCGTATATGGCTCATTACAGAATAGAGTATTTTTAAATTACTTTAAATCGGTTATGAATTTGGAAAAACCGTAAAAGCAAAAGAGTTGCAGAATTTCAGCAGCTTTCCAACGGCATATCATTTGCATAATTTCAACAAGCGGTTGACAAAATATTCAAAAAATACGTTTGCTGTGATATTTTCATATTTTGGTATTTTTAAAATTGTTTTAAAACCGTAATGGATTTAAAAAAATGATCTGAGAGAAAAAGATGCGGAATTGCATTAGCTTTTCAACGGCTTATCATTTGCTAAATTCCCATAAGCGATTGAGAAAATAATTTGAAAATACGTTCTCTGTGATTTTTCACAGATTCAAGTTTTTTCAAAATTGTTTTAAAATCTTAACGAATTTACAAAAATGGTATTACATAAAAAAAGATGCGGAATTTCATTATCCTTTCAACGGTATATAGTTGGCTCCATTTGGATAAACGGTTCACAAACTACGTCAAAACTTCCGAACAAAACAAAACAGCTAGTGAACTTTGCAAAAACCAGAGAAATACATAGAAAGCACGCAAGAAGTATAGAAGTGATTGTAGGGAACTATTCTACAACCGGTTGTAGAATAACTCGTACCTATATATATATATATATTTAACTGCATAAATACATGTACAAATACTGTATAACTACTGGCTCAATACGCATATGCAAAAAAATACAACAACAATACTTGTAGTGTGTCCAATCAGCACATTGCAAGTCGCTTGATTAGTGGTAGCACATCGGCAGACACACGCTATAGGCAAATTGGTTGTAGCGTGTGATGGAGATGCGCTACGACTAACGGATTTAGTGGTAGCGCGTGTTGGCACCCGCGCACCACTATATGCGTGATAGCGCGGGCCTACGCTACTAGTCGATTATTCCCCGTGCCACTGATAGTGTTTTCTGTACTAGTAGCTAGTTTGGTTCTAGTAGTTCTGTTTCATGTAAGTTGAGTAAAATTACATGTGCGTCCTCAGTTCCCATCTACTCACTCCATATCAAAATATAAGACTTTCTAGCTAGTTTCAACACATATGTATCTAGACATGTTTTCGTGCAAAATTCATGTGAACCTTGCACTAAAACATGTCTGGATATATGTGTGTATAACCTAGCTAGAGAGTTTATATTTTGATACGGGGGAGTAGTTGATTTAAAACACGCGTCGTGCAATGATCTGTCAACTCATAATTTCCTCAAACTTGGCTAAACGAGCTTTCTGACCACGGAGATGACATAGATATCCAAATAAACGCGTGGTGGCAAACTAGTCAAATCAAACATGGCTTGATGGCAAAGCCAGAAAGCTAGTTACATGCATGTATAGCCAGTTGCCATGATGAGAGCGCGCATGGTTGTCATGCTTAGAGCGTGCCTGGTTGGCATGCCGTGAGCACACACGCCATTGGTCGGGCTCGGAGATCAGTTGACCATTTTTTTCATCGCGACTAACGGGCCAATGTGGTGGGACCCATTTGGAAAAAGTGAAAATCTATTTCTTACGTCTCTACTGACATGGTTAAATGGCAGGTCCCACATGCAAGAACCTTGTTAAACAGGGCATCAAATTTTGCTGACCTAATAACGGAAGCCCGCGTCAAGTGAGTCCAGAGAGAATATGATGGGGCAAAGAGTTAGTCGTGTTTGGAAAATTCAGTGAAATCTACTGGCACATACCGAAATTCGGAACGGAATAGAGACAGGGTCGTAATTTTCCGTAGGAACATACTCCCTCCGTTCCAAATTAATTGACTTTCATTTGTCTAAATGTGGACGTATCTATACTTCTAACATGTCTAGATATATCCACATGTGGACAAATAGAAATCAATTAATTTGGAACGGAGGGAGTACTTCAATTGCCCAGGGGCGGAGCTACTCAGTGGGTCAAAACAATTTGTTACGGGCGATTAGCTATAGTACTTAGCGTGTGCACCAGGTGCTGGCAGCATCCGTGCACCTGGTCCAACAAAAATTAACTTTACAGACTCGTTTAAATGTTGGCACTAGGCCTCTGGTGGACTTTTCGGCAGTGTAATAGGCAGGCCTTGAAGGCACCAAGACCCGTAGAGGCATAGGCGTAGCATTTCTGCATGTGCAAATAGCACGTCCTAAATCCTTCATCTCCTTTCATTCCGGGACCGGCGACCTTGTCAACTACCGCTCACCTTCTTCAATCTCAACCCAACTATCCAAGATAACATCAATAACACGTCGTATCCCAAATTATCAATTATGTATTATTGCAAAACTTGTTCTTCAATGCCCCTAGGTTTTTCCGAATATTTCATTCCCCTTACAACTTTGTTGTGAGCAGAGATCTAATTTCTCTAATTAGTCTATGTAAAATACAATTGCGTGGATAGGTGCTTTTCCCTGATAAAACTCGTGAAACTTATTTACGCGCAATCGCCTCAATGGCGATAGTTTGAGTAATAATACCAGGTCCAGGGACGGAGTGTTGTTTTCTATGTGTAGAAAAATAATTAAGCAATTTTTTTTGCGTGCCCATTCTAAATTTTGAATAATGTATAGCAAGATTTTTGTCAAACACAACACTGTTAAGACTTTATTTTTCTCAGTTACATTACATTGTTGAGGCAAACATGTGCACTAGGGTAATTTTTTTCTAGCTTCGCCCCTGCAATTGCCGACTTTCAGTACTCGCATTTGTGCTAATTAATGTAAATGAATGTAAATTCTATTTTCAAAAGAGTAGAAGAGAAAATGCCATCCACTCGTAGTACCTAGTAACAAATCAAAACAATGCTGAAAATATGCAGCTATATATAGCTACGCATGGAAACATGAAAAGCTGCAGCTAGCCAACTGGTTAAGAACGACCCCCGCGCCGCGTCCATCCTGGCGGCTTGGGGTGAAAACCTAGCGCTGCCCCTAGGGCTACTACAAGCGCCTCCCTCTCTGCCGCCGCTGCTGGCTCCTTGCCATGTTGGCGCCAGGCCCTGCTCCCAAAGGAGGTGGGGGGCCCGGCCGTTCGCGGCAGAAACGGGACTGAAGCGGCGGTCTTGGGAGGAGATGGCATCTATGAAGGCCACTAGGGCGGCGCCGGAGTTGGGCCGGAGGCCTCTGGATCGGTCTGACGGTGTGCCCACGCATGTGCGGTTGGCGACGTGGGGGCCTGAGGGTCTGGATCGAATAATGGCGGGGCCCTAGTTCTTGTCTCATGCCAAGTCATCGATTTGCCTGCTGTCGGTCCTCCTCGATCTGGCCGCCAATGAGTTCCGTACTTCTCCTCCAAAGATCTTCACAAATTGGCGCATGATGCTCCTTTGATATCTCGATCATATGGGTTCCTACCGCGCGCGTTCGTATCATCGTTTCAAGAGGGCGTGGCGCAAAGTTATGCTTCCTATAGGCATTGTGAGACATGTCTATGCCTAGATCTTCATGGTGTTTATAGTGGCGCCAGAACGTTTTTATGGCTCATATTGAGTTTGAGACGGCAAGTAATGTCGGAGAGGGGTTTTGGATTCGATGAAGTCTTTTACTTCACATGCTATTGTATGGCAATGTCTTTGGAGTTCCCGTCCATACCGGACAACTCTATACCTGTGAGCCTAGTGTTTGGTTACATGCAGTAGCGGCATTTGCATGCGTGGGCGAGAACGTTGGATTGCTTCATTTGTGGTGGTGCTTTTGGAGTACCGAGTTTTCAAGAATTTTCAGGGTGAAAACCTAAGGTATGACCTTTATTTGTTTTACCTGATAATGACATTGTTGAAAGATTTGTTTTGGGAACTCGGAGTATCTTCAGGGTGAACCTGCCAATGACCTTGTTGCAAGGAACTGCCAATGACCTTCAGGCGTTACTTTTGGAGAACCTCTTTTGTAGTCTGAATGTTGTCTTTGATAGTGATTTGTGTGCTGCTGGTTTGAGTGGTTGATCATCGTGGCGGGACTTTTTTTCATCTTTTTATTTTGTCTTTTTGGTTGTGTGCATACTTAATGTTTTTTAGGGATTTTGTTGGTGCAGAGGTTAGGTATAATTGTCATCTTCGTGATATATAAGATATTAATATATTTTCTTTGTCCAAAAAAGCGACACGTCAATCTACCTATGTAGCATGCACTATATATTAGCATCTGCCACATGTACACTGTACACATGCAGTTTCACAACGACACTGCCTTCTACAGTCGACGTCACAATAAGATCCGCTAACTTAAACTAGGGATCGTAGCACGCAACCGTACAACGACGTCACAAGAAGATAGGGGTGGATCCAGGATTTGAGTATAGGAGGGTGGGAGGGGGGGAAGGCCGAAGAAAACATTACCCATAAAATAGATACAAAGGAAATATACCAATTTTGGGATGAATGATGACTCTAACTTGTCATGGGATTGCGAGAGATGACTTAGTATTTCGATCGGAATTTTGCATATCATCGTATCAGGATTGGAATCCTTATGTACTGTAGGTTGCTATGTCATCCCTATCTTCTCGGTTGGATTTGTATTTTCAGTCAAAAATACGGTGGTCGAAACAACCGGATTAAAGTAACCACTAATTGACGGTGTCTTCCTATAATCAGCTCTATAGTACTAAATAATCAATAAACTATTATAACTAGCAAATCAAATTAGGACGTAGGAGTAGCTTGTTGAATTCAATAATAAAACTAGCACATAGCAACTGAAGTATATAAACAGTAAAAATACCTTGGGCGAACGGCCTACGAATTGTGCGTGGGGGCGGCAGGTCGTAATCGTCGATTAGTCGATAATTAATAGAGAAGCAAAGACGCGGGAACTGTCGCAGCCTTGCTAATCTCCGAGACACTGACGCTCGAGTCCGTGTGAACTGTGTTCGGCGGCGCTTGCGTAAACTTAAACATCCAGAACTAGAAAATCCACACTTACTAGGGTTTCAACCCTAGCCGCCGCCGCCGGTGATATCTGCAGCTTCATCGTCGCCGCCGGCAAAGATTCGACGGGTCCTCGCCTCCTCTAGGTGCCATTCTGGCACTAGAAGGGGTGGGGACCTCGGACCTGCGCACGGCACTTTTCGAAGGTCCTTAATGGTAGAGTCTGGTTTTGGTCATCATCTTCTTCGTTAATGGAGATGGTATCGTCTGGAATAAGTGATCTTCCACGCTTCGTTCGACGGCGAGATATCCTTCCCGACGTCAATGGTGGCTTTGGAAGATTAAGTCTGTCTAGGTATGGTTCTTCAGATCTTGCTTCGCCAGATCAATCTTGAATTGTTTCTCATGGTTGCCGCGAGGAGGTTTGTCCTCGCAATATCTATCCCGGCTACTACGTCTTCGGCAATGGTGATTCGTTCTCTCGACTCCCAACGACGTCGACAAAGTGGTTCGGTTATTTGTCCCTGGAATATCAGTGGTGGTGCTCTTGCCGATGTTGCTTGATTAATTTAATGGTTGCGTGCGTGCACAAAGCCTTGGCATTGCGGCTCAAAATTAAAAAGGGAGAACCTTCGGTGGTATTCACAGGTCTGTGGTTTGGTGGTGTTGGCGTTGTTCTACGGCTGCCTTCAGAAAATACAAGATTGTGTCATGGATGAAGAAAGAGCTTGAAGATCTCATAGATTTGCTAGTCTCTTTTAGTTTTGTTTTTGTAATCGATGTAATCGTGTACTCTTTGCTGGCTTAATATACGTGAAAAAATTCAAAAAAAAAAACTGTGTTCGGCGGCGACCGTCTGCGGCTGGGCAGAGGAGAATAGTACGATCGAGTAGTAGATGAAATCGTGGGAAACTGCGAAACCGAGTGAAGCAGGTGGAAATCACTAGAAAAAGGTTTCCCTTTCAGAAGAGAACCTCACGAGTAAGAGCAAGCCACGTGGTGACTGGTGGACACTGGCGAAAACAAAATTGGCTACTTACCAGAGTGCGGACTGCATACGAGCTATGTCCGCCCGAGCTGCTCGTACATCCGTCCACAGGACCAAAGCCGCATGCAAGGAAGGAGCCAAGCTCCCGCGCGTACGCCCGCGTACGTCAGGCCGGCCGGCCGGCCGCGCGTACATCCGTCGGCGTCCATGTTCAACAGATCATGTACTTGCTCACCAAATGGATGTACATTCCGATGAATCATCCAGCAAAAATTAAAAATTAGTAGCACGATATACACATCTAGCAAAAATTACTAGCACGTTGTACACATCCAACAAAAATTAGTCGTTTCGTGGTAACACAGTTTGTATGTTGTACAACTAAAGAGACATAGGTTGTACAACTACATAGACACATGTTGTACAACTAGACAGATACAGGTTGTACAGACAAATGTTTTACAATTAAACAGACACAAATTGTACAACTAGACATACATAGGTTGTACAACTATACAGGCACAAATTGTACAACTACGCAGACACAGTTTGTACAGACACAGGTTGTACAACTACACAGACACATGTTGTACAACCATACATAACCAGTTGTATAAAAAAAATCGTCGAAATCTATCAATATGGGATCTAGTTTTAAAAATCTCGACGCGAGGAGCTCAAAAGTGAAAACGGTTCGTAATTTGGATAAACGGTTCTCAAGATATTTTATTTTCAATATTCGGATTTGAAAAATAAAAGGTAAAAAGAAAACTGCATGCCCACGTACGTGCATGTCCTCCCTTTCTCTCTCATACTCCTTACTTTTAATTTAATTATGACACATGGCAGACATGCAGACAATCAAAATTGGAATATCTGAGGAAAAAGCGACACTTGTCACAATTAGAATGATGGTGAGATTACCTTTATAAAGGGAACCTTTTTCTAGTGATTTCCGGAGCAAGTACATGCCATCAATTGTATACATACGTGCTATTGTGGCCTTCGGCCCTTGGCCCATTCACGTTATTAAGGGTAGGATTATAATTAGGCCTTGTGCAGCGCTGGTTGCCGAATATTTAAGAGTAACTAGCAAACTGCCCGTGTGTTGCAACGGGTCAAAATTTTGTTTGACGTACATACTGACATATCAAATTTATCCTTCAAGATATATTGGTTACACGCATGATTTTTGTTCTCTTCCACTATACATCTATACAACAACCTTTTTGATAAGATAAATAGTTACCGCTTACTTTCCAATGTTTTGTGTTTACATATCACGGATCTCCAGAAGTGATGAAATTATCACACACACAAAGGCCACAGGAAACTGGCCGCCACATCTTAATGTCCTTTGATCAGCTGGAATATAGCTCTTTTTGGATGTTGATATTCAGCTCATGGAATTGAAATGGGATCCAGTACCAAATTAGCCGAGGTATTGAAATGGGTTTCAATTCAAGTTTTGTTGTTTGGATGTGCAATTGACATTTGGAATCCAAGAAGAGCAGCAGATTTCGCTTAATGTTTGGATGGATAACTTGTTGAAGTGCACTTGCTCCTGAAGACCAGATACTTCTTCACATTACCCCTCAGGTTGTGTAATGTGTGTTACATGTACACATACTGAAAATACTGGGTATAATGCACTTGTGAGCATAAACGTTGAATAAGGACAGACACATTACGTGCATATGGCCAGACCTGAAGCTAGCTTCCTACATTTCCAAGGCAGAATCGATCAGCTTAGCTACGGATGTGCGGCAGCGAATCAATCAGGCCTGCTTGATACGAAGAAATCAATCGATGAAGCTCCGAGCGACTGCGACCACCGGTTTCCATCTCCATCGAGCGCCACGCACTGACGCAGCACGTTGCCGCTACCACCACCTCTCTCTGTCCGCCTTCACGGCCATGCCCGACTGGATGCTACAGCTCTTCCGCACCCCTTTCAAAACTACGGGTACAGCTTCCCGGCTTCCCCGGAATCCGTAGAAACGACGCAGGTAGCTGGATATGCGCACCATGCCGATGCCCGTCGCCTGGGCGCACCGCGGCGCTCAAAGACAGAGATGAACAATTAGGACGAAGTGATTAAAGCTTACACCTATTGCCCAAATCCGTTGATTTCGTGCCAGATCCATCCTCATGATCATAAATCGGTGTATTTATCCCACATTTGAAGACCTCCTCACCTCCGTATTGAATTTCAAAATATGATCTCTCCTTGAACGTCCCCCCTCTGCTGTATCTCAAATTGAATAGGCCAAATCTCCATTTTAGCTAGCTCCTCCTCGTGTATCCTGATTTCGGGAGTATATGCTGAACGCTGGTCTAAAACCGCTCGATTCGGACAAGCTGAGGGCGCCCATCTCGATCTGCACCCCACAAGAGGCCGTGAGGCCCTTGGTGACCCCCATAGCTGCCAGTGCGAGATGTTGCTGCTGCGGGCGATTGGCCCCTTTGAGTCAGAGCGGATATGGATATGCGGAGTAGAGGTCTTTTCTGCGTGGCGAGGTAGGTCTCCGGAGGGATGGCACGGGGCGCGGTCGCCATCGCCCTGCAGGTGCGTGGCCAGGACATGGGGCGACGTCGAAGTCTGGGACGAGAGGAAACGCGTTGGAGGGGGTTCGTGTAGGAGCCGCGGCCAGATTCACGCTGCCTCGCGACCGAGCTCGCGCAGGGCACCCCCGCCGCCACCACCTGATCCGCGCCGGGCCGCACCGGGGCGCCCCTGCTGGCTCGAGCAATCCCCCTGCGCCTCTCCTTCTGCATAGGCGACACGGCGGCGACGGGACCCTCGGTCGCTGTTCCCAGGCGCGGGGTCGGCGACTCGCTCCAAGCGGTGATGTTGTGGGGATCGATGGCTGTCTTGTTCTGACGAAGAGGTATGCGGGGGTGAAAATGTAAAATAACTGAAGGACGAAGTGATCGGGCCATCGGGCCTTCTCTTTGGTGACGAATCGTTATTTTCACTCGGCGGTGGCAGCGGCTGTAAATTCTCCCAAAACCCAAGGGTAGAACCGGAACTTTGAAAAACGTACCATCACCTCCTCAAGCCATATTATATAGTAGAGATTAACGTATACAACGACGTCACAACTCACAACAAGAAGGTCTGCCGGACTTCATGCACCAACTCTTCGGCGCTAAGCTTGCACTCTATCCCAACCTGCACATTAACAAGACATTAGTTAATTAGGTCACGATCAATATAAGATTTCTAGCGGAATGACCATATATAATTATCCAAGGAGAGCGTACACGAACAAGGCGGAGATAAAATTTTGTAGGCTATGTATGTATAGCTAGCTAGCTTGTACTCTCTTTCATGCATGTTGCCTAGCTATATATGAAATCGTTATTGTTCGATCGTGTTAAGATCAGTATATTGCCTTGTTACTGTAGGCGCATACTCTCAGGCTCTGCTAGTCTCAGACACTACTCCCTCAGATCTGTGCTACAGTATTTCTTGAACTGGTGTTAGTAAAAGAGTTGAGCAAAAGCTGTCGAGTCCTTTTCCCAATACAAATGGGAGACCACCGCTACCCGGCCTAGTGACCATCCTACTACCCGCTTGAGTACATACTAGTAGTACTAGCTATTTCGTTGAATTAAAGATACTATATATATACCTATGTAAAGATACTATATATATACCTAACCTATTATATGTTCAATAATGTAATAGTCACTATTCTTTATAAGGTGTATTAGTTTTTTGACATGTCAAGATATTTAAATGTCTACTTTACTATCTCTGAGAAAGTTTCCAGAAAATGTAAACATTTACAACAAAAATGTATCATTCGATTTATCATGAAATCTATTTTCATATTTAATTTATTTAGTCTTGTAGATGATATATCTTTTTCTGTGAACTTGGTCAAAGATTAAGAAATGTAATTTTAAAAATAATACATCAAGTAAATTAATATAATTTTTTGTTATTTAGCCAAATATTTCTAAGGACACTAAGTGCTCTCATTTAGAAACATCTAATCAGCAGCAACATTATTGATAAGTAAAAGGTATAACCGTAGGTATCACGGTTGCCTAAGAATTCTTGAAATCACCAAATCGAAAATAAGCGCAATTGAATGAAAAAGTTGCAACTAAAGTAAATTAAAAGTGCAATTCAACTACATAACAACCGCAGTTCGTCTAATGGCTCGGCCCCCACCAGCACCTGCTTGAACACAACTTTCTGAGTAGATCCACTGTCAGAGGTCCACGTTTTACCAAATATGGTTGATTAATTGATTTTTAAAAAATATGCATCTAAGCGGGAATTAGGGTCAAGACTACAAATCACATTGCTTAGGGCCCGTCGGAGACAATGAAAAACCTAGCGATTTTTGAGGATATGGTTCCTACAGGAAAATTTGCTTTGGTGTTCTTTAGAACATTGAAAATGGTAGGCTATATTCCTTTGAAATTCCTGGAATGGAACATTCCATAAGAATTTTGGAGGAAACCAACCTCATGTTTCCTTCTTTTTGTGTCAACTCCCTGCGGTATCTAAACAACAGTTTTGAAGTTTTTCTAGTGGTTTGGTTCCTGTAGAAATCAAGAAACCATGACCTCCAGTTTGGTTCCCGAGGACCCAATGAAACATGACCTCTAGTTTGGTTAATGTTGGAATCAAGAAAACATGACATCTCATTTTCCATGTCTTTCCCAGTATTCCTACGTTTGTATTCCTGCGTTCCATGCGGGGAATTAGTCGAGGGAGAATTTGTATGCACGGTGTATTAGCAAACTAATATAACAAGAAATGAACAGATCAAAAATACAGTCCCATCTATAGTTTCATTTTGTGCCACCTGCTCTCTGCAATCGAATCATGTTTGACCAGGTGTACTTATTAGACGCTTGTATATGTTAAAATATGACTGTCTTGTTAGCATCGACGTTAACAGAACAAAAGAAGTAACAGCAACATTCAAAGCGCTAGCTATACCTTGATAGTGAAGGAGTGCACCATAGTGTCGTGGACGGCGCTGATGCTGACGTGGAGGATCTCGAGCGAGAGGTTCTCAAGCGCGGCGATGATCTTGAGCACCTGGCCCGGCGCACGGTGCGACATGGTCTTCAGCACCAGGTTCGGCCCGGCGAACTCCACCCTGACGCCGGGGAGGAGTAACCCCGCGGGCCTGGCCGCGGCGAGCTCGGTGACGATACTGTCCAGGGTTGGCAGGTAAGGCCGTGGCATGATATCGTATGTGTGCGACGACGAAGAGGATGTCGTGGGCGTCATGGCCGGCGTGATGTAGGCATTATGGTGCGGCAAGCAGGGCTTGTACGGGCTGCCCGGGGTCGGCGTGCCGGGGCTTATTGGAATGGTGAGGCGCGGGCTGAGCGGCGGCGGTGCCGACTTGATCATGAACGGGCGCGGGCTGAGAGGTGGTGGTCGTGGCTGTGGGCTAGGCGCCGTGGACGGTGCTGTCCTCGGGCTGAGCACCTGCTCGGCGTAGACCTTGCGGTGCTTCTTGGCCTCCAACGAGTGAAGCACTTGCTGCAGCTCCTGAATGTAGTCCACCACCCCTCCTATAACCGAAGCTTGGTCTCCCTGCAATTATATGTGCATCAGTTGTCCAAATGTAATTTTTTCATCATCAAATGGAGCTTTCTATCTCTCTCCACGTACACGCTTCTTCGTCCAAGGCTAGCTAGGACGATCGAGCCATGGATCTGGGTGATTAGATTCTTGCAAGTGATGCTAGTTTCTAGCTAGCCTATAGCTATGTACGCTACTTCCGGATGGCATGCAGGTTCAATTTATTGGTACTTTTGTCCTATATATGGAGTACGCTACAACCTCCTCTGCATGTATCAAACTTGTACATTGACCAATCATTAAACTGTCGCACCACAAAACAAAGTAAATGTACGGATCATGCAGATGGGAGTGCACAAGTAACCCAGTGTATACTACAACCTGAAGTTAGTATAGTAGCTACTAGTAAGCCTAGGGACAAGCATATTTAGAAAATCGAAAAGGGAAACTCACTCTCACTCTAATACTCTATCAGGTGCTAGCTAGCTAAATGAGCTTAGCAAAACCAACTTATATATCTAATTGCAGAAGACAAGTGAGTCATGTACTACTGTATATCGAACGATGATGCGTGTGGTTACTGCTTCATTACGTAATTAATTAATGTACGTACGTACCCTCTTGACATAGAAGCAAGGCATGAGTGTACGCAGCACGGCGAGGTTCTCGTTCATCTGCTTCCTCCGGTTGCGCTCCACCGTGATATGGGAAATCTTCGCCCCTCCCTCGTCCATGTCGTCGTCGGCCGTTGCAGCCACCGGCTCCGCAGCCGACGTCGATCCCTTGTGCTTCTTCCGCATCGGAGCTCCTTTAAATTTCTCGTCATCCGCTTCACGGCGCCGAGCTTCCAGCGCGGGCCTCGCACACAAGGCGCTAGCCTTTGCACCCGCGACGGCGGCACTGCTCTGGCGGCTAAACGACGCCGCAGCAGCACCGGGCACAACGCCATCTCGGCCGCCGAGGTGGCCGTTTATGCACTCTTCCCACGTCTCGAGAATGCCGAACAGGTCCTCCGCGTCCGCAGGCGCTTGCCAGGACTCACAGTCGTCGACGAAGAGCTTGCAGAGGCCGCCGTCCCCCATACTCCGATTTGTATACCTCAGAAATCGGGCCCAAAGGCGAAACACAAGTATAGACGACGTTCCTAAACGTACTTGTGATCACATACGAACTGGGAGTGGGACGAGAATGTTTGCAAAAGTGAGGGGGATCTCTCGGTCCACTTTTGAGCCTTTGTAGTGTGTGTGTGTGTAGAGAGAGAGAGAGAGAGAGAGAGAGAGAGAGACCGTTGCTGAGGTTTGTATAGTCATGTGAGGGGACGAAGGGCCATAAATGTAGGGAAAAGACGGCTCTGATAGTTTGTTTGGGATGGCGAGACATCCGGGAAGCAGACATATGTATTTCCTGCTGCCGACTCGGACCAGCAATATTGTTGTCCGGATCACCTGGATAATTTCACCATCACAAAATATACACGCACATATAATGTTGAAACATTTTTTTAAAGTATATTATTTAATAACAGTGAAGACAGGTGTCCTTGAGATTGAAGATTAACGAAGTGATCATGTGTGCTATGTTATTGACCGAGACATGGCCTCCCCCTCAGGCCTTGTTTGGTGTATATATATGTGTGTGTGTGCGCGCGCGCGTTTGACCTTGCATGATTTTTGAAAAATGTAGAAATGAAAAAGCACATGATCACATCAATATGCTCGGATGGATCGTAGCTAGAAGATTACTCATGTGAGTGTTTCAAAAAAAAACGAGACAACCAGGACTAGCCCTTGGTGGCTTCTTTTTATAGAAGAATTGCTCTTTGTGAGAATTCCAGAAATTCGCACCCGACGGGATTCGAACTCTGGTTGCTAGGTTGAGCCACTGCTACCTTTGCCACTGGGCCTCTGCCCCGTTCTCACTCATGTGAGTGTTTCACTATGTATGTTTTGAGCTATATGCCCAAGAGGTTATGGCCTCTCGGCCAGATTAAAAGAATATCAAAGGAATTTTGGAGGATTCCTATGCTTGAGAATTGCTCTATGTAGGCTATTGGTTGGTAGCTAGGATATCCTACGCATTTTGTCCGGTGATTTATTTGCACTCTGTATATGTGACATGAAAAAAACTAGAGACGCCTTGTAGGTCTTGAGGTGTCTAGGCTAAGGTGAGGGTGCACATAGTTGTTGTGAGGGAGGAATGAAAGAATTTATTTTGGGCTCACATCTCTTGTAATGAGTGTGAATGCGACATAGTTCTCTATAATGAATATGTGGTGGTGCAACACATAATTATGTATCATCATCTTCGTGCCTAGCGACCATCAGTAATCTCTCTTGCGACTATCAGTGATCTCTCTGTTTCTAGAAATGACACGTACCAATTTTATCCAAAGTCAAATAATATAAAGTTTGATCATTTTTTTATAAAACAGTGTTAGCATCTACGATGCCAAATCAATATCATTAGAAAGATCAAGAAATTCATTTTCATGTTATATCTAAATAGTGTTGTAATTGTCTATTGTTTTGTCCCATAAATTGGTCAAAATTTGCATTGTTGGAGTTTTTACAAATTATGAGCCTACTTTTCAGGGATGGAATTTTAAATAATGAAGTTGCCCGCTAGACCATCTCCTTCACTTTGTCAAAGCCTCATAGACGGGTTGAGATGATGATGTAGCTTTCGAGGAGTAACCGGCTAACAGAGGAGAAAAAGGCATGTGACCAAGTTCTATGAAAAGTGGGGGAAGATATATGGCATGGAGGGGGTAATACAACTTTTATTATAACATCTATGCTAGAAAATAATATAAACTTACCATGATTGTGAGGTAAGTTTGGGCTACTTTCCTAATTTCAACACGACGGAGTTAGTTATTTAAACCAATTCTCTGAATGTTACCATGTACATACCTAGGGCACGATTTGCTGCCTGCGTGAGGGATACCAAGACCGGACGGGTGCATTTTTTTTTTGATGCTTTTATAAGGGTTCTGTCAAGAACCACACGTTGATTAAAGCACCCCTTAGCCAAGCCTAGGAGGAACACATGTTACTTCCATTTCCATCCAGCTAGGCTCACGTGCGTGAAGTGGGAATGGCGGGGCTCGGTGGGAGCCCCAATGGAGAATCCTGGTGCGCACACGTTTCGGTGGCAAGCCAGGAACTTGCCTTGCTCTAGTCCTCACTCCTCACCTCTATTTCGGGGTAGGAAAATGATCCTCATTTTTCGTTTGGAAGCGATGCAAGTGGTACAGAAACTACTACCAAACCGAGTGACTCTCATCGTCAACACGAAAAAAATGTCGGAAGGAAGGGGTTATTTTTTAGTTAAAAGTCACCTTTATTCTAAATCGTGGGCTGAAATTACAAACCATTTCACCATCGTGAGTTTGTTCTCCAGATCTTAAAAACAATATCTCATATAGACATATTTGAATGAATATTTTCTATAAGCAAATTTATACTATAAACTTGCTTTTTTATAAAAAAAACTTCATACTATAAAAACTGCTTTACTATCACAAACACATATAAATTTGAGGAGGAGGGGCTTGTTTTTAATCCAAGAAATTTCCAACTTGTCGGTTTTATAAGAGAAAATCATGTTTGTTCACAATATTGTCGATCAACATACATAGTCGCTATTCGGAAAAGCAACTTCTTGGATGAAAAGAAAATTTACCACAAAGTTGATTTTTCGTGAAACAAAGTTGCTTTCCAAAAGTGATCATCTGAACAATGTGCATGGGTGATATTGTTTAGAATATCCCGTCGTGAATAACACAAGGGTGCTTATTTTGATTTGGATGCCTGGTTTAAAACTAACCATAGGTGAAAGATAATTTTCTCTAAAAACTACGGCGATTAATTGAATATGCTAATTCATACTAGGATGTACTACTAGCATCACTTGGGTGGCGCCTCTGCCGACGAGACGACAGACATGCTGAACTAGCCTCGACGCTGAACCATGCATCTCGATCGCCACAACCCCCATGCCTATCGCCATCTCTCCTCTCTTCTTTTTAGGAGGACCATAGCAGTTGGTACATTGGATCGACTGCATTTGATGTACTACTAGCACAAGCTGCATTGGTTTTGGCTATAGTATCCACCTTGTGGCACGAGCTGAGCTGCATCCATATCACCGTTAATACATCCATGATTATTTCATAATGGAGTCGTTGCATGCACCGGTACATGATACGAGACCACACCCTGCACCAATCGCTAGCTTTTCCAGAGGAGCTCATCACGAACGATATGGACGGGAGAAGAGAAAGCTAACCAACGATCCTAAACATATATAGCATCTGCATCTCTAGCACCTTTGTACCAGAGCCACATATATAAATTGCTATATATGCAGTGCAGAATGACACATCTATCCATGTATACCTAAGCCAGCCGGGTCAGCTATGCACCTACTCCTCCTACGTAAGTTTTGCAAGTATGTGCATCGATGCAAGTTTAGAGCTAGAGAGAGTAATTAAAGGGCTACCTAGTTGACGCTCACGGCTTTCAGAGCTATAGCTAGTACTCCCTCCTTTCTACGACGTGGGTTTGTCCAAATTCGGATGTAGCTACACACTAAAACACGTCTAAATACATCTGAATTTAGATAAATCCATGTCAAGTATTTTGAAACGGATGGAGTAGCATAGTATCACAGCGACACCTTGCTTATGTAATATTTATAGGGTTTATAATGACTATGATTCATAGTTCTACTCGGTTGGAATTGTTATCGGCAAACTCAGCAATATAGTTTATGGTCGTGATGGAACTATGCGCAACATTACGCATTTTAATGTCTAGTAGAAAATGTGATTGCTATTCGCTATTTCCATTCAAAATACGACGTCCTTGAAAGGATTGCCATAGAACTTTATCGACTTCGACTATTATTGTATGAAAAGCATCAATGAGATTGGTAAAACGAAAAATTTCTAGTTTGATGTCTTAGGAGAAATATCTCCCAAGTATGTTTTTCTTAAATTTTAGTAACTTATATACATGGTAAATATAGTGGCATAATTTGTACGTTTGAGCTTGTGTTTATATATATAAGACATCATGTATTTCGGAATGAAAAGGAGACTACTATTAAAACTTTACTTTATCTTCCATACATATACATGTATATGAGACATATCTTTAGATTGTCTTTAGTAAATAGAAAATGCTTACACTTTTTTTGATCTAGTGATATACCTACATTCAAATTAGTTGTTCACAGGGAGTTCCATTTTTTCTTTAGTATAATATAGTGTGAGTTATACTATAGTTAGCAGGACCAAAGTTTCTAGGAAGGACCAATATCGTAGGACACATGAAATGAATAGGAAAGGGCATACGTCTTGAACTTTGGTACTTCATGGTTCCAAATACACCGCATATTAGGTTTTAGGACAAGTCTTTGACCAACAATTATAATGTTAGTATATATTGCAGGTGACATAAAATTGATGTCATTACAGTTGTGTTCCAAATTACTAATTTAGGATTAGGATTTTGTATTGCAATTTTTTTTATAGTAAGAGCGTAATCATTGGTAAAAAGCTTATGTTGGAACGGAAGGAGTACAATGTTTCAAATCTCCAGGACATAATAAATGTGCATAAACTTTGCCACTAATGCATGCAATGCAAGGACTCCCAATACAAATATATATGAACTATGAATGCTATACCAATGGTATCCATTCATCCATTGTATACGAATCAATTATTATCCATATGGGTTCAATTAATATCGAAGAAGGTATACATGACCCGATTTGCGTGAGTCAAAACATTCTTTTTTTGGACTAAACATGTAGTTAATTTGACTGTGGTTAGAACAGGTAAGTAGTCGATATTTTTACTTGACATAGCCGATTAACATTCCATCTTCCCTCCCAAATAAATATATAATCAATTCGTCAGTTTGAACACCCAAACTTATTACTATCACCTTTTGTACATGAATGCACACATATGTTTTGTAGCATTCGTCTTTCCCAGAGATTAGAAGCTGGCAATACAATAGAGTGCAACAGGCTAACAAAACAGGGCCATGAAATTTAAGGCCGTCCAGTGGAAAAAGTCCAAAAAAAAAACCCGACAAAGTGCACATCTATCAGCTATTGCATGTCTTTTTGTGTGTGTCTTATATAAATCAGTTGTTATAAAGTGCTTATGTAGATCTACTTGCATGTCTGTTTATGCATGTCTTGTTATAAGCAATTCATAAAGTTCTCATCTAGCGTCACTTCCGTGTCTTGTTGTGTATGTCTCACACTCAATCAAGTTAGTTTGGACCACGACTGAAGGATTCTAATCAATGCAATAAATTAAAGCAGGATTGCAGTAGCAATCTTAAGGAATCTAAACCTCTGTAGGAGAATTGAATTGGCTAGAGTTGCCTAGATCATTTTCACCTGAACATGTCACATTGTAGCCTTGACGCTTGTAGTGCACCCAGCCGGTTGAATGCGTACCTGCATTTCGCTGTGTTGAAGTAGTAAACAGCAAACTTGACAAAAGGAAAAAGACAAGATCATCTGCTAGTTGGGATGAACGAGGTAAAACAGGTGCCAAATCTCTTTGTTTGTCTACCAGAGACATGATGCCGAACCTTCTGCTATCTGATTATTGGTAATCTTTTAAGCATTTGACCGAGTCAATTTCGTAAATGATGTTTTGGCAACAATGAGTAATAAATTATAGAAGAATATATACCGAATTTAGATGAATAAATTATTAAATACTTTGGGGAATAAATTGTAGAATGACCAAGACGGAGCCGAAATCAGTAGTACGCTAAGAACTTGATGTCAGTATATGTTGAATGCTTTGCACGCAAACAAACACATGCCGACAAGCTGCGTGACACAGAAATGCATGTGCCAATGCATGCAAGCTTAGAGAGACACAAGTCCAGAAGCTAGCTAAGCAAGGAGGACGTTCGTGTAGGGGTCGGCCATATATGCACGAAATTGCATAGCTAGACAGCAGCTAAAGTACTATGTAATACTACTATATAGTTAAGCACAGTACACAAAACTAACATGGAATAGTAGTGTATGTTAGCGTGTTGCTACAGTCAGGAAAAGTTGTAGAAAAAAAAAAGACAATTTGCAACAGTATGCATGCGGCATATATATGTTACTACTTCGTTATGGTGTGAGATCAATTTGACAATACAAATAAATAAATGATATGGAGGGAGAATATAGTACTACTACATCCTGCAGGAGCTAGGAGTGGTAGTCTCTCGATCGATCTCTGTTTGTCTTTAATAATGAGGAGCGATTGAATGATGCAAGACACGGAGAAGTCATGGCATAGTTAAGTAATGAATAAATATGAAGCTGCAGGCCCGTATTAAGTGATCATGAGCCATGCAATGCAACCGGCCGCCTCTTCTCATTTCATTTAATTCCCAATTTAAGCCCTTTCAGCAACCTAACCAGGGCCGGCACACACAATCTCTCTAGCTTGCCTGCCTGTGCCTCTGTAGACTGTAGCTGTTGTAGATTTGTAGTTGGTGTTCGTTGTGCATTGTGTGCACGTACTTTTTGGTTTTTGAAAAGGAGTGTATCCGGACTCTCCATTGAAAAATGCATACGTTTTTTGACATTTCATTTATTCAGCAAATTGTGGTATAAATTTTACAGTTATCATAGAGACCGAAACAGTCAATCAAGGAGACGGGTCCGGCGAGGGAGAGGAGAGGGGAGGGGGAGTGGAGTGGAGAGTAAAACCTAGGGCAAACCATACAACCTGTGCATGCATGCACATATGAAGATGATTTTGCCACAGCGTGCATGCAGGTGCCAGTATGTTTACGTACAGGCCGGCCGGGAGGCATGCAGTGCAGAGCATCAGAGAGGGAAGAGGGGACGCCGCGCGCGATGGAAAGATCCGTCAGGGGAAGAAGCGAACAAGAGCAAGACGACGAGGCTCGTCCTGTATGTGCGGCGGTGGCCACACGGAACAGAATCCGCAGGCAAACAATTACGCGCCATGCATGCCACGCATATCATATCATGGCCTGCATGGGGGCCATGCACATTATATGCACGTACTCTGTCTTACACCGCCTGCCGCGATTTCAATTTCTCGGTCTCCCGTCCAGGCCAGCAGGCACTCCTCTCTCCTCAGCGTTTTGTTTCCGCCGGCGGCTAAGGCCTGTTTGGTAGTCTGCAGGGGTTTCCCACCTCGCTAGGGGCAGGCTCCAGCGGGCATGGCCGAAGGAAAACAGCCCCCGATCTCTGTTGGTGGGTTTGTTTGGTAGCCTGCAGCAAAGAACGCCGCATGGGCTGAGCAATTTGTTGTGGCTGTTTGGTTACATCATTGCATGGCCATATGCAACTATGGCTATGTTTGGTTGTATGCAAAGCAACTGCCTATGGCTACCTCTTTCACCTATGGTGATGTTACCCGACAAATAATGGAGCATAAACCATAGCATAGCATAGCATAGCATAATAGGATACCGAGTTCACAAACATGTCTATGCAGCACGATCAGAAGCTCATGCTGCATCTGAAGTTCATCAACGGAGGGGTTAATATATACCTCCTCCTACATATTACAGACCACTAATCAGTACCTACTGGTCATCAGGGAATGCATCGACGAACAGGCTACGCAGGTAAGCCCTAAGCCAGGCACACCTCTCCGGCTTGCTCATGCTGGAGTACTTGAGCCGCTCCTCTGCGTTGTCCGCCAGGAAGTCCATTGCCTTGATGATCAACGCTGGAGCGTACATGTTACGTGGCTGAATTGTCCTCACCTTGAAGATGGCCTTCATTTGAGCGAAGTTGGTAATTGGATGGTTCAGCAGCTCCTCGTCCCTGGGGAATGTCTAGTAATGGCATTTTCAAATCGTTAGTGTACACAGTATTTGAAGCTGGCTATGAACAAAAGAGTACAACAGTTGGGTTGAATGGAAGGGCAAGCAAACCTGAAGGTGATGAAGCAGCTGAACATCAGCCATCATCAGAGTCGTGCTGGTTTCATACCAAACTACTCCAGGCATGCGCTTCAGTTCGTTAATCCTAACCCACCTGACTCTCCACTTCCTCAGATGGTTGTAGACTTGAGTGCTGGTGATAGTCAGACCAGTGAACTCAAGAACAACATCGCTGACCTTCCTGATGTACAGATCCTTGAAGCATTTGTCAAACTGGATCCCCTGCTCCACTAGCTGTAGTACCCTGTTCAGAACAAATAGGGATAGAGGAGCTGTCCATTGCATTGTCTGCCTCGAAGTAGATCCACTACCCATCTGAGAGTGCACTCTCTTGTTAGTCCCCTTGGCAGTCATGTCAGATTGCACATCTGAGTCAGTCACTGAATCCATAGGGAGTGCATTCAGAGGAAGTACGTCAAGAGGCTTGGAAGCTAACTGATGGTCGAACATCTCGGGCAGTGCATTCTCGCATAGCGCTTGCAGAGGCACTCTCTTCTTACCGCGAACCTGATCCACGAAACACGGCAAGGTCGGCCTAGTCAGGCAATCTATGAACATGAGCAATCTAAGTACGGAGGCTAAGTAACGTGGATTCGTGGTCTACATGTGGAAGAACAACAGATCTATAAGGTACGAGCAACAGATCTACGGTACGAACAAGCATAAGGTTCAGAAAATCTTACATCCACCGGGTGCATCTGCATCTTGCCGTCCGCCTTCATGCCAGAGGTCGCCGTGGAGGCGGTGGAGGTCCCCGGCGAGGTCGCCGTCGAGGTCAACACCTCGGTGGAGGTCGCCGTCGAAGTCGCCTTCGCCGTCACACAAAGCGCTCCAGCCGCCATTGCAAGAGCTCGAATGGAACAAATGGCGGGACTCGATTTGGAGGTGAGCTAAATAGAGTGGTGATTTTTGGCGGGCGGTGACCGAAATCCTCCCGCCTGATTTTCCCCGCTCGCGCCATCTCCGCGTCCTGCAGCTGGGCGGCGCGGCGTTCCTCTAGGTCAGCCGCCCGCAGCCTGGCTGCAAGGAAACGGCCGATTCGGCCGTTCCCACTGGGCCTGGCCCAAGGGTGCTTTAAGACCGCGCTATGCAAGTTTCGGGCTGCAGGCAAGCAAACAAGCAGGGTGGTTCTGCAGCCAGCGGGCCTGGCCCGGCTGGCTGCAGGCTACCAAACGCGCCCTAACCGTTTTGCGAGTGCCATAGTATGCATGTATGCGTACGTACGTCGTCCTTGCATTCGTCTCACCTTGAATGCTCCACTCTGCTGCCTCCAATGCTAGCCAGTTAGGGTTTCTATGGATTACCCCTAGCTGCCGACCCCTCCCTTAACAGTTGACGGTGCGTCCTCGACTCCTCACCCTCTTCTCTCTGGCGGTCTCGCCGGCCAGGGAGGGGAGGTCAGCCACCCTCTGTTCATACCTGTACGTAGTTTTCGATGTAGATTTAGGGTTTGTGCATGGTCCTACGTGGCTAGCAACATGGCGGCGCGGCGTGGAACATGCCTTGGTGACTCACCATGGATTGGCATGTTAGCTGCGACATCTCTCAGGAGTTTCCCAGCGGTGTACTCGTGACGATGAAACTCGTCTTTCCACTGCTTTTTCAGGTCGAAAAGGCGACCCTCCTTAGCCTGATCTTATTGATTGTGCTTCCTCTTGGCCTCAAGCCACTCTAGAGGATCGATCTTCAACTCCGTATAAAGATCTCTCGGTGCTACAAGCCAAGTGGTTCGTCCTCGGCGTCTATGGTGATACACTGGCCGTCGAGCTCCCGATGGTGATGCAGTGGAGAAGAATCCTAGGGACCTGATTGTGTTTCTCCGTTGGGTTTCTTTTTGTAATAGTTCGGGTCAGAGCTGTAATTTCTTTTTTGTTGTGGACCTTGACGTAATCTCTTTGGCCACCCGTGGAATATAGCAGCTGGTCCTTCGGGACCTGTCCCTTTAAAAAAAAAAGGATTCCATAGACTTTTTTTCTAGAACCATATCGATTTGCAGAACAATAATTTCAAGTCGTCTGGAGCAATGATTGCTCGTTCTCGGGAACGACGCGATACGTGCCTAGACAAAGCCTCCAGGCCAGGCTGTTTCAGCAAGGGAGCGCGCAGCTGGGCTTGGCCCAAGAGGGAGGAATGGAAGTACTCTGAGCGAGAAAGTAGAATATGGATAGACAGATTCGACACACTGCTCGGTACCGCCATGAGCGATTGCTAAGGGAATCACTCGCTGCTTGCCTGCTTGTATGACGAGACGCCGGTCCAAGGCACAATTACCTCGCGTCCAGCCCAGTACACCTGAGTTATGTCATTTTTTGCCCTCTTAACGTCGTGATTTTTACCACATGCGTTGATTTTTTTTGATTTAATCAAAAAAAGGGTTCCACATGTCATTAGTACAGATCAGACCGTCGCACATGATTTCTCGGCTCATTGCACACGGTTAACCGAACGGTCACTACGTGGTCATGGGCAGTGGTGGAGGACGAAAAAATTGAGCTCGGACGAACTCTAAAGACCACTAAAATCACTAATTCACACTGAGCACACAATTAGTGAATTAGACAACTTCTCCACCACTGCCGCTAGCAATCCATGCACATAATTGCAAATAATTACTAGAAAAATAAAGTACTTTTTCCCCTTGTATTGTCCCCTCACCTTACCTCTCCCTTTTTTGCACTTGTTGACAAAATCTGATAATGATAAGGATAATCCTTTGTAGTAAAACAAACAAAATCTGATAATGCAAAACAATAAAATCTGTATCGAAGCCCATCTAATGGATGAGTAGCTGGGCAGGAAGTGAACAAATAAACAAAGACACCATGACCGTGAAGAAATACGAGGCATGGAAACCTGCAAACTGCTCGAGGTAGATGAACTGCGCATGTGGGCTGAAGGTTAGGATTGTAAACACGGACGCCCTTGCAGCCTTGCTGCACTTCCTGCCGCCGCCGATCTGGCTGTCCATGGTGGCGTGGTCCGCCTGCCCGCAGCAGCGCTCCGCCTCTAGGGTTCCTGCCGTGCGGTCGCCATCTCCGTCTCCATTCGATTCCTCTCCGCTTCCTTGCTCGGTCGGAGAAAGAATGAAACGAGCTGGATCAGTCGAGCCGCATCAGGCCAGCGCTCTGATATCTTCTAACTTGGCCCAAAGAGGCCCAGTAACCAGTTGACCGGCCCACCTCTTCCCTTCCTTTCCCCTTTTTCTCCAATGGCCTTGGAACGACGAACGGAACGGACCGGGGACCTCCTTTCGAAAATCCTATACATCGCGTACCCCGACACCAATTGGGCCTGGCCCAGTTTACATCCCGACCGCACTGCTGCTTCTACTTCTTCTCCCCTTCCTCTTTCCTCCTCCGCCGCGACGAGCGCCCTGCTGCTGCTCCGCCGCGTCGAGGCTCTGCTTCTTCTCCGCGCGGTCGAGCGCACTGCGTCAGCGCACTACTTCCGCCGGCACCGGCAGCACACTGCGCCTCTGACGCCGCCGGCCGCCTTCGACCTGCAACGCCGCCCCTCACTGGGCGCCGCAGGTACGCGACGCAGCTCGTTCCCCCATCTATTTTCCGCCCTAGATCCCTCTCCGCTCCCAACTTCCCGAGCCTCGTTTGATCCACCTCTGTATTTGCGCGAACAGATTCAGCGTGATGGGGGACGCGGGACGCCGGGACGGAAGGGGAGGCGCCGCGCTGCGTCGGCTGCGGCCGGCGTGTCAAGACCCTCTTCGTGCAGTACTCTCCGGGCAACATCCGTTTGATGAAATGCGTAAGAGGCGGTGTCGTCTGCTAATCCTCTTTGGCTAGTGCTTGCAACCGCGTTTGAACTCTGGATGCTGATTGTGTGTAGGATAACTGCAAGGCTGTCGCTGATCCCTACATCGAGTGCGAGTTCATGGTATGGTGGCCAACGATATACGAGTTTGAATTTCTGATACCCGTGGACGCTTTTATATGTACAACATGATACACTATGTTAGGTGTTAACTTCTACTCTTTGTACACCCCTGTAGATTATCTTGATTGATCTGATTCTGAACAAGACCAGGGCGTACCGTCACCTGCTGTTTAATAAGCTGCACATTGGTTCATCTCTTGATAAGGTGAGAACCATATGATCCTATGCATTCAACCTCACTCAATTTCCATTCTGCATTTTCAAACACCCTAAGGCTACTCAGCTGGTTCAATCGCCTGTGCCATATATTTCATTTTTGCTGAGCTTTTGGTGCTAATGCTCTAAACATGCATAGATTATCCTTTGATCTTCCTTAGTGGCTCTGTAGTAATCCACTAGCACTGCAGTTAATTTGTAGATATGATCTTTGTAATTGGTATCATTGGAGTTAAATGATTTTGTTTACTTAGTGTCTACTCTATCTAAATTTGTGAGAAGTGCTGAATTGTTGTGGAATTTTCCTTAATATCAAAAGTACTTGATTCTCCATATCTTTTTTACTCGTTTTAATCGAGCAGCAAAGAGTGATCACAATTAGCAACATCAAATTCTCTGCCTAGCTTTACGATTTACTTAATGCTTCCTATGAGTCATGATACTTGAGAATTTGAAGCTTCATCTATATCAGATCTGCTTGTTTTTCTTCATATTGATGTTCTGCTTATCATATAGCATCTTCAACCTTTTATTTTTATGCCTTGACATTCCATCCAACAAGAGCATATATGAGCTGTTGCCTGGATAATATAGTTGTAATTCGTAAGTATTTCTTCTAAGTTCGAACTGCATATTTGGGACTCTTGTTGTAATATTTTCAGCTGTCATGTGCTTGTTCTGTACTCACACTGTCTTGCTTCCTTCAAGAACTTAATCCCTGGGCAAGTCTAGTTTTTCCTTATGTGTCTGCTTGTGGTTTTGCGTGCAGGGAATACTATGCCAGTCCATTCTGGTGCATATTATTCTTGACGCTTGTATCCATATGATTATGATTTGATTAGTGTCAGTTGTGCTTGTTTCAAATATTTAACTTAAGCGACCATAACTATCTAAGTCAGAATATTGGTTTCAAAAGGAAACAAAGCTGATAGGAATTCTTCCAGAAGCACGTTGTTGACAATCTCCTGTGATTGGACCAGACAGAGGAGCCAAGCTCTGCACCAAATGATTGAGGTCTTTCATATTCGAATTGTATCCTACAGAATTGATTGATAGATGTCGGCCTCAGATTTATCATGTCCAACGTCTAAAAATTCGTGAAGTATACATCACTTTCAATGCAGCGCCCCTGTCAATGCAATACCTGATATACGCTGAATCCTACAGAATTGATTGATAGATCTAGGCCTCAGATTTATCATGTCCAACGTATGGAATTTTTCTGAAGTATACATCACTTTCAATGCTGAGCCCCTGTCAATGCAATAAAATATGGTTCGAAAACTAAAAATGGTTCCAAAACTAAAAATGGGCTCCAAAATTAATAATGGTTCCAAAATTAATAATGGTTTCGAAATATAAAATTGTTCCAAACTTAATAATGGTTCTATTTTGAAAATGGTTCCAAAATTAAGAACAGTACCATTTTTTTAAAAATGGTTCCGAAATAAAATATGGTTACCAGAACTAAAAATGGTTCCAAAACTAAAAATGGGTTCCAAAATTAATAATGGTTCCGAAATATAAAAATGTTCCGTAATATAAAATGGTTCCAAAATTAATAATGGTTCTATTTTGAACATGGTTCCAAAATTAAGAACGATACCATTTTTCAAAAATGGTTCCGAAATAAAAAATGGTTAAAAAATGGTTCCAAAACTAAAAATGGATCCAAACTTAATAATGGTTCCGAAATATAAAATTGTTCCGAAACTTAAAATGGTTCCTTTTTGAAAATGGTTCCAAATTTAAAAATGGTTACATTTTTTAAAATTGTTCCGTAATATAAAAATGGTTCCAAAATTAATAATGGTTCTATTTTGAACATGGTTCCAAAATTAAGAACGATACCATTTTTAAAAAATTATTCCGAAACAAAAAATGGTTCAAAAAGAAATGGTTCCAAAACTAAAAATGGTTCCAAACTTAATAATGGTTCCGAAATATAAAATTGTTCCGAAACATAAAATGGTTACAAATTTGAAAATGGTTCCTTTTTGAAAATGGTTCCTTTTTGGAAATGGTTCCAAATTTAAAATGGTTCCGAAATTAAAAATGGTTCCGAAAAAAATGGTTCCACATTTTAAATTTTTTCATTTTTTAAAATGATTCCAAATTAAAAAATGGTTCCGAATTTAAAATGGTTCTAAATTTTGAAAATGGTTCGAACTGGTTCCAAATGTAAAAGTGGTTTCGAATTTTAAAATGGTTCCAAATTTGAAAAATATTCATTTCGAAATTTTTTCATTTCAAAAATTGTTCAGTGTCAAAATTTTCTTCAGATTTGAATTTTATTTAGATTTTGATTTTTGAAATATGTTAATGGTCCCGTCAAAACCAGCGAAACAGGAAAACAGTCAAACGTTCGAAGCATCGCTTCAGAAGCAGTCCGAAGCAGTCACTGGGCCTGGCCCATTAGCGCGTGGAAGGGAAGGGAGAGGTACGCGACGCGAAGCTAGCTTCGCGTACCGCGACCTATAGGAGCTCCCACCTCCTTTAGGTCGCCTTACGGCGACGCGGGACGCAGCGTCGCCTCAAGCAGCTGCTTCATGGCCCGCATTTTGGATCGGCCCAGTACAAAAAGGTACTGTTTTTTGTTTTTAATATTTTTCTTCCTTTTTAAATCTGAATAAATTATAAATTCAAACAAATTTTGAATATAAATAAATTTCTAATAGTTTTTTAAAATATGTACAAATTTCAAATTTGAACAAAATTCAAATCCGAACAAAAAATAAATCTGAACAAAAATCAAATCCGAACAAATTTCAAAACCAACAAAATTCAAAACGTACAAAAATTCAAAATCGAATAAAAATTAAATCCGAACAAAAAATAATTCTGAAAAAAAATCAAATCCGAACAAATTTCAAAATCGAACAAATTTCAAAATGGAACAAAAAATCAAATCCGAACAGAAATCAAATCCGAACAAATTTTAAAATTGAAAAAAAATCATATTCGAACAAAAAATAAATCCAAACAAAAATCAAAAATTGAACAAAAATCAAATCCACAAAGAAAAAAAAGTGAACAAAAATTATTTTTGAACGATTTAAAAAAGTGAACAAAAATTATTTTTTAACGATTTTAAAATGAACGAAAATTATTTTTGAATGATTTTAAAAAGTGAAAAGAAAAATGTCGCTGAACAAAAATTATTCTTGAACAGATTTAAAAAGTGAGCAAAAAATGTTTACGAACGAAAATTATTTTTGAACGATTTTAAAAAGTGAACAAAAACTATTTTTGAACGATTTCAAAATTGAACACAAAAGGCCAGTAAACGGAAACTATTTTTGAACGATTTTAAAAAAATGAACAAAAATGGGGTGTGAACGGAAACTTTTTTTGAACAATTTTAAAAGTGAACAGAAAGCTGTGGAGCAGAAACTATTTTTAAATGATCTTAAAAGTGAACAGAAAATGGGGGTTTACCCGAAGCTATTTTTGCATGAAAAAAAGAAAAGAAAATGAAAAACAAAAACAAAAAATAAAAAGTGAAAAAAGAGCAAAGAAAAGAAATAGGAAAAGAATAATTAAAAGAACGAAAATAAAAATAAAAAAGTAAATGAAAACAGAAAACGAAAACGAAAACAGAAAAGAAAACAAAAATGAAAAAGAAAATGAAAATCGTTCAAAAAAAAAAACGAAAACAGAAAAAGAAAACGTAAAAGGAAAATAAAAAGAAAAGAAAAAAAGAAAAACGAAAACAGGAAAAAGAAAAAAGAAAAAAAAAAAAGAAAAAGAAAAAGAAAAAGAAAAACAGAAAGAGAAAAAGAAGAAGAAGAAAAAGGAAAGAAAATCGACTATTGGGCCGGCCCACCCGCGACGACGCGCGCGTCCCTTCAGGCGACGCAAGCGGAAAGCGTCGCCGCGGGGCGATATAAAGGATTCGCGAACTGACCGACCGGCAACTATGCTGCATACATACGCAAACCCTATATATCGCCTTCTGCGAGTTGTAAATCTGCGTCGCCCGTAGAGATTTTCTTGGTGGACCGGCCCATTTAACTCGCTCAATGGACAAAATATTACGTAAAAGGGAGCGTTGGTGTGATTCGAACTTCGCACCTCCGGCGAGGCAGAAAGAGAGATGGCCACTGCGCTACGATTGTGTTCTTGTTATACATTCTTTATTATACCTTCTATAGTTTTCGATTTTCTGTTTTCGTTTTTTTTTCTTTTTCTGTCGTTTTTTTTCGTACTTTCGGTTTCACTTGTTTCCTTTATGTTTTCTTTTTCCGTTTTCTTTTTCTGTTTTCTATTTTCTTTTTCCGTTTTATTTTTCTTTTTGTCGTTTTCTTTTTTTGTTTTATTTTTCATTACCGTTTTCTTTTTTTTTCTTTTCCGTTTTCTTTTTATTTTTCTGTTTTCTTTTTCTTTTTCCTATTTCTTTTTCCGTTTTATTTTTCTTTTCTGTTTTCTTTTTCTTTTTTCGTTTTATTCTCCCATTTTGTTTTTATGTTTTCTTTTCCGTTTTCTTTTTCTGTTTTCTTTTTTGGTTTTATTTTTTGGTTTCCATTTTTCTGTTTCACTTTTCCTTTTTCTTTTTTATGTTTTATTTTTTGCTTATTTTGAAAATGGTTCATATTTTGGAAAATAATTAGTTTTGAAAACATTTATTTTTTGAAAGTTGTTCGCATTTAAAAAATGGTTTTGATTTTCTGAAAAAGGTTCCGATTTTTGAAAATGGTTCCCACTTTTGAAAAATGGTTCCATCTTTCTGTTTTTTGAAAACGGTTCCGATTTTTTAAAGTGGCTCCGATTATAAAAATGTTTCCGATTTTTTAAAATGGTTCCAATATTTAAAGATGGTTTCGTTTTTTGAAAGTGGTTCCGATTATAAAAATGTTGGCCCATTTTAAAAAATCGGAACCATTTTAAAAACAAAATGGTTCCGATTTGAAAAATGGTTCCGGTTTTGAAAATGGTTCCTTTTTTTAAATGGTTCCGGTTTAAAAAATGGTTCCGATTTTAAAAATGGTTCGATTTAAAAATGGTTCCTTTTTTAAAATGGTTCCGATTTTTGAAAATGGTTCTTTTTTGAAAATGGTTCCTTTTTGAAAATGGTTCCTTTTTTAAATGGTTCTGGTTTAAAAAAATGGTTTAGAATTTTCAAAATGGTTCGATTTTAAAATTGGTTCTGATTTTTAAAAATGGTTCCGATTTTTGAAAATGGTTCTTTTTTGTAAATGGTTCCAATTGAAAAAAATGGTTCCGATTTTTTAAAATGGTTCCGCTTTTTTGAAAATGGTTCGATCTAAAAATGGTTCCGGTTTTTGAAAATGGTTCCGATTGAAAAAGGAATATTTTTAAAAATCAGAACCATTTGAAAATGTTCCGCTTTTTTGAAAATGGTTCCGATTTTCAAAAATGGTTCCGATTTTCTGAAAATGGTTCCGATTTTTTTAAATGGTTCCGAACCGAAAGAATGGTTCCGATTTTTTTAAATTGTTCCTTTTTTTGTAAGTGGTTCCAATTAAAAAAATGGTTCCGATTTTTGATAATGGTTTCGATTTTTTGAAAATGGTTCGATTTTTGAAAATGTTCCATTTTTTGTAAAAAAGTTTTTTTTATGAAAATGGTTACAATTTTTTAAATGGTTCGGATTTAAAACAGTTCATATTTAATATTTTTTCAATTTCTAAATTAGTTCGTACATGAAAACAGTTCAATTCTTAAAAATGGTTTCCATTTTTGAAAAATGGTTCGGATAGACTAGGTTAGGCACCAACGAGGGAGACATAAACTGGCGAATAGTTCGAAACCTGAAAAAAAACTAATCTAAGTGAAGCTAGCATGCACGGGAAGAACGAACGAAAAGAAAAGAAAACGATTTGAAGCGAACCTTTCGCAGCGAATGGAAATCAACCCATAATGGGCCGTCGTGCTTACTGGGCCTTCGCGTGGAGGAGAAGGCGATGTATAGGGGATCCCCATACATATACTCCACTTTTTGCCAAAAATCAAGGTAGGGTGGCCGCCCTACCTTGAACGAAGGGGTCCTCCGGCCCTGTTAATCATGGGAGAAAGGGTGCGCCATCCTACATGGTTAAAAATTCGTGTACCCTTGGCTAACGGTCCCCACAAAAAATTCGCGTGCGATACTTGAAGACATTTTACACATTCTTTTAAACGGAACCGTCGAAGTTTCTGTAAGATTGCATGCGCTTTTTCATATTTCGTGGTGTGTTGGAAAATTATCGCACACAGATAGATACTGAATTGTCCGCGTTACGCCAGTTATCACACATGCTTAATCATACTAAACTGTATCCGATGTCTCCCTGATGCTAGAAAGCTTAGGCTGCACCTATTCGAACCATGTTAGAAGTTGATGCCCTGTAACCATAATTCAATATTTCATTCAGACACCACATTTCTATATACATTGCGAGTAATTTCAATTGCTACCTATAAAAATGAGAAATGTCCACAAAGAATGGAATTATGTTTTCTTAGTTACATCGTTGTCTATGTGATAGGTTCACAAATATATTGTCATTATCTTCCCAAGAATCTGAAGGTTGCGCTTGTAGTTTCTTGTTCAGAATCTTCAGTTAACTATGTTTGTCACCGTCGCGATATTTTTTCAACATTGTACAAATCCTATTGACTAAATATGTGCCTTGTGCAGTGAACCAATAAATCACAAGAGTGTCTCATATGTTTGCATATAAATAAGTAATCGAGTGAGTTATATTGATAAAACAATTTATCAATTATGTGGCATCAACATAGATACCGAAAGTGCATCTAGTGTCATCTAAGCGGGTTTTAGATGATAGGAAAACGATTAAACTTCGAATGTGTTAATGAGTATTTATAGGTTATTAGTCCGAGGAAGTTTTGTTAAACGCAAGGATATTGACCCCTGAAAATGAAGTGAAAAAATACGGTTCAGTGTTTGAAGAAACATGATGGTTTTGAATAAACAAGAATATGATCGTTAATATCCTTCATTGCAAGAGCATAATCCCTCCAACGGCTAGATGTCGATTTGAACCCATAGATAGGACCTTTGATGGCAACAAACTTAGTTGTGTAACACACGTTGGGACTCCAAGTGCAGAGTGATGAAGCACGTGAATGTTTTTGCCATAATGGTGACTCGGCGTTTAATACTGATCCTTAGGGAGCGAACAACTTCTCCTTTGCCCCATTTCAGCAACTCTACAAAACAGTAAGAAATTCTTTCATGTCCCCAACTCAACCACGTGGTTTTCAGGCACACGGTTATTAAACGAGATGAAAACAAAGTGTTGTAAAAGTTGTCAATTTGTCATTATGTAAAACAAATGCAACATAAAATAATACGTAAACTATCTTAATAAATGCAAGTGATATGTTTTTTGTGATTTTCGGAGTAAATAATAGCTGGAAGTAGAAATGCAGTGCAGCAAAGTAAATGGTGTTTGATACGTCTCAAACGTATCTATACTTTTTGATCTTTCCATGCTTGCTATATATCATTGCCACATGTTTTTATATAATTTTGGCATATTTTATGGAACTAACCTATTAACAAGATGCCCAGTGTCAGTTCCTGTTTTCTGCTGTCTTTTTGTTTCAGAAAAGCTAGTCAGGGAAGTTTCCCCTAATCGCCTGAAAATTTACGGGAATTATTTTTACATGGAAACAAAGACTGCGCTAGGAGGGGAGTTGCAGGGGGCCCACATCCCCCAGACGCCACCCAGCCGCGGCCCATGCCTTGGCCGTGGCTGGGGCCCACCTGGCGCCCTCCGGCGTCTCCTCGAGTCAGTCTTAATTGTTTCTTCTAGGAAGGAGCCATAAATAGGTGTAGCCAAGTAAATGAACTAAAACCCCTTATGATGGATCTCATGGCCAAGTAAATGAGCACACAAGAATTATTAAGACATAAAAGTCCCACCATAGCCTTAAGTTCTAAGGTCCCCTATATATATCCCCCAAAAAAGTAACTTCATGACTCGGTCTCAGGTTTACATGTCCTCCCAAGTCTCCCTCACTCCATTACATTACCGGTGATCACCTTACATGCATTCCCCAACATATGTGTGTACTCATATATTGTACATAAAGACAATCATAAAAGATAACAAAACTTGTATGCAACCAATCAACGAACTATTTCACTATTGCCATGAACAAATCACTTCTCAAACATAGATGGGGAGACACAATAGATCAAGGGAATAGTATATTGCATCATATATCATGTTTGCCAAGAGTTTACAGTGGAGAGATGGAGATGATCTTGCTGTAGATGTTGATGATGAACACGCCGGAGGGGGGTGGAGCCCGCCGGAGGTGATTCGGCGGCGTTTCCCTCCTCCGATCTTCTCCGGCGGCAGCCTTCTGACTCTCTGTTTCGTGGTTTTGTGTTTCTCCGCCGCCTCCTCGCGAAACTCCTCGGGGGACTATTTTTATAGTTGGTTTTAGATCAAGACGAAGCCACGGAGACGAAAACGGACGGCATCGGAGCCACGAGGGGGAAAAGAGGGGTCCTCACGCGGCTAGGGAATCTGACCTCGTGGGGCCCTCTAGTTTCCAGCTGGTTGGGCTTCTGGTCTTCATTTTCATCCCATTGCATTCGTCTCGAAAATTCTGAACCGTGCTCTTTGGCCTTGCCCTTTTTGGAGTTACGAAGCTCCCGAAAAGTCTGAAACACTAAAAAAGACGTTTTCTGGAAAACAGAGTTAGAACCAAAAGAGGGCGGATTGTTTAGAAAATCCCCGAAATCATTATAAAACATGAATATAACATCATATAAGTTGCAAATATGTAGGAATATCTAGTAATAGCATGCAAAGTTCATGTATGCATTTTACATGCATCAACATCCCCAAGCTTAACCTATACTCGTCCTCGAGTATGAAGGTGATAAAACTAACATGAACTTTGCATTTTAATACTATCAATGGATATCAAAGATGATTACTATTGCTACATAAAGTCAAATGATTCATTCTCAAAGGAGTAGCAATATACAAGATAGATTATGAAGTGATATCAAATATTCAATGAAAGGATGTTCAATGATAATTCACAAAGTGTAACATAGAAGAAAGTACTATGGACCAAATGTATGCATAATGAAAAGTAAAAACATCCTATAATGGTCATAGAGTACTCTTGTAAATCTGAATATAAAAGGTGGACACTTTGGAAAGATAGATAAATAAGTAGAGGTAAAACATGAATAAGTTTCATCTAGCTTCCAAATGCTTCTACTTAAGTTAATGTTTGCAATGTGGTATCCATTGGTGTGGAGCTCTCATTACCCCTATCATAGCATCTTGAATGGCTTTTTATTGTGAACTGCCTCACTGAAGGTCCACCGTGATATGTAATTAAATTTCCACCATGAATGATGCATGGCTTGGGTTAGCCGCCCGGTGAGTCTCTATAGCCATTTATACTTACTCCTCAAACTTACCAAGTTTCCACTTTTATTTCACACAATGTTAGGCATCCATAAACAAAAGTACATGATATCAACTAAATATAATTAAGAGCACTGTTGAAAGCTTGCCATGTGACAGCACATATGAGCTAACTCCCAACCAAGACTCTTGTCAAGCACACAACTTCATAATTTTAATCACAATGGTTCATGTTTATTAAGTGCAATGAAAGTAAAGTGTGCATCAAGTTCGTGAGAGCTTTTTAACCAACTTTTCCCATAACAATCAATAACATAAGCATTTTAATTTGGAAGCAAAGATAATACAATATAAATGATAAACATACTTGGAATAGCATAAAGCTAATAGGTAGATATGGTGGACTCACTGGAAAAACTTTGGTTGAAGGTGTTGGAAAACAAGTTTTTACTTGTTGGAATTTTTTGGGCTAGCAAAAGGGAGAAAGTTGACCGTCTAAATGCATGCATAAGTGTCCATAGAACTAACCAATCCATGTTAAACAAAGTAAAGTGACATTCAGCATCAAAACATGAATAAAAGATAGCTCTTGATAAAACACTTGCAAATTAATACTCATTAAAAAGCACATGAATCATGCAACTATATGTATCTTTTTGAATCAACTCAAACATCCCTTTCCCAATCTTTTTAATAGCATCCAACTTAATTCAACCCAAATTTCCAGTAGCTCTCATCATATAAATGATAGTGGTGGTCTCAAGACAAACAAAAATCAAAATAAAAAGCAAATAAAAGACGCTCCAAGTTTATGTGATAGGGTGCATTGATCGAAAAACAGAAGTTAGACGTGTGCAAACCGAGAGTGTGTTGGTCCAGTGGGGTTGTCTTCACATCCCCAAGCTTATGGTCTTCACCATCCTTGGATAGCTCTTGGTGCATCTCCTCTAATCCCTGTGAAAAAACTTCAAAACACCGTTTCTCCCATTTCTTTTCTGTGGGGTGACATTAGTAGTGATAGACAAATGAATTGCTTGCTGCATAAAATCCTTAAACAAAAATTCATATGAATGTCCAGAAAGTGTATAATGTTGTATGCCTACTTATAAACTCAATTGGATCAAAAAGATTCAAGTTAAAAGTTCAAAGAATGCATCAAACAAAATGGGACAGAATCCGTCCAGAAAAACAGCAGCAGCAAAACGTATTTTTCTACCCTACTTAAATATGTCGAAAAAATCTGAAAAATTCACGCTCACAGAGGATGAAAAGTTGCAACCACAGTTCAAATTTCAGCTCATTCGGAGTTACAGAATAGGAATTAAAAATCATACCGTGCACAGATTCGTGCTGGAATAAAATCTCCGAATGCAAAAAGCAACTTTTTCAAGCCAAAATAGGTAAAACTTGGCACTTTATTAAGAATTCCAGAAACTAAACTAAAAACTAAGTCTCTTGTTACAGCAAGAGGACACAAAGAAAATCAAAAGTAAAAACAACCGGGTTGCCTCCCGTAAAGCGCTTTCTTTATAGCCATATAGCTAGGCTTACTTACTTGGTATCAAGATGGTTGGAGTGAGGTGGCTTGGCATCCCCAAGCTTAAATTCTTGTACTTATTTGATATATGTAGGGTGAGCCTAGGGGTAACATCCCCAAGCTTGAGTGTTTGTCCCTCGTGATCTTTATTCATCACCCTCAACTCTTCCACTTGAAAGTTCTCTTCACACAAAACTCATCTTAAAACTTGATTAGAGGGGTTAGTGTCTCCATAAATGAAATCCTCATAGGTACAGCAAAGACATATCATGAGTTGATTCTACACATTAGCTAATATTACTATGGTTGTGTATTGCTCTTTGATCAATAGAACCACACAAAACACAAGTAATGAGAGTAATGCAAAATAAAGACAGAATCTGTCAAAAATGGACAGCCCGTAAAGAGTGAATTTTCAGAGGCACTTACGTTGCTCAAATCAGAAAACTTTGAACTAATGAAATGTGTATTAATAACTGAATATTGCTGTCGTAAAATATCAGGTCAAAATTCCTCTTCTGTGATTTTATACATTTTTCGCAGTGAAGCTCAGGCATCTGTTTTCTGGACAGCAAATCACTATTGTTTAATCCTACCTCTCAAAAGAGGTTATTCTTGCCATTAAGATGAAAAATAAGATACAAAGGTGATGTTACGGTAGTAAACAAGCACCTTGACTCAAAAACCCAAAACTTAAGCTGAAGATAAAAATAAAAAAGAAACAAAAAGAACCAAGCAAGAATCAAGAGAAACAATCAAAGAAGAAGGAAAATATTTTTGTTGTTTTTGATTTAGCAAAAAGGCAAAAGGAGAAGCAAATATATACAACATAAACACTCTTTTTATTTGGTTTTAGCTTTGGGAAAAGTTTTAATGATAGAGACTTTGCAACGGTTCCATTGGCATGAACAACACATGTTCAAGGTCGACCCCAACTTCTCCATTACTCATCCTTCTCATTTACTTTCCCAAATTTTATATAAAATGAAAATCTTAAACTAATTGTCACAAAACAGTAGGTAAAGATATTTTACATGTTGTAAAGATATAAAGGTGTGCTCAAACCGAATAGGAAATTAAAGCATAAGGAACACACCACAGAATATTAAACAATTTACTTTTAAGTCTAACTCTCTTCCTATGCATTGGAATTTTATATATGAATAAATAACAACAAATTTGAGGTAACCAATGCATATAATAATCAATAGCTTGCATTTTAAATAACATAGAAACATAAAGGGGATTCTTATCTCTTCCTCTCATAATAGTTGCAAGCATTAAAGTTAAACATAACCACATAGTTTTGAATAGAATCACCACATAAAGACTTATCATCTAATGAGCATAATGGATCATCAAACTCAATTAAATCACTTTCATCCTCAATAGTAGGTGGACTGAAAATATCATATACATCATTGTAATCATCATAAATGGGAGACATAGTATCATCAAAATAAATTTTCTCTTCCAAACTTGGGGGACTAAAAATATCATATTCATCAAAACAAACTTCCCCAAGCTTAAGGTTTTCCTTAGCATTAGCAATAAAGGTGTTCAACGAATTAGTACTACCACAAACATGATTGTTATGCAAATAAAATTTAATTTTCTCCTCAAACACTTCATGTCCTAACTCAAGATAGATATTATACAGTTCTATAATTGTTTGGTTGTTTTCCATTTTATAATAATGTTTTAGATTTATATGTTAGTATGCAATGCAAACAAGAATAAAAGCTTAGCACAACGCTCCCCGGCAACGGCGCCAGAAAAGTGCTTGATAATCCCCAAGAGCAAGGAATCACTGTAGCACAATTCGATAAGTATTTGAGTGTCGAACCCACGAGGAGCTGAAGGTAAACTATCTATTCTCTAAAGCCCTATAACCCTCTTATATGGCCGTTTGTGCAAAGCAATAAGTTTAAATATGAAAGGAACTAACTAATGAAAGCAAGTGATGTGGAATGGGTTTATCTAGTAACAAGTTTCTCAATCAAGTTTCAAACGCAAGTTTCTTAGAGCAAGTTTCTCAAAGTAGCAAGTAGCAAATATCTCAAGTAGCAAATATCTCAAGGGAGCAAATGTTCTAGCAATTGTTATTTCATTCGTGTGGTTGTCACAATTAGTGAAGCACATGTTTCAGTCTTAATTGTTTCTTCTAGGAAGGAGCCATAAATAGGTGTAGCCAAGTAAATGAACTAAAACCCCTTATGATGGATCTCATGGCCAAGTAAATGAGCACACAAGAATTATTAAGACATAAAAGTCCCACCATAGCCTTAAGTTCTAAGGTCCCCTATATATATCCCCCAATAAAGTAACTTCATGACTCGGTCTCAGGTTTACATGTCCTCCCAAGTCTCCCTCACTCCATTACATTACCGGTGATCACCTTACATGCATTCCCCAACATATGTGTGCACTCATATATTGTACATAAAGACAATCATAAAAGATAACAAAACTTGTATGCAACCAATCAACGAACTATTTCACTATTGCCATGAACAAATCACTTCTCAAACATAGATGGGGAGACACAATAGATCAAGGGAATAGTATATTGCATCATATATCATGTTTGCCAAGAGTTTACAGTGGAGAGATGGAGATGATCTTGCTGTAGATGTTGATGATGAACACGCCGGAGGGGGTGGAGCCCTCCGGAGGTGATTCCGGCGGCGTTTCCCCCCTCCGATCTTCTCCGGCGGCAGCCTTCTGACTCTCTGTTTCGTGGTTTTGTGTTTCTCCGCCGCCTCCTCGCGAAACTCCGGGGGACTATTTTTATAGCCGGTTTTAGGTCAAGACGAAGCCACGGAGACAAAAACGGACGGCATCGGAGCCACGAGGGGGAAAAGAGGGGTCCTCACGCGGCCAGGGAATCTGACCGCGTGGGGCCCTCTAGTTTCCAGCTGGTTGGGCTTCTGGTCTTCATTTTCAGCCCATTGCGTTCGTCTCGAAAATTCTGAACCGTGCTCTTTGGCCTTGCCCTTTTTGGAGTCCCGAAGCTCCCGGAAAGTCCGAAACACTAAAAAAGACGTTTTCTGGAAAACAGAGTTAGAACCAAAAGAGGGGGGATTGTTTAGAAAATCCCCGAAATCATTATAAAACATGAATATAACATCATATAAGTTGCAAATATGTACGAATATCTAGTAATAACATGCAAAGTTCATGTATGCATTTTACATGCATCAGCTGCCTAACATGATCAAGATCATCTATCTGTAATGCTACATGTTGTGTTTGCGGGGATCCGATAAATTATGGAGTCATGACATTTGTCGCAGCAGAGGAACATGGGGTTCCCCTAGTACTGCCAAAGTGGGTCCACCCCATGTGGGCCCAAGATGAAGATGGACAAGACCAAGACTCAAGTCAAGCTGGCGGGTTCACCGTCAAGACACGCATGGCCTACGTCGACTAAGGGCTCCGGTCCTGGGGACCTTCCGGGTCCCCGAACCAAGCAAGAAGGCCAGGAAGGACCCGAGAGCCCGAGTTCCCGGCAGGAGGCCAGGCTCCCTCTCGGGTACTTCCCCACGTCCCTGTGGATAAGCACTCCACCTCACCGCGGAAGACTTGGGAAGCAAGGCGAAGGCAGCGCGGGCGGGAAGCACGTCCCGTGGTGGTGTCAGCTCCTGTCCACCCCAAGGCGGACGCTCCCACCTAACCCAAAGGAGACGCTAGGCTGAGGAGAGGCCACGTCTCCTCCTAAACTAGATGAGGAGGGTCCTTCACCCCGAAGGTCCCTCACGCCCCTCACGTGACCCTGTGGCAACCCCTTAGCCTATAAAAGGAGGACCAAGGCACGGAGGAGGGGGAGGTCGAAGCAAGGACGAACACAAGCTAGAACCAGAGCAAGACTAGACTAGGGCTGCGAAGGTAGAGAGGAAGGTGATCTCCTCCGGGTCAGGATCTGTCCTTCTTCTACCTCCAGCCAAAACCCTTCCGGGTACCCTGTCCGGGAGGTTCCATTGTAAGCCACACTATGAAGAACCCATCAATCCAGACATGCAGGAGTAGGGCTTTTAGCCTCCGGGCGGCCTGAACCTGGGTAGCTCCTTGTGTCCCTTTGGTTGCATGCTTTGATCGTGGAGAGGAGAGCTTGATCTAGACTCCGCCCAAGAAGACGATTCTCAGCCTCCTTCGCGCCCCGTGCCGAACCTAAAAGGGGGTATCCTATACTCCCGGTGTCCGTGCAACGAGACACGACATCTGGCGCGCCAGGTAGGGGGCGCAAGCTGGTTTCATCTTCATCAAGTTCATCGGCAAGTTCTTCGTCAAGCATGCCTCCGAGGAAGAAGGGAGATCCTGCGGCGTCCAAGCCGGTCTCTCCCTCACGCACTCAAGCTTCAGCTGAACGTCGTGCTGCTGGCGCACGGCGGAGCGTCTCTCCGTCCCCGCCTCCCATGGAGAGGGTGGCGCCGGACGAAGTGGACGGTCGCGACAAGGACAACGGCCCTGGCGGAGCGGCGGCTCCAAAGGGCGCCACCATGCCTCCTCCTCGCTCGGGGAGAAGAGCGTCTGCAACGGCACCGGCAAGGAGCCCACCGCTGGAGGAGGGAACCACGGCGTTCGCCCCAGCGGGGATCCACGAGCATCCAAGAGCAAGACCTCCGCGCACTCGCCTTCGGACGTGCAAGCTCGCCATGATGCTCTAGTCGCTGCCAAGGCCCTGATGCAGTTCCCTCCAAGCAGCGGCGATCCCAAGGTCTACCAAGAATGGAGGACTCGCGTCGAGAGGCTCCTCGACTTCGCCGATGGTGGTCCGTGGGTCGAACCCACTCAAGCTCCCACCGTCGACAATCCCGGAGCAGCACAAGACAAGACACGTGATCCGCGAGGCCAGCCTCGTGGTGAACGTCAAGCCAAGACGGCGCCTCCTCGCACCGCGCCACCGATGGCTGATCGGCTAAACCGCGATCACGGCGAGGCCATCTCCATCGGGTCGTCTACCTCGCGCAACCCAGATCTTCGTGACGAGCTCAACAGCCGTCAGAACGAGGATATGCGCACCCGCATCGAGCGTCGCCGAGAACGTCACCGCCGGGAAGATCGGGGCATCGACCTCGCCGAAGGCTGCCTCGCCCTCGCTCCCGAGTTCCGCCACTTCAACTGGCCCAAGAAATTCAAGATCGACGTTCTCCGCTACGACGGCACCACGAACCCCCGGGACTTTCTGCAGATCTACTCTCTTGCTGCGATGGTTGCCGGGGCCGACGAGGTCATGATGGCCAACTGGTTCCCTTGGCCCTGAAGGGAGACGCCCAGACTTGGCTTCTCAACCTTCCCAAGTGCTCCATCCGTTCCTGGCGGGCACTGAAGGAGCAGTTTCTGGGGGCTTTCCAAGGCGGGTACGAGCGCCCGGGGGCTCCCAGTGATCTCCACGACTTCAAGCAGCTGCCGGGTGAAACTCTCCGCAAGTTCATCCAGCGCTTCACCCAGAAGATGAACACCATCCCGTGCATCAAGGAGGAGTTGGTGATCCAGTCCTTCCACGCCAACGTCCGCAACCCCAAGATGCGCGAGAAGCTGAGCATCCATCGCGTCGAGTCTGCTCGTAAGCTCTGGGAGCTTGCAGATCGGTGCGCTCGAGCTGAAGAAGGAGCCAAGTTCCCCGGGGAGGATGAACCCGAGGACAAGGTCGCTCCAGCCAAGAACAAGAAGCGGGACCCTGGACCCGACAAGCGGATCTTCGTCACCGAGCCTCTTCCGAAGAAGACCAAGCCCGCGCCGACTTCCGAGGAAGAAGGTGAAGGTGATCCCTGGTGCCACATCCATCCAGAAGGCAACCACTTGCTCAAGGACTGCCGCATGCTCAAGAACCTCGCCATCCGGGAGCAACGCCGAGCTGATGGGGTCAGTCAAGACGGTTGCTACAACTGCGGCACTGCCGGGCACATCGCTCGTGACTGTCCCACGGGTCGCCAAGGCGGAGGCGGCCGTGGATGGAACCGAGGCGGTGGCCGCGGGGGCCGTGGAGGAGGACGCGGCGGCAAGGTGGTCGCGGGTACACACTCCGGAGGCCCCCACGGCGGCAACGGGGAAGCTCCGGCTCCCCAAGGAGGCAACGGCGGCAAGTATCAAGAAGTCAGGAGTTGTCGGGTGCATCCACGGAGGGTCTTCTCTGCCTCCCTCCAACGGCGCCTGCAAGAGACTTGTCCGGGAGCTGAACGCGGTTGCTTCTGCTCCGTCCAAGCCCCTGGACTGGTCTAGTCAAGTCATCACCTTCGACCCAGAAGACCACCCTGCAAACACTGCCGGGGTCGGGACCCTGCCGCTGATCGTGTCGCCCGTCATCCACAACTACAAGGTCACCAAGATGCTGGTCGACGGAGGCTCCAGCCTCAACTTGCTGACGGCGAAGGTCCTGGCTATCCTTCAAATCCCCTGTCTCGCCTGCAAGACACCGGGGTGTTCCAAGGCGTGAACGGAAGTGTTACTCGACCCCTCGGGAAGATCACCCTTCCGGTCACCTTCGGCGACTCCAAGAACTTCCGCACCGAGGAAATCGTCTTCGACATCGCCGACACTCCGCTACCGTACAACGGCATACTTGGCAGACCTGCTCTGGCCAAGTTCATGGCCGTCTCCCACTTCGCCTACAACATGCTGAAGATTCCGGCGCCGTGGGGTGTGATCAAGGTCAAGGCCGACATCGACGATGCTATCTACTGCGTTCACCAGCTGAACCAGACGGTGGCAACCACGGCGGATCCCTCAAGGTGTACAGGAGGATGATGATGGGGCTCTCCCCGGGGGCGAAGGGCACCCCGGGGGCTCCACATCTACTCCCCCAAGAAGGCGCCATTCCATGGCGATCCGCAGCTGACCAAGAAGGTGGCGCTAACCAGCGACGGAGTTCGCTCCATCACCATCGGCGCCCGCCTCACCGACAAATAGGAAAGCGCGCTCGTCGCCTTCCTTCGGGAAAACTCTGACGTCTTCGCGTGGGAGGCGTCAGGTTTACCCGGCGTTCCAAGGGAGGTGATCGAGCACAAACTGGCGGTCAATCCGGGGGCTCGCCCCGTGAAGCAGGTTCTCCGGAACCAAAGCAAGGAAAAGCTGGAATTCATCATCGCCGAGGTGGACAAGTTGATAGAAGCTGGTGTCATCCGGTCGGTTCCCCACCCAAGCTGGGTGGCCAACCCCGTGGTGGTACCGAAACCCATGACCTTCAAGTGGAGACTCTGCATCGACTTCACAGACCTGAATAAGGCCTGTCCCAAGGACCCTTTCCCCCTGCCGCGGATCGACATGATCGTGGATTCCACGGCCGGGTGCGAGCTGCTGTGTTTCTTGGACGCCTTCTCCGGGTACCACCAGATCATGATGTCACTCGAGGACCAAGAGAAGACGGCCTTCATCACTCCCAAGGGCTGCTACTGCTACACCCGGATGCCTTTTGGCCTCCGGAACGCCGGCGCTACCTTCCAGCGCGCAATGCAAGCATGCCTTGGGTCACAGCTGGGCCGCAACGTTGAAGCGTACATCGACGACATCGTGGTCAAGACCCGGTACAAGGACTCCCTCATCCAAGACCTGCACGAGACCTTCGAGAACCTCCGCCGGGTCAACTTCAAGCTCAACCCCGACAAGTGCGTGTTCGGGGTCCCCTCCGGCAAGCTGCTGGGTTTCCTGGTCTCTCACCGAGGGATCGAGGCGAATCCGGACAAAATCAAGGCAATCGAGCGCATGGAGGCGCCCCGGCGGGTCAAGGACGTACAGCGCCTCAACGGGTGCATCACTGCACTCGGGCGCTTCATCTCAAGGCTTGGGGAGCGGGCCTTACCGTTCTTCAGGCTGCTCAAGAAATCAGGCCCCGTGGAGTGGACCTCCGAGGCCGAGGAAGCCCTGCAGTCCCTTAAGCGCTACCTCGCCTCGCCACCAATCCTCGTGGCACCAGAAGAGAAGGAGCCCCTACTACTGTACATTGCTGCCACCAACCAGGTGATCAGCGCTGTGCTTGTGGTAGAGCGTGACGCTCCTCCGAAGAAGTCAAGCAAGATCAAGGGCAAGCGACCCGGGAACTCTCTCCCGGGACAACCGTGCAAGAAAAGGCTGCCGGGTGACCAGGGGTCTCACGATCCTGACGTCACTGCAACCTCACCAGCGGCGCGGAGCCCGTCGGGAATGGAGAATCTCCCTCCGACGAGACTTCGCCGGGGGCTACCTCGTCCCCACCCCAAGACGTCGACGTGGAGGAAGCCGAGCCCTCTCAGGACTCGGCGACCCGCAAGGTGCAGCACCCGGTCTACTTCGTCAGCGCAGTGCTGCGCGACGCCCGGGAGCGGTACCCCATGATGCAGAAGCTGCTGCTGGCAATCCTCATTGCCTCCCGCAAGATGAGGCCGTACTTCCAAAGCCATCCCATCACGGTGGTGTCCAAGTACAACCTAAGAAGCCCCCTGGAGAACCCACTTGCCACTGGTCGCATATCATGGTGGGCCATGGAGCTTCAAGGTTTCGGTCTCAAGTTCGAGCACACGGACAACATCAAGAGTCAGGCGCTGGCGGATTTCACGGCCGAGTGGACCGAGACGGCGTTCGACGACCCGGAAGAGGAAACCTGCCTCCCCGGGAAGGAAGATCCTAGCGCCTGGACCATGCACTTCGACGGCTCCTACACCAAGGGGAAAGGAGGTGCTGGGGTTGTCCTAACCTCACCAACCGGGGACCGGCTGAAGTACGTCGTCCAGATGCACTACCAAGGGAACATCTCCAACAACACGGCGGAGTACGAGGGCCTGCTCGCAGGACTTCGTGCTGCCGTCGGCCTCGGCATCAACAAGATCGTCGTCAAGGGTGACTCTCAGTTAGTCATCAAACAAGTGAACAAGGAGTACGCGTGCCCTCAGATGGCACCATACGTTGAAGAGGTCTGGAAGCTGCAGCGGCGCTTCGACAACTTCCGGGCTGTGTACGTCCCACGGGGAGAAAACACGGCCGCGGATGAGCTATCGCAGGTGGCGTCCAAGCAAGAACCAGTGCCTCCCGGGATCTACATCGAGGTCCTCAGGCGACCTTCGATCCCACCCGAGAGGCTCGCGACAAGATCTGCGCCGGGGGCTGGCGACCCTTCTACCTCGACAACACGGGTAGCCAGCCCAGAAGCTCAAGACCCGGCAGCCCCTCCAGCGGAGGAAGCTATGCTTTCTTTCCGTCGGATGGTGCTACCGGTGGAAGGAACCCACCCACCCTGGGCCCGGGACATCGTCAAGTACATCATGGAGCACGCCCTCCCGGAGGACGATCACGACGCCGAGCGGGTGGCTCGTCAAGCCAAGCTCTACGTCATGATCGACGGCGAGCTCTACCGGCGACGGGACAACGGAGTCAAGCTCCGCTGCATCCCTCAAGAACAAGGCCAAGTACTGCTACGGGACATCCACGAGGCACATGTTCAAGTCATGTGGCATCAAGATCACTGGCGGGTAAAGTTTTTCGTCACGGGTTCTACTGGCCAACAGTCCTCAGTGATGCGAGCAGCTAGTCAAGACCTGTGAAGCCTGCCAGTACTATGCGAAGAACATACATCAGCCGCGCAAGCTCTGCAGCCAATTCCAATCTCCTGGCCGTTCGCGGTCTGGGGGCTGGACATCGTGGGAAGATACCGAAGTCTGTCGGGGCCATGAATACCTTTTCGTGGCCATCGACAAGTTCACAAAGTGGGTGGAAGTGATGCCAGTACCAAGACAGACAGCTCAAGCAGCCATCAAGTTCATTGAAGGGATCGTGTACCGCTTCGGAGTACCCAACAGAATCATAACGGACAATGCTCTCAGTTCACAAGCCGATCCTTCCTCAACTTCTGTGAAGAGCTGGGAATCAAGGTGTGTTTTGCCTCGTGTCCTACCCAATGCAATGGGCAAGAGCGAGCCAATGCGGAGGTCCTAAAGGGTTTGAAGACCAAGGCCTTTG
>CAMZMU010000062.1:29441488-29516577 GCA_947311845.1 Poa pratensis
TACATGAACATGACCCGCATCTTGAGTACCATAGCATTCAGTCTAGGAGATGAGCCAGAAGAAACCAGGGGTGCCAACATGCAGAACCATGGTGTAGATACTAGGCAAGAAGATTCATCAGCAAGAACCAGATGGAACACCAGAGCCTACGGCAGGTGATACTGGTAGCATGGACTACGTTAGCACTGCAATCGCAGAGAACTCCGCGCAATCTCCTGCTGGAAGAACGCCGCAGTTACGACTCTGTCCTGCTGCAAGAATCGGAAGCAGTAAAGCAATGCGAGGTTTCTTGCAAGGATGTTCCAGCACTTGTGGATAAACCAAAGGAGGCTCGTCTGGAGAACCCAGTAGGTGGTTTTTCCACTGGAGAGAAGCGTGAAGCTATATCATTGAAAACGAAGCCAAGGCCATGGGGAATACTCTGCCTGTCACGACAATGCCGAGTAACATTGTGTGCTGAACCTGGCCTGCCTGAAAGTGTGAGCAACGAGCCACCCTGTGATCAAGATGGTACCATGTTGCATAGAGAATCCTGACTCAAGATGTCATTAGAGAGCCCAAGCCACTCGCAGAATGAGTATGCCAGTGAAGATAAAACAAGTGAAGGGACAGAGGCGTCCGAGGCAGTTGCGTCCAGTGAGATGCTGGGAAAAGCTTCAGTATGTGCAACAGGACCACATTGCGCTGAACTTCCAGCTCATGACCCAAAGGAAGATGCCGGAATCGGATGGCTTCTGAGGAAGCAGCTATCGTCTCCTGCAACTCACGGTGCTGTGAAGAACCACGAGAAGAATCTAGCCGACGAAAACCTGAAGCTGAAGAGATGATTGTTGGTGTTAACCTTGTTGTTTAGGAGTCCATCATGTTTATTTCCGTTTGAGTTTCTTGAGTCTAGGTTAGTACAGCGAGCATGGCATCATGGTAGTGGACTGGATTAGAAGAGGTGTGAGACTGATCGTCGTCAAGTGGACCAGGAGTTGTGAGTACATGCAAGTACTAGTTAGATTTAGTCAAGAACTAGCTTAGTGGTCGTCCTGTTAGTGTGAAGCTGAATGCACCCGTGTAGTGTGGAGTCCAGTAGCCAAGTCCTGATCAGATGGACGTGGAGCTAGAGAAGCGGTCGTGGTGCCGTTGTGGACTAGCTCCTTCGTGGTAGTGATCAACGTGTGTGTGTGTGTGTGTTTTCTTGTGTGCGTTTCATGAGAGAAACAAGAGAGTTGAGAGGTAGAAGAAGAAGGAGCTGCAGGTTGTTACAGCTCCAAACACTTGGTATCAGTGCCTTGTTCGTCGAGGTCAAGTCTCCGTCGTCGTCGAGCTGCGTCACGAGCGAAGGAGAAGAATGTGCTGCCCGGTAAGTTGTGCCACCAGCGGCAAGGAGGTGATGGCCAAATCGTGAGGCCATTGCCGGGAGGAGGATAGAAGTCCATGTGCGAGTCGTCGAGGAGGTGTGCGCATCGGCGGCAAACATGGAGGCGAGTCACGGCGAGTTGCGGCACGGTGGCGAATAGAAGTCATGTGCGAGTCGTCGAGGAGGTGTAGTGCGGCATTCGGCGCAACATGGAGGTGAGTCACGGCGAGTTGCGGCACCGTGGCGAACATGCGGCAGCGAGCATGTCATGGCGGCACCTCGTGGTGAAGGCGTAGGAGGTGCGCCTTTCATGGAGGCAGCGGCGGCGGCGGCAATCGGCGTGACAAGATGCATTGGCGGCCATCTGCGTGTTGCGCCGACGACATCTACGGCCATGGGTTTTCAGAGAGGAATAAGCAATAACAAGATTGGGGAGGTGATTGTTGGAACCAATCTTGTTATTAGTGTTAAGACTAAAGTGTTAGTGGTCAGATTAGTCGTTAGTGGCAGGCTACATGCATGGATCAAGATGGCCGGGTTGTGATGGCCGTTGCGTGAGGTGTGCATGCGGCTGACTAGAGCGGAGTGTTTTAGTGGATCAAGTAGTTAGTGGGATACTGGGATCGTGTGAGTGTGTGCATGCCTGTAGTGGGTTAGTGCGTGCGTGTATGCTGGTTGGCCGGCTATTTAAGCCTTGTAATCAGTTTGGTTTTGCTAAGTTGAACAAAAGAGAAAAGGGCAACTTCGTCATAACGCAAGGTGCGCTGCTACACCTGCCAGGAGTCGGGCATTACTCCAAGGATTGCACGAGCCAAGGAAGCAGCGGGCGCTTCTCGCGACGCGCTGCCGACGACCAGCGGGCCTGTATTGAAGATCGCCATGAAGTTCCCAATAAGAGACAACAAGGTTAAGGGGTGATTGTTGGTTTAACCTTGTTGTTTTGGAGTTCATCATGTTTTATTTCCGTTTGAGTTTCTTGAGTCTAGGTCTAGTACAGCGATGCATGGCATCATGGTAGTGGACTGATTGGATTAGAAGAGGTGAGACCTGATCGTCAGTCAAGTGGACCAGGAGTTGTGAGTACATGCAAGTCTAGTTAGAATTAGTCAAACTAGCTTAGTGGTCGTTCTGTTAGTGTGAAGCTGAATGCACCCGTGTAGTGTGGAGTCCCAGTAGCCAAGTCCTGATCAGATGGACGTGGAGCTACAGAAGCGGTCGTGGTGCCGTTGTGGACTAGCTCCTTCGTGGTAGTGACTCTAACGTGTGTGTGTGTGTGTGTGTGTGTGTTTTCTTGTGTGCGTTCATGAGAGAAAACAAGAGAGTTTGAGAGGTAGAAGAAGAAGGGAGCTGCGAGTTGCAGCTTCAAACACGATGCAGACGCTTCTCGCGTCTGCAACGATCAAGATGGGGATTCACGGAGCTGAGCGAGAAGGTCCAGGACGCTCGAGAGGAAACTCGCGCACAAGAGGAGGCCAAAGGTGAGGGTGTACACAACCAGCCAGGAATGCGTCGGCCAACCTCCAATGACGATAGAGACGATCTGGAGCTTTAGGTTGCCTTGCTAGTTTGTATCCGTGCTGCAATGTACAGTTTGCGACGCACGGTGACGGTGTTATCGAGGAGAAAATGCAAATATCATGTTTGTGATATGTATATGTGTGCAGAACTTCGACGTCAATATGAGCATATCATCATCAGAGTCTTGGATACATTTGCTAAAAAAAGAGTCTTGGATACATATCCTTGCATCTGTGTGGTAGTGACAGGACATGTTCATATTTAGAAAAAATCATTCAGAGCACTGCATAAATGGCATGTGAACTGTTCCTGTGCCTCACAGTTCACGATACGTGCAGAGCTTTCATGTAAGATCTCGCCACCGTGTCACGGTAGTGCAGATTTCTCCCTAAGCTTTCAAGAAAGCTCATCCACAACAAGCCGTATCATTTGCACTATTTGCCTGTATTTGCCAATATATGGTTACTTGGACCTAAGGAGAAAAATAGGAGCCAGCTTGCTTTTTTTTTTTTTTTTGAACAGGGATCGGCCTCGAAGGGCCGAGATGCTTCATTACTAATCAACACGATAAGGACTCAAAAAATCTGAAAATTACAACCATGCCCCTACAATTTGCACAAAAGACCCTAAGAAGAAATTTGGGAATGCACATTGGGTCCAGCTTCTTCTCCGGTGCGATTGATCCAAAGCTCGGAACAGCCACCATCTCGTCGCCGGGGACTAACGCCACTTGGGACCAGGGGCGGGAGCTCGCTGTACGTAGCTTGAGGGCCTCCAATACGGCATGATAGCCAGGAGGTTGAAGAAAACCATGAGACGCCAGCCGGGAGAAAGCCGTAGCTGACGTCGCAGGCGGGAGCGGTCGCCATCCGACCATGAAGAACAGCGACGCCAGATGCCGCCGTGAGGAAGCTCCCCAGAGAAGCACAACTTCTCCCCTGGTGCAAACCCAGCAGCAAGCAATACAGATTGGATTTACTCCTCTTCCCTCGCCACCAAGACGAGCAGCAAAGAATCCTTCCAAATCCACGCCACCGCGACTGAGTTCGCGATTAACGAACCTTGTTATTGAAGAGGTCGCCGGATGTCGATGCTGACTGTCTCCTCCATCCTCTGGAGCTTGGCCGCCTGCTTCATCTCCTCCGCCGTGCAGCAGAAGCGTTCCAGGACTTCCTGCAACACAAACCCCACAACAGATTCTGTCCGTACAACCCACCAGAGCTTCACTTCTCTTCTCCCACCTCCCACACCTCGATGGCTAGCAGCAAGAAGGAGGGAGCAAAAGATCGAGGGCATTGCACAGCCAAAAGCCCCTAGATCAAGATCTGGAGGGATCACGGGCTTATTTATGAGATCCTGATGATGACACTCAACTCCACCTTCGGCTTTGGCCACAGAGCGCCGCAGAGTGAACGACGAACACCATCAGCCTCCGGATCCGGCCCGCGCGACCCGGAGTCCTACTCCAAATACGAGCATAGAGCCCAGACGCCATCGAGGCAAATAAACCTACCATCTACCTTAGTATGTACAGAGGGAGCCAAACCCACTAGACCATCTTCTCGCCGGCCGGCCACGCCGCCGGAAAGAGAGAAGGCTAGGGGGGCAGAGAAAAGATGTGGGCGACTCTCAACGGGGGCGAGGAGAGGAGAGGAGAGGAGAAAAGACAGGAGCCAGCTTGCTGAACTTGTGGAGGGCAACTGCTTCTGCTCGCCCAATTTGTTAAGCAAGTGTTAGAGCTATTTTTAGATTTGCTAATGCCAAGAGACTATCCAAAGCACATCGCCAACCACGGCGAGCTCCTGCTCGCCCTCGCTGGTGTTCAGGGCTCCTCCGGCCCTGGCAAGTCGCTGGGCACCGAGGACCCAGTCGACGTCGGCCTCCTCCTCGCTCTTGTCCTCCACCTCCTGCTCGGCACCGCGCACGCCACCGCTGCTCATGCCCAAGGACGAGGGACACGCCGCCACGCCGTCGCAACGGGTGGCCTCTCCATCCGCGAGCGCGTGCCTCCTCGGCTGAAGAAGGTGAAGAAGGAGCCGTCGCCGGAGCTCCTTGTCATGATCCGGGCAAGAGAACCTACGCGATCCGGATGCCGACCCCGACGAGATCCCAGGGCTTTGGGCCACGATTGAGAAGTAGCACAACGTCGTCCCGGCGCTCTCCTTGGATGGTCCACGCATGGTCTGAAAGAGCACGCCAAGTCGCCAAGGCAACCGGGAGCCCCTACCTCGACCTCACCTGCGACGACGACGGCGGCGCAAGGCCTAGCGGGGTCAAGGCGGGGGACGACGAAGACGACGGCGCAAGAGCGAGGTCAAGGCCGAGCCTGACTGGAAGGACTACAGCACTTTCCATGGCGTTGGATCTAGGTTTAGGTTTATATTTATCGAAATTTTAAAATTTCCTAAAAAATTGAATGAAATTTTATCTAGTTTCGTGTTTAAATTTCCCTATTGACGTCGCCGCGAGTGGGGAGAGGCTCCCCCATTACGCGGCAGCTCGCCCGGATGGTGCCAATAGCGACCGTTCGGTGCTGCTGCCGGACGTTATTTGGCCGCCTCGAGTGGAGATTCTCTTAGAACAAACAAATCGGAGACCCCTCGAGCTTGTTGTAAAAGCCTCAATGCTTTAAATAGCAGGCTATGCCAAATAGCGGCAACCCTCTAAGCTATAGCGGGCTATGGCGAAAATTGTACAAGGATTCATTTAGCAGCAACATTCTCAAACAACAATAGCGGAGCTATAGCAGGCTATTTAAAAACTATGCCTACACCAGAAGTTCGCCAGCCATATCGCGTCGCTGGTAGCCGAGACCCGCTTCTGCACACCAACATCACGCCAAAAGCCACGAAGGAAAACCTAACCCTAGCCCTACATCTACTATATAGAGGCGGCCCGGCCACCTCTCCCAAGCTTGAATCGGATGGCGAAGCCGGTAGAGAGGAAAGGGAAGGAACCGAGGAAGGAAGCCGACTTTCAGGGGAGCGGGAATGAGAGAGATATATATATATAGAGAGACAGGGGAATCTTGCTCTACTTAATCGAGTTGGAGACTGATTTTTAAGGGTTCATATGACATTATAAAATGAAATTCGGTAAAAAACCATTCTTGGAAGTTGAAATGCTGGAATTTTCGTCATTTTCCTGTTTGAACTACACGAAGGGATCTCAAACGCTCATACAAAGTGTATCTATCTATACTTCTTATAAGGTAAAAACCCTCCACATGCAAGCTATCCACATCACTTGCTCTAAAGCCAATCAATTGTCCATGTCATTCCCACTAACAATAATAGTATGGTATATAGTTCATGCAACCTAGCATGTCATCTTTTTTGAGACATACAATTGTCCACGTCACTAAATATTTAGTTCTCAAATATTGAATAATTTCACACGAATTAAATTTAGTGTCTCGACTATTGTGATCAACTGAATCTTGACAATTGAATATTTCATGTGTATTATACCCATTTCATTTACATAATTTTTTTAAGAGATTCCCGCTGCAACGCGCGGGCTTTCTAGTAAGATTAACGATGCAGCTCAAAGGAAAGCCAGTACGATCCTGAATAATGGTCAGTTAAAGCACGACCTAGAAAAAATAACTGAAGAGGTGAGTTTTTTCCCCGACCCCGCGTCGCCTCTCTACGGCGGATCGGGTGAACCTACGGAGCCGCCTCTCGCCCCCGATCTACGCCGCCCGTCCGCGCCGCCGTCGTCGGAGGACGCTAACGGCGGCGGCGGGGCTCGCTTCACCCTCACGTGCCCGGCTCCTCCGGTGGCGACCAGCTCTGGTCGGGGAGAGCTCGACCCGACGCTTCCTTGCGGCTCCTTCGATGGCCGGTGTCTCGCGACTGTCTGGCGGCCGCGGGTATGGTTTCGCGACCTTGCTGCGTATTCGGCTGCTCGCGCTTGGCCGCGGCGACCGGCTTGACGTCGGCTTCTAGGGATCCCGCTCCAGTGCGTCGCTTTTGGGTGGGGGTGGTGGCGGCACCCTCCAGCTCGTCTCAGCCAGGATCTGGAGTGGCGGCGTCGTGTCTTGGCGCCAAATTTGGTCGCAGCTCGATCTGGTCCATTGGCTGCGGCCGGTGGCGAGGAAGGTGGACTTCTGAGCAATGGTGCCGCTCCCGTCGCTCAAGAGGTGTCGGTCCAGTGGGTTGCAAGTCGGCGGTGCTGCGGGTCTCCCCGCCTTGTTCCGGCTGCGTGGAGGTGAGAAGATTCGGTTGCTCCGGGCGAAAGCCGATAACGCGGCGTCGTGGATGTCACTCTCCCTCTTTAGGGGTCGTCATGGTGCTCCTCGGGGCTCCTTAGCCTCGGATCCTCTTCGGGTGAAGACCAAGATCCGGTTGTGCTAGGTCGGATGACGGCGTCGACCTAGGCCGCTCCCTCCTGAGGGCGTCGTCTTGAAGAATGGTTGATTCATGCGTGCTTTACCGTGGGCTGGACTTACATGGCATCGTGTGGTTGGCAGTGGCCAATTGACGATGTGGAGGTGCCAGTGTGCTGTCAGTTTGGCAACGACGATGGTGATGAGCAATGGTATGGTCGCGGCAAGGTCATGTTAGTGCTTTACGTTTTGAGCGGTTTACGATGACCCTGCAGGGGGTGGTCCGGTGGTGAAGATTCTTCAGCACAGGTCTTGCCCATCTTCTCTTCGGAACTCTTCAGCAGAATCAGGCTGTCTGCCTCTGCGCGAAGGGGATGGTCGGTGTTTGGCATAGGCGGCGTGGGCTTCTCGACGCGACTTCGTCGACGGTCTCCTTGGCGGTCTTGTGGTGAAGCGGAGTTGCTGCAGGTGCAGCTTGATGACAATGACACCGGGGCAACCTCGATCGACCCTAGCTTCGATGGTGGTGTGTGCAGCTGTGTGGGTAGCCAGGATGGCTGAGTGTGCCCTCGCGATGGTCGTGTTCCATGACGTCGTCAAGGGTGTTTTTCGTTTTAGGCCGGTTTTCCACTAATTAACCGACCAATTTTCACTTATTCTTAATTAATGAAAATGGCAAGTCTTTTGCCTCGATTCAAAAAAAATAAAATTTGGCAAATATCATGTTTTTTTAGAATAATGGTAGAAAGTGTGCATGTTGGGCCGGGGGGGGAGGAGGGGATATTCGTACACTACACACTAGGCTATGTGTCGTCGTATCGGCATTCTTGATAGGAGACGGGGGGGTCCTCTAGCCAAGGGTGAACTGAGGGGGTGAAGGGGAGCGTCGTCGAGGTCGGGATTGTACACAGCAGTTTACCCAGCTTCAGCTCCACGGCGGTGGCGGAGCCCTACGTGCTGCTATAATTCACTATGAGGCGAATAGCCGTGTTACAGGTTACAATGAGGGTTGGATATTGATTGTGTTCTTGCCCTAAGGCGTCCCTGGTCCCTTATATAGGCGGCTGGACCTAGGGTTACAAGGAGATTACGATCCGGCAAGTTACAGAGTCCTAAACCCGGCAAGTATGCCGGCTACCGCCTTATCCTGATGGCTTCATGGGCTTCGGTCTTGGGCTTCCACCTTGCCGGCTTCCGCCTTCCCTTGGTCGTCAGCTATCTGGGCCGCCCGGCAGGCAAAGCCTTTACCACCACGGCGGGCCACCCTGGACTAGCCGGATTGATCCATGCTGTGATACCCTAGTTGGTATATCCCCAACATTAGCCCCTGGAAGGGTTGAAGTTCTTCAGACGCCGTCTTCTTTTGTCGGCGACGTCCGTCTTGTCTTGTAAGCGCTGAAGAGCTTGAAGCATCCAAAGTTGAAGTAAAGCGGCGATCCGTCTAAAATAGTCGGAACAATTGCCGCCATCATGGAAAGACGGCCTGACTGCTTGTCAGGAATCTTCCCTGAGTGGTCTTGTCAAATGTTGACGGATGACGTCACGGGGTCCATGACAGTTTGTACCGCGCACATCATGATTGCTTCTCCACTACGCGCGGAAATCGAGGCGACGGCAGCAGGCACCTCCTCCACGATGCGCGAGATGCGCACAGTGGCGGAGATCGTGGCTCCGGCCGTTGCGCGCATGAATCGTGGAGCAAGGGGAGGATAAAATACCCAAATCACCACGGCGCCGATCCATTCTCCACTTCCGCACTTTGCACCACCGCTTGCCCTCCTCGAGCTCTCATCTCTCTCTGCACCCAACTCCGGCGAGCACTTCCGAGCGGCGCATCCACCCCCAGATGGCTAGCACCGGCGACAGAGCCCTGCGGCGGAGGCGACAACGGCGGCGGCAGCAACAATGGCTGCGTCTGGATCCGGAGCCGCACCGGCGGCGGCGGCGAGCCTCAGGCCGTTGTCTTCTTCGTTCCTCGCCACGACTACAGGCGGGTTGTCTTCATCTTCTCCGGCGCCGGCGGCGCCCACCACCACTGACTCTCCCACCTTCCCTTTGCCTTCCATGGTGACGGCGGAGGCTGAGCCTGCGGCCGCCCCGGAGGTTCCCGCCGACGAGGCGCGGGAGGAGGAAGAAGAGGTGGCGGAGCTGGGTTCCCACTAGTGGCTTCCGTCTTGCGTGACGGAAGCGTACTTGAAAGAACTAAGGAAGGCGGATTTCTGCCACCCCGACGGAGTGCTTCTGGCGAGTACCCGCAACGAGGGAGTCCCCGAGCCTGAAGACGGAGAGAGGGTGGTGCTGGCCTCGCACCTTCTCCGCGGTATGACCTTGCCACCTTCCGCCTTCTTTTCCGCCGTGCTAGAACACTACGGGCTGCAGCCACACAACATTGCACCCACAACATCCTAGTGTTAGCCGGCTTCCAAGCGTTGTTCGAGGGCTACCTAGGCATAGTTCCTATGGTAGATCACTTCAAGCACTGCTTCCTGTGCCGCCGGCAAACTATACCAGGCGGCCAGCTGGCAACTTGCGGCAGCGTCACGTTCAACTACCGCCAACCGACTGGTATCCCAAGATACCATACATCGAGTCGGTGAATAATTGGACAAGCACGTTCTTTACTGCAAAGATATCCCGGCACCCGGCAAGATGGTGGGAATCCCTGCCGTCGTCAACAGTCCGCCAACCTACCAGGCCAACTGGACGGAGAAGGCGGCACTCATTCTGCCGGAGGAACACCGCATTGCCTTTAGGCGGATCGAGTTCCTCACCAAGACAATGGCGCCTCCACTCCTTGACGGTGTTGACACCGTCTTGTGCTGGCTGTCCCGGAAGATCATGCCGCTCCGCCATCGTCCTTTGAAGATGTGCGAGTACAAGGCGGAGGAGACCAGCACAGGCAGTAGCACACTCGACGAGGATGTGTTGCTGTATCGAATGAGGGAGCTCATCCAGCCCAAACAGATCAAGGCGGCCGAAAGCGTCGCCATGTTCACCACGACAACCCAGCCCCAGAGGTAAGCCGGAACTTTCCTATAGTCACTTGCTTGTTTTTCTTACTTGCTTGCTGGATTGACGGATGCTTGTCTTTCAGCTGAAGACCTTGACGGACGCCGACCTGGCTCCGAACTGTATGATCCTGGGACTAAGTCCAGAAGCGCAAGGTCGGTCCTTCTTCCACCAAGGACCTGGAGAAGAAGAAGAAAGCCGCCACCACCACCGAGACGGAGGATGAGACCCTGGGGAGCAACATTCCCCAGAAGCGGTAAGTAGGCCCTTTGGCGTACTGACTTACCATTCGTTATGCGTTTACTAACTTGCTTTTACTCCCTTTGTAGAACAAAGCCCATCATGGCCAAGCTTCGCTCCAACATCAAGGCGGCTGCCGGCAGAGCCAACCGCCAAGATCCTCTCCAGCAACTGCTCCAGCCACCCTTGCCAGCAATGTTCCCGCGGTTCTCTGCCCGGGAACCTTTAATGCTCACAACGTGGTGATGACTGGCGCCGCGAAGGCAACTGCAGAGAAGGCGGCCGGCCAGAAACTTGTCGCCGGCGTTTCCACCTCAAAGACGCTGAAGCTCCGGCTAATGATGCCGCCCGTTTTATCGCCATGAAGCAGGAGATGGCGGACGAGCCGGAGGAAAACCGCCGCAGCTCGTCATCTGGCTCCGGTCAAGGAACTGGCGGGGGAGTAAGAGATCTTCGGCAAACGCTGAAGACCATGCGCGAGGGTACCAGCAAATGGTACTCGCACATGGACGGCCTCCATGACCACCTCCACGGGCAAATTGAGGTAACCTTACATAGTTGCAGCCCCCGAGCACTTTGGCGATTAAAAGAAATTTTAGTCGGCAAAGCGCTCATTCGACTATAATGTGTTAATCTTCAATTTTGTACCCGCGCCTTTTTCAGGCTGTTCTTGCCTCCCATCTGGAGTTGTTCCGTGCCCAGGAGAACAAGAAAACGGAGTGCTGATGCATGTAAAATGCATACATGAACTTTACATTTTATTACATGTTATTCCATGTTATTTGCATCATATAAGGGTTATATTCATGATTTATATTAAGTTTTTGGGATAATTAACAACTCCCCCATTTTTCTGGAATTAACCCTGCGCTGTCAGAAAACCCCTTTTTCTATATTTTGATGTTTCAGGGACCCAAACGACGTCCAAATGACCTGAAACTTTACGGGGATCATTTTTTTTTGGAAGGAACGAAACGTAGGGGCAAAGGAATCGAAGAAACGGAGACCAGAAGGCAGAAAGGGGTGGGCCCACGCGGCCAGATTCCCTGACCGCGTGGGGTCCCCCATCCTGGCCCTCGGGCCTCCGCTGCCGTCGATCTTTCTTCCCGAAGCTTCGTCTTGACCTAAAACGACTATATATAGACCCCCCAGGGTTTTTGCGAAAGAGAGCGCCGCCGAAACACAGAAACCACGAAACAGAGACCTGGATCTGAAGATTGGAGGGGGAAAACTCCGGCGGGGCGCTGCCGGTGTGGTCTCCTTCCCCTCCAACAACATCTCCACCGACACCATGATGAAGAGGGAGTAGTCCACCCCTGGACTATGGGTTTGTGGAAGTAACTTATGTATCTCTCCTCTCTATGAGCTTCACTAATTAGTACCGTATGAGCTGCTGAACATGATTACGGTCATCTATGTAATTCCTTTGTAGTGGATCTTTATTATGAGTTAATACATGTTTGAGATTGCAATGGTTTTGTTTCAGTTATGAAAGTAGATGCATATTATGTACCCCGTTCTTATTTACTTGTCATGATCAAGCATGTTTATGAGAACATGTGAGGGGGAACGTGTGCATTAGTTGGAGTAACGGGGGGTGGCTAGTGCAGTGAACGTGAGAGAAAGTTCTGCGATCCACTTGGGTTTTCTACCTTACTTTGTTGCCTCACTAGGATAAACAAAAATACCATGCTACCGGAGAGGATGTGACCTTGGCCACTATCTCCATGACTAGATCTAGCATGTTCTTATTTTAACTTCATGTCATTGAACTTATTGCTATGCTCTGATTTATCTTAATTACTAAGGTGTTATGATTTAGTTCGCATCTTGGTGGAGCATAAGAGAGAGAACAACTTATACTTGAGATCTCTATGTTAGGACGTGATGCCCATATTATTAATAACTTGTCAAACCATGTCTTGCCATCTTACATGTTAATTTTAGTGTTCCATTGTCTACCACGTTATCAAGAGAGAGTGCATTTGTGAAACCATGAACCCCGGTCCATTTTTATTCATAAAAAAAATACCTTTCCAACACTTTTATCACCACTTTTGTTTGCTACCATTATTAAATCCGAAAATACAAAACAGTTTTGCATCTTGCATTCATCATAAAAAAACCCAAAAATATCATTTATCATTGCTACCACCACCATTGCATATTATTTACCATCATTTCATATTTACTTATTGTTTGCATTGATATTATTTTATTATAATTCTCACACCTTGTGCTTGACAACCACTTGGTGAGGTTGAGGGCACAAAACAATTTATTTTGTTGCAGGTTCTCAAGAGAAGGATAAGGAGATAACACCTGAAATACTTGTTCCCCGAGAGTTCGATATTAAACCCTCGAGTCACCCCTCGTGGGGAAAACTGTCTTCCACTACTACATACACTCTGCACTTGGAGTCTCAACCTAACCCATTTATTTTTCACGCAGGTACCACGCGAAGGGGCTAGCAATTGTTTTCTGGCGCCGTTGTGGGGTAACTACGTGAAGGCCATCAAGACGTTTCTGGCGCCGTTGCCGGGGAACCATAGCTGAAAGGTTTATCCAAGGATCACTCACATCAAGTAAACTTCATCACCAACTTGTGTAACAACCTAAGCTTGGGGAGGTTGCACCTACGTGAGCATCATCTTATCCATCTTTACCTACAATCATTTTATTTTGTTTTGTTCTTGTCTTACATATCATCTTTATATTTCAGTTTGCATTTTTATATTCAGTTTTGCATTTTGTGTTGCATTTGTTATTTCAAGTTGCATTAGTGTCATTTTAATTTCAGTTTTGCATAAAAAATTAAAAAACCCATAAAAACTAGTGTTGTTTTTAATATGTATGCTAAGCTATGGAGAAAGGTTATGTCAAAACTATGGGAGCTTACTATGAATACCGATCAACCAAAGAAGGAAATAGAATGCTTGAATTGCTTGAACATCTCAATGATATGGCCACTGAGTTTTGTGAATTACATAATATAACTTGCTGCTTTAGAAAAGACTATAAACACTCTCTCTATCAATGTAAGTATAATACTGATCCTATTATGCTTCTTATCAAGAGTGTAAATTTGCATGCCATGATATAGAACAAGTTGAGAAATATATTGCTTATGTTGCAACCCATGAGATCGACTTTCTTATTGATAATTTTTTGCAACTAGTCATGAAGCTCGTGTCATGAAAGGACACATTTCTATTCTTCTCCAACTTTGCAAAAAGGAATTTAGTGATAATGTTTATGTTAAAGAAAGAATTCTTGCTTCCATGGAAAGTACTAATATTTTGCAGGAAGAGGATGATGAAAACATAAGCTTGGAAGAGGAAGTATGTGAAGAGGAGATTGAAATGGATGTGCTCCAACCTAAGCTTGGGGAAGAGTTGGATCTCCCAACTTCACCATCAACAAATGATAGTAACACTCAAACTCAAAATCTTTTGTTATTTATGAGAATCCATGTTATGGTGAGTGTGAAACTGAAAATGCTATGGTCCATATGATAACCCATGTTATTATGATGAAACTAAAAATGCTCCTTTACTTCTATTAATACTACTAGTGAACTTATTTCCTTCTTTGGTTGGGTTGAATTATGTTTGGATGCTATTAAATATATTGGGATAGGGATGTTCGAGTTGATTTTAAAAGATACATATAGTTGCATAATTCATGTGCTTTGAATGAATGTTAATTTGCAAGTGTGTTGTTAAGAGCTATCTTTTACCATGTTTAGATGTTGAATTTTAACTTTACTTGGTTTAACATGGATTGATTAGTTCTATGGACACTTATGCATGCATTTAGATGGTCAACTTTCTCCCTATTGCTAGCCCAAAAATTACAACAAGTAAAAAGCTTGTTTCCCAACACCTTCAACCAAAGTTTTTCCAGTGAGTCCACCATATCTACCTATTAGCTTTATGCTATTCCAAGTATGTTTATCATGTTATATTGTGTTATGTACATTTCTGAATTTAAATGCTTATGTTATTGATTGTCATGTGAAAAAATTGGTTAAAAGCTCTCACGAACTTGATGCACAATTTACTTTTATTGCATTTAATAAGCATGAACCATTGTGATTAAAATTATGAAGTTGTGGGCTTGACAATAGTTTTGATTGGGAGTTAGCCCATATGTGTTGTCACATGGCAAGCTTTCAACATTGCACTTATTTATATTTAGTTGATGTCATGTACTTTTGTTTATGGATGCCTATCATGGGTGAAATGAATGTGGATACTTAGTAAGTTCAAAGAGTTTGTATAAATGGTTAGAGAAATGCCTGGGCCGCTAATCTAAGCCATGCATCATTCATGGTGGAAATTTACAGCATAACCATAATGTTCATTCAGTGATGCACCTCATAATAAAAAGCTATACCCATAGTAAATAAAAGAGTGCTGAGATTGTTCATTGTCTGTTTGTCTTGTTGTTTTGACATGGGCTTGTTCATGTCAAGGGGCAAGAGGTACCCCAGTGCAGTTCTTGATGACACTATTATTACTTGCAATGACCTTATTTGAATTTACTTTGTGGACCAAATGAGTAACACATGGTGTAGGTACTTGTATTCAAGGGACATGAGACATTCAACCAATACATTGTCAAGCACACCACTCATATTTGCTTTCACTTTAAACATTAATCATTCAAGATGCTATGATAGGGGTAATGAGAGCTCCACACCAATGGCTACCACATTGCAAGCATTAAATCAAGTAGAAGTGTTTGGAAGTTAGATGAAACTTATTCATGCTCTACCTCTACTTATTTATCTATCCAAAGTGTCCACCTTTATATTCAGTTTTCATAAGAAGTACTCTATGACCACCATAGGATGTTTTTACTTTTCATTATGCATACATTTGGTCCATAGTACTTTCTTCTATATTACACTTTGTGAATTTATCATTGAACATCTTTACATTGAGTATTTGATACCACTTCATAATTTATCTTGCATATTGTTATTCCTTTGAAGAATGAATCATTTGACTCTATGTAGCAATAGTAATCACCTTTGATATCCATTGATAGTATTAAAATGCAAAGTCCATGTTAGTTTTATCACCTTCATACTCGGGACGAGCATGGGTTAAGCTTGGGGATGTTGATGCATGTAAAATGCATACATGAACTTTACATTTTATTACATGTTATTCCATGTTATTTGCATCATATAAGGGTTATATTCATGATTTATATTAAGTTTTGGGGATAATTAACAACTCCCCCATTTTTCTGGAATTAACCCTGCGCTGTCAGAAAACCCCTTTTTCTATATTTTGATGTTTCAGGGACCCAAACGACGTCCAAATGACCTGAAACTTTACGGGGATCATTTTTTTTGGAAGGAACGAAACGTAGGCGCAAAGGAATCGAAGAAACGGAGACCAGAAGGCAGAAAGGGGTGGGCCCACGCGGCCAGATTCCCTGACCACGTGGGGTCCCCCATCCTGGCCCTCGGGCCTCCGCTGCCGTCGATCTTTCTTCCGAAGCTTCGTCTTGACCAAAAAACGACTATATATAGACCCCCCCCAGGGCTTTCGCGAAAGAGAGCGCCGCCGAAACACAGAAATCACGAAACAGAGACCTGGAGCTGAAGATTGGAGGGGGGAAAACTCCGGCGGGGCGATGCCGGTGTGGTCTCCTTCCCCTCCAACAACATCTCCACCGACACCATGATGAAGAGGGAGTAGTCCTCCCCTGGACTATGGGTTTCTGGAAGTAACTTATGTATCTCTCCTCTCTATGAGCTTCACTAATTAGTACCGTATGAGCTGCTGAACATGATTAAGGTCATCTATGTAATTCCTTTGTGGTGGATCTTTATTATGAGTTAATACATGTTTGAGATTGCAATGGTTTTGTTTCAGTTATGAAAGTAGATGCATATTATGTACCCCGTTCTTATTTACTTGTCATGATCAAGCATGTTTATGAGAGCATGTGAGGGGGAACGTGTGCATTAGTTGGAGTAACGGGGGGTGGCTAGTGCAGTGAACGTGAGAGAAAGTTCTGCGATCCACTTGGGTTTTCTACCTTACTTTGTTGCCTCACTAGGGATAAACAAAAATACCATGCTAACCGGAGAGTGGATGTGACCTTGGCCACTATCTCCATGACTAGATCTAGCATGTTCTTATTTTAACTTCATGTCATTGAACTTATTGCTATGCTCTGATTTATCTTAATTACTAAGGTGTTATGATTTAGTTCGCATCTTGGTGGAGCATAAGAGAGAGAACAACTTATACTTGAGATCTCTATGTTAGGACGTGATGCCCATATTATTAATAACTTGTCAAACCGTGTCTTGCCATCTTACATGTTAATTTTAGTGTTCCATTGTCTACCACGTTATCAAGAGAGAGTGCATTTGTGAAACCATGAACCCCGGTCCATTTTTATCATAAAAAAAACACCTTTCCAACACTTTTATCACCACTTTTGTTTGCTACCATTATTAAATCCGAAAATACAAAAACAGTTTTCATCTTGCATTCATCATAAAAAACCCAAAAATATCATTTATCATTGCTACCACCACCTTGCATATTTATTTACCATCATTCATATTTACTTATTGTTAGCATTGCATATTATTTTATTATAATTCTCACACCTTGTGCTTGACAACCACTTGGTGAGGTTGAGGGCACAAAACAATTTATTTTGTTGCAGGTTCTCAAGAGAAGGATAAGGAGATAACACCTGAAATACTGGTTCCCCGAGAGTTCGATATTAAACCCTCGAGTCACTCCTCGTGGGGAAAACTGTCTTCCACTTCTACATACACTCTGCACTTGGAGTCTCAACCTAACCCATTTATTTTTCACGCAGGTACCACGCGAAGGGGCTAGCGACTGTTTTTCTGGCGCCGTTGTGGGGTAACTACGTGAAGGGCCATCAAGTGCCGCCAGCTGCAGCAGGACATGGAGTAGAAGGACACCCAGATTGCCAGCTTGGAAGAAGCTCGCAAGAAGGATGAAGGTGACAAATTGCTTTGCCTTCTTATTCGTCCGTCTACTTTTTTGGTTTTTCTTCCGCCAAGTATTTTAGTCGGAATTTTCCATGCTGTTTTGTAGAACTGTTAAGCAGTGCACAAGATATTCTCAAGAGCTCAACTGACATCTAATCTTTGATTAACGAAGCTGCAGATTTGGCCAACGAGGTCATGAAGTTGAAGGAGGATCACCGCAAGGAACTAGAGGAGCGGGACATGGCGCATGGCACCGAGGTGAGCAAGTTGCCGGAACAGATAAAAAATCTGAGCGACACTCTTGCCGAGGTGAACAAGAATTCCAAGCTCCAGCAAGAGAAACATGCCAAAGCCGTCCGGATAGCGGAGGAGACACTTGCCGGCCACCTGGACGAGATCAACGCCATCCACGAGCACGTCCTTGGCAACGACTTTGCCCTTCATGTCTTTTGAGTCACTTGTTGCATTGCTAACCATTTATTTCATTTTTTCGCCTTTGTAGTGCCAACTAACTTTGGCGACAACGAGGATTCCTCGCCTCGCCTTGCACGCATTCTGAAGGTTGGTGAGATAATCACCAGCATCTCAGCGCAGGCAAGGATTTCGCCGCCAAGTTCTTCCCGGATGCCGGCAGCGATCCCATTATCCTCGAGGCGGTTGCCTGAGGTGATGAAGAAGGCGACTCATGAGCACGAGAACGTGCTGCGCTCTGCCGCACGCGGCGGCGCAAAGGTCGCTCTTTCGCTGATGGCTGCCTGGTACCAGGAAGCTGACATCCACCAGGTGACGGAGTACATGCCCACAGAGGATGAACATGGCCAAGCCATTGACCCAAAGAAGGTGGCTGCCTCCTGATACGTCTCCAACGTATCCATAATTTCTGCTGTTCCATGCTTATATTATACCATTTGCTACATGTTTTATATACACTTCATATCACTTTTATGCATTTTCTGGGACTAACCTATTAACAAGATGCCACAGTGCCAGTTCCCTGTTTTCTGCTGTTTTTGGTTTCAGAAAGTTACTTCTGGAAATATTCTCGGAATTGCACGAAACAAAAGGCCAAGTCCCTATTTTTCCAGCACGTACACGGAGTCCGAAGGAGAGACGAAGGAGAGCCACGAGGTGGCCAAACCACCTGGCGGCGCGGCAGGGGCCCAGCCGCGCCGCCTGTGGTTTGGGCCCCTCGGGGGTCCGCCGACATCGCCCCTTCGCCTATTTATTCCCCGAGACGTGAAAACCCTAAAACACCGAGCCTTTCATCCAGAACATATTCGCTGCCGCCGCCGTCGTCAACCCTAACTCGGGGGGTTCTGAAGCTCTTCCCGGCACCCTGCCGGAGAGGGGAATCATCACCGGAGGGCTCTACATCGCCATGCCCGCCTCCGGAGTGATGCGTGAGTAGTTCATCCTTGGACTATGGGTCCATAGCAGTAGCTAGATGGTTGTCTTCTCCACTTGTGCCATCATGTTTAGATCTTGTGAGCTGCCTATCATGATCAAGATCATCTTATTGTAATGCTACATGTTGTGTTTGCTGGGATCTGACTTATATTGATACCTATGTGGAGCTGAATATTATATTATCATGTCTATGTCATTTGTGATCTTGCATGCTCTCCGTTACTTGTTGAAGCCTTGGCCAAGTGAATACTTGTAACTCCAAGAGGGGGTATTTATGCATGATAGTTGGGTTCAACCTCTATTTAACCTGGGATAGTGACAGCAAGTTCTAAGGTTGTAGATGTGTTGTTGCCACTAGGGGTAAAACAGCAATGCTTTATTCAAGGATGAATGTATTGTTTACATTACGCACATTACTTAATGCAATTGTCTGTTGCTTGCAACTTAATACTGGAAGGGGTACGGATGTTAACCGGAAAGTGGACTATTTAGGCATAGATGCATGCTGGATAGCGGTCTATGTACTTTGTCGTAATGCCCAAATGAATCTCATAGTAGACACCACAGCTCACACATGCATGTTATATGCACTTATCAATTGTCAATTGCCCAGCTGTAATTTGTTTACCCAGCATGTTAGTTATCTTATTGGAGAGACACCACTAGTGAACTGTGGACCCCGGTCCATTCTTTTACATCTGAAATACAATCTACTGCAATCATTGTTCTCTACTGTTTTATGCAAACAAACATCATTTTCCATTCGATACGTTTAACCCTTTGTTTTCAGCAAGCCGGTGAGATTGACAACCTCACTGTTAAGTTGGGGCAAAGTAATTTGATTGTGTTGTGCAGGTTCCACGTTGGCACCGGAATCCCTGGTGTTGCGCCGCACTACACTCCTTCACCAACACCTTCGAAGCAAACCTCGTTTTCCTACTGGTTCGATTAAACCTTGGTTTCATACTGAGGGAAAACTTGCTGCTGCACTCATCATACCTTCCTCTTGGGGTTCCCAACTGACGTGTGACGTACAAGCATTGTTTCTGGCACTGTTGCCGGGGAGATATTCCCTCGTCAACTTAGAGCACAACACGTTTTCTGGCGCCGTTGCCGGGGAAAACCGAATTGCTTCTGCAAGGGGAGTCTCTCACACCCAATCTCTTTACTTTGTTATTTGTCTTGCTTAGTTTATTTTTATTTAGTCTTGTTTGCTCTCTTTATCAAAAACACAAAAAAATTAGTTACTTGTTTAATTCAGTTTGATTTTGTTTTTCAAAATGAGTACTCCTGAGAACACTAAGTTGTGTGACTTCACTAGCACAAACAACAATGATTTCATATGCACTCCTATTGCTCCACCTGCTTCTACAGCAGAATTTTATGAAATTAAACCTGCTCTATTAAATCTTGTTATGAAAGAGCAATTTTCTGGTGTTAGTACTGATGATGCTGCTGCCCATCTTAATAACTTTGTTGAACTTTGTGAAATGCAAAAGTATAAGGATATGGATGGGGATATTATAAAACTGAAACTTTTTCCTTTCTCCTTGAGAGGAAGAGCTAAAGAATGGTTGCTTTCTTTGCCTAGAAATAGTATTGATTCTTGGACAAAATGCAAAGATGCTTTCATAGGGAAATATTATCCTCCTGCTAAGATTATATCCTTGAGAAGTAGCATTATGAATTTTAAACAACTTGATAATGAACATGTTGCTCAAGCTTGGGAAAGAATGAAATCTTTGGTGAAGAATTGTCCCACTCATGGACTGACTACTTGGATGATCATCCAAACCTTTTATGCAGGATTAAATTTTTCCTCAAGGAACTTATTGGATTCAGCCTCTGGAGGAACCTTTATGTCCATCACTTTAGGTGCAGCAACAAAGCTACTTGATGATATGATGATCAACTATTCCGAATGGCACACCGAAAGAGCTCCTCAAGGTAAGAAGGTAAATTCTGTTGAAGAAACCTCCTCTTTGAGTGATAAGATTGATGCTATTATGTCTATGCTTGTGAATGGTAGATCTCATGTTGATCCTAATAATGTTCCTTTAGCTTCATTGGTTGCTCAAGAAGAGCATGTTGATGTAAACTTCATTAAAAACAACAACTTCAACAACAATGCTTATAGGAATAATTTTGGTAGCAACAACTATAAGCCTTATCCTTCAAATGGTTATGGCAATTCTTATGGTAATTCCTACAGCAACAATAGAAGTGTGTCCTCTGATCTTGAAGCTATGCTTAAAGAATTTATTAGCACACAAAAAGCTTTCAATAAAACTGTTGAGGAAAAGTTTGAAAAAATTGATGATCTTGCTTCTAAAGTTGATAGTCTTGCTCATGATGTTGAAATTCTAAAACTGAAAGTTATGCCTAATGAAGTTAAAGATACTAAGTCATTTGCTACAGCAAATGCCATCCAAGTTCGAATTGATAATAATATTAGGATGTTGGCTGAATTGCATGCTAGGTGGGAAAAAGAGGAAGAACTTGAAAAAGAGAATAGTATAGTTAGAGTTTGTACTATCACCACCACTAGTAATGCTAATGTTTCACATGCTAGTAACCTCCTACTATTGATGGTAATGTTATTGGTGTTGGTAATGTCTCTACTACTTCTGCAAAGCGTTTGAAATTGCCTAAAACTGCTGAAACTTTTTCTGATAAAAGTGCTGAAATTTTTCAAACTATTGGAGACAATGGTTCCACCACCATTGACAATAATGATTTTGATTTTGATGATTGTAACATCTCTGAAGTTATTATGTTCTTGCAAAAATTAGCTAGAAGTCCCAATGCTAGCACTATTAATTTGGCTTTTACAAAGCATATTACAAATGCTCTTTTGCAAGCTAGGGAGGAGAAGTTGAAACTTAAAGCTTCTATTCCTAGGAAATTAGAAGATGGTTGGGAACCCATCATTAAGGTAAAGGTGAATGATTTTGATTGCAATGCCTTGTGTGATCTTGGTGCAAGTATTTCGGTTTTGCCCAAGAAGCTTTATGATATTCTTGATTTGCCACCTTTGGAACATTGTTATTTGGATGTTTTTCTCGCTGATAATGCTATGAAGAAACCTTTGGGGCGAGTTAATGATGTTTTTATTACAGTAAACAATAACCTTGTCCCCGTTGATTTTATTGTTATGGATATTGAATGCAATGCATCTTGTCCTATTGTTTTGGGAAGACCTTTTCTTCGAACTGTTGGTGCCATCATTGATATGAAAGAAGGTAATATAAGGTACCAATTTCCTCTCAAGAAAGGTATGGAACACTTCCCTAGGAAGAGAATGAAGTTACCTTTTGACTCTATTGTTAGAGCAAGTTATGATGTTGATGCTTCTTCTCTTGACAACACTTGATTTTCACTTTCTGCGCCTAGCTGAAAGGCGTTAAAGAAAAGCGCTTATGGGAGACAACCCATCGTTTTTATTTGCTGTTATTTTTGTTTTCTTTGAGTCAAGGAGTTTTGTTACTTCTGTAGCAACTCCTTTGTATCTTTATTTTATCGCAATGTTGTGCCAAGTAAAGTTCTATATTGAAAGTTGATGCAAGATTTGGATTTCTGCGCAGTGACAGATTTTTAGCTGTCACGGATTTGAGCTTATCTCCCTGTAGAAAATTCAAAAAATTCTGAAAAAATCACGCATATTCCTGAGATATGTACGCAACTTTCATTATTTTAGGCCAGATCCATCTGAGCAACTTAAGTGCCTCGAAAAAATTCGTCATTCCAGACTGTTCTGTTTTTGACAGATTCTGCCTTTTGTTTTGCATTCGCTCTTTTACTGTGTTTGTGTGGATTTCTTTGCTCCACAAAGCATTGGTGGCTGTAGCTAATGTCCAGAAGCTTTGGGATTGATTGTATCATTACAGAATATGAGAATTTTTGATTATGCACTAACCCTCTAATGAGAACTGTCTTGAGTTTGGTGTGAAGGAAGTTTTCAAGGATCAAGCGAGAAGGGTGATATTATGTGATCAAGAAGAGTGAAAAGCCTAAGCTTGGGGATGCCCCCGTGGTTCATCCCAACCATATTCAGAGAGACTCAAGCGTCTAAGCTTGGGGATGCCCAAGGCATCCCCTTCTTCATCAACAAACTTATCAGGTCATCTCTAGTGAAACTATATTTTAATTCTTTCACATCTTATGCGCTTTACTTGGAGCGTCTGTGTGTTTTTATTTTTGTTTTTGTTTGAATAAATTCGGATCCTAGCAATCCTTGTGTGGGAGAGAGACACGCTCCGCTTTTTCATGTGAATACTCATGTTCTTCACTTATATTTGTTGAGTATTCTTAACTAGCTACTGCAGTGCTTTTAGCTCCTGTTTTTCATGCATCTCTTCGAGCTGTTAGCACTTGTTTATAAATACTCTCTTGCTGCATTATATTATCATTTGGAGAGTTTATGTTTAAATAAATTGATTGGTGTTTGTTTGGAAGAAAGAAAATGCTACATGTAGTAGTTGGTATTGGAAAAGACATATGCATTCTTGTAGATCATTGTCTTGTTTCGATTTGATGCTTTGCAATTGTTTTGAGCTCTCAAGTAGATCATGTTTAAGCTCTTGCATCATGTAGTTAAAGCCTAGTAGTGGAGAACTACCGTAGAGCTTGTTGAGACTTGGGATGCATATTTGTTCTCTCTAAGGTCTAGATATTTTCTGGTAAAATGTTTGAGCAACAAGGAAGACAGTGTAGAGTCTTATAATACTTGCAATATGTTTTTATGTGATTCTTGCTGTACCGGTTTATACTTGTGTTTGCTTCAAACAACCTTGCTAGCCTAAACTCTGTACTGAGAGGGAATGCTTCTCGTGCATCCAAAACTTGAGCCAAAACCCATGCCATTTGTGTCCACCATACCTACCTACTATGTGGTATTTCCTGCCATTCCAAGTAAATATTTCATGTGCTACCTTTAAACTATTCAAAACTTTATTACTCCTTATTTGTGTCAATGTTTTATAGCTCATGAGGAAGTATGTGGTGTTTTATCTTTCAATCTTGTCATTTACTTCTGACAGACTTTCACCAATGGACTAGTGGCATATACATCCGCTTATCCAATAATTTGCAAAAAGAGCTGGCAACGGGGTGCCCAGCCCCAATTAATTACAACTTTCATTAATAATTCTCTTCACATGTTTTGCCCTGATTTATCAGTAAGCAACTTAATTTGCAAATAGACACTCCTCCATGGTATGTGAATGTTGGAAGGCACCCGAGGATTCGGTTAGCCATGGCTTGTGTAAGCAAAAGGTTGGGAGGAGTGTCATCTATAAAGAAACTAAAATACATGTGTAAACAAAAGAGAAGAGGGATGATCTACCTTGCTGGTAGAGATAACGTCCTTCATGGGAGCCGCTCTTGAAAGTCTGGTTGACAAGGGGGTTAGAGTGCCCACTACCATTCGTTGACAACAACAAACACCTCTCAAATACTTATTTTGTGCTCTCTATATGCTTTCGAAAACTTAAAAAGCTCTAGCACATGATTTAATCCCTGCTTCCCTCTGCGAAGGGCCTATCTTTTACTTTATGTTGAGTCAGTTTACCTACTCCTTTCTATCTTAGAAGCAAACACTTGTGTCAACTTTGTGTGCATTGATTCTTACATATTTACTTATTGCACTTGTTATATTGCTTTATGTTGACAACTATCCATGAGATATACATGTTACAAGTTGAAAGCAAATGCTGAAACTTAATCATCCTTTGTGTTGCTTCAATGCCTTTTACTTTGAATCTATTGCTTTATGAGTTACCTCTTATGCAAAACTTTTTGATGCTTGTCTTGAAAGTACTATTCATGAAAAGTTTTTGCTTATATGATTCATTGTTTACTCTTTATCTATTTGTTAGCAAACTATAGATCATTGCTTTGAGTCACTTCATTCATGACATGAGCCTTGCAATATATTGATCAAGATTGTGTGAAAGCATGTCTCCTCAGAAATTATTTGTTGTTATCGTTTTACCTACTCGAGGACGAGTAGAACTAAGCTTGGGGATGCTTGATACGTCTCCAACGTATCCATAATTTCTGCTGTTCCATGCTTATATTATACCATTTGCTACATGTTTTATATACACTTCATATCACTTTTATGCATTTTCTGGGACTAACCTATTAACAAGATGCCACAGTGCCAGTTCCCTGTTTTCTGCTGTTTTTGGTTTCAGAAAGTTACTTCTGGAAATATTCTCGGAATTGCACGAAACAAAAGGCCAAGTCCCTATTTTTCCAGCACGTACACGGAGTCCGAAGGAGAGACGAAGAGAGCCACGAGGTGGCCAAACCACCTGGCGGCGCGGCAGGGGCCCAGCCGCGCCAGCCTGTGGTTTGGGCCCCTCGGGGGTCCGCCGACATCGCCCCTTCGCCTATTTATTCCCCGAGCGAAAACCCTAAAACACCGAGCCTTTCATCCAGAACATATTCGCTGCCGCCGCCGTCGTCAACCCTAACTCGGGGAGGGGAATCATCACCGGAGGGCTCTACATCGCCATGCCCGCCTCCGGAGTGATGCGTGAGTAGTTCATCCTTGGACTATGGGTCCATAGCAGTAGCTAGATGGTTGTCTTCTCCACTTGTGCCATCATGTTTAGATCTTGTGAGCTGCCTATCATGATCAAGATCATCTTATTGTAATGCTACATGTTGTGTTTGCTGGGATCTGACTTATATTGATACCTATGTGGAGCTGAATATTATATTATCATGTCTATGTCATTTGTGATCTTGCATGCTCTCCGTTACTTGTTGAAGCCTTGGCCAAGTGAATACTTGTGACTCCAAGAGGGGGTATTTATGCATGATAGTTGGGTTCAACCTCTATTTAACCTGGGATAGTGACAGCAAGTTCTAAGGTTGTAGATGTGTTGTTGCCACTAGGGGTAAAACAGCAATGCTTTATTCAAGGATGAATGTATTGTTTACATTACGCACATTACTTAATGCAATTGTCTGTTGCTTGCAACTTAATACTGGAAGGGGTACGGATGTTAACCGGAAAGTGGACTATTTAGGCATAGATGCATGCTGGATAGCGGTCTATGTACTTTGTCGTAATGCCCAAATGAATCTCATAGTAGACACCACAGCTCACACATGCATGTTATATGCACTTATCAATTGTCAATTGCCCAGCTGTAATTTGTTTACCCAGCATGTTAGTTATCTTATTGGAGAGACACCACTAGTGAACTGTGGACCCCGGTCCATTCTTTTACATCTGAAATACAATCTACTGCAATCATTGTTCTCTACTGTTTTATGCAAACAAACATCATTTCCATTCGATACGTTTAACCCTTTGTTTTCAGCAAGCCGGTGAGATTGACAACCTCACTGTTAAGTTGGGGCAAAGTAATTTGATTGTGTTGTGCAGGTTCCACGTTGGCACCGGAATCCCTGGTGTTGCGCCGCACTACACTCCTTCACCAACACCTTCGAAGCAACCTCGTTTTCCTACTGGTTCGATTAAACCTTGGTTTCATACTGAGGGAAAACTTGCTGCTGCACTCATCATACCTTCCTCTTGGGGTTCCCAACTGACGTGTGACGTACAAGCATTGTTTCTGGCACTGTTGCCGGGGAGATATTCCCTCGTCAACTTAGAGCTAGCACCTCCGTCGCCGGCTACGCGACACGGGTTGCCAACATGGTTGACCTCCGGCTGTTCTACAAGGCGCATCCCGATCCTCATCTTGCTGCAGGCGAAACCTCCTTGTCGGGTGAAGGCGGAGCCCCGGCTGACGAGCTCGGCCCTCAGGATGGCGGAGCCAGCCCCAAGGATGCCGGCGTCAGCCCCCAGGACCTCGAGACGGCTTCCCCCAAGGCGGCAGATCCTTAGATTCCTTGTCCTGCAAAATGATGCACAGGTAGATGCGTTAAGCTGTTTAACGCGAAAAAACTTGTTTTATTCTGGGATGTACATATTTTTGTTGGGCCAAACTTTTATGCTACACTTGGCGGTAGGCTTATTTAAGTGGCCCGCCTTAAAATGTATCTGTGTTTGCATGTTTAGCTTTTTCATATGTTGGCGGAACCTCATCTCAGTTACTTTAGCTGTGCCAACCAGGTGCAATACCAATTAGTTTAGACACAGAGACAAAAGCCGGCATGTTGGTGCCAACGACATACTACTAGGCGACCCACATACAAACAAACAGATAGTCATAAAAGGCAGTGCAAAGGTTGTTTGCTTTGGTTTTAGCCGATTGACGGCACATGTCTAAAAAGTTGGAACCACTAGCATGAAGCAATAAATTTTAGGTAACTTTTGACATGACAGATATATGATTGCAAGAAAAGACAAAAGATGGCATGATCTCAAAGCGGAATGTGCAAACCACAAACTTTTATTTCATAATCATATAATACTTATTACAATCAGAAATTGCTAAGTGTAAAAAGGACGTAGCTGCTCAATGTTCCAAGGCCGCTTTGTTTCGTCGTACTGGTCGTCGACTTTCCTTTTGCGCTTGCGGCCTCTCGTCTTCCTATATCCGTCTCGTATGTCGACCAGGTAATAGGATCCATTGAGCAGTGCCTTGCTGACCACAAAGGGCCCTTCCCATGGCAGGGATAGCTTATGCAAGCCTTTCCTGTCTTGGATTAGGCAGAGAACCAGGTCACCTACTCTAAAACTGCGCTGTCGCACTCTCCGGCTATGATAACGTTGCAAGTTTTGCTGATAGATGGCGGATCATGCGAAGGCAACGTCTCGCTCTTCTTCAAGTAGGTCTAGGCCGTCCTGTCTTGCATCTTCTTCGACGTAGGCTTGAATTCTGGGAGAATCGAACATCATGTCGGATGGCAACACAGCTTCTGCGCCATAGACTAGGAAGAAAGGAGTAAACTTGGTTGATCTGTTTGGGGTTGTTCGTAAACTCCAAAGGACAGATTGCAACTCTTCAACCCAAGCCCCAACCGCCCTGTGCAATGGTACTTCGAGACGAGGTTTGAGCCCTTGTAGGACCAAGCCGTTTGTACGCTCTACTTGACCGTTTGCTTGGGGATGCGCCACTGAGGCCAAATCCAGCCGGATGCCATGTTGGTTGCAGTATTCCTCGACTTCGCCTTGCGAGAGATTCGTGCCATTGTCGGTGATGATGCTATGTGGCACCCCGAACCGAGAGATTATTCCCCACAGAAAATTTGCGGTTGTGACGCCATCAATCTTTTTGATAGGTTTAGCTTCAACCCATTTGGTGAATTTGTCCACAGCCACAAGCAAATGTGTGTAGCCACCAGGTGCCGTCTTGAATGGACCAACCATGTCCAAGCCCCAGACTGCGAAAGGCCAAGTGATGGGTATTGTTTTCAACTCCTGAGCCGGCATGTGCGGTTGTCTGGCATATAGTTGGCAGCCCTTGCATCTTTGACGATATCTTCTGCATCTTCCTTGGCTGTCAACCAGTAAAAATCTTGTCGGAAAGCTTTGGACACAAGGGAGCGGGACGAGGCGTGATGCCCACAAACTCCGGCATGTATCTCATCCAACAGGTTTCTGCCTTCTTCAGGTGAAATGCAACGCTGGTAGACTCCGGTGGTACTACGCTTGTACAATTCACCTTTTATGATCGTGAATGCCTTGGCTCTTCTGATAATTTATCATTTCAATACCTCATCATCCGGCAACTCCTGATTGATCAGAAAGTCCAAGTATGGTGTCGTCCAATCCGGCTTCACCAAATAGACGGCACAGCTTGCATCGCCTACTGGTTCTGCCGCTTCTGGGTCAAGGAGGTCTGCTCCATTTATTGACAGCTTGTAGAACATCCTTTGGTACCTTTTTGCGCTCGGACCCAAGCCTGGCAAGCGTGTCTGCCGCCTCGTTTTGGGCCCTTGGAACGTGGCGGACTTCGTATCCTAAGAAGCATTTAGCGAATTCGTCAACGGTGGCACGATATGCCACCATTGTCTTGCTTTTTGCATCCCATGTGCCACGTGTCTGCTGCGCAACCAGGTCTGAATCTCCGTAGCAGAGAACGCGCTGGACGCCTAGTTCTTTGGTGATGTGTAGACCGTGAAGGAGTGCTTCATATTCGCCAACATTGTTTGTCGCCTTGAAATGTATTTGTAGCACGTAGCTTAGCTTGTCTCCTTGCGGGTTTCTTAGCACAACGCCAGCCCCTGAGCCCTGAAGCATCTTTGATCCGTCAAAGTGCATAATCCAGTATTCTGATTCAGGGAGAGGTACTTCATCCATAGTTTCCGTCCAGTCTGCGATAAAATCTGCTAAGGCTTGAGACTTGATGGCATTTCTGGGTTTGTATGCGATCTCAAAGGCGGCGAGCTCAATGCCCCATTTGGCAACTCGGCCTGTTGCATCCGCATTGTTGATTATATCTCCCAGAGGTGCTTTGCTCACCACAGTAATCGAATGCTCCTGAAAGTAGTGCCTCAGTTTCCTGGCGGCGTAGAAAACGCCATAGACCAGCTTCTGGTAATGTGGGTAACGCTGCTTTGAGGCGGAAAATACTTCACTAATGAAGTAGACGGGACGCTGCTCAGAGGCGTCGGCTGTCTCCGCCTTGCGCTCCACAACCATAACTGCGCTGACAACCAAGTTGGTTGCCGCGATGTAAAGCAACATTGGTTCCTCTGTACGAGGTGCTGCGAGAATTGGGGCAGTCGTCAGAGCTACCTTGAGCTGATGCAAGGCGGCATCTGCTTCGTCTGTCCACTCAAAGGTGTCGGATTTCTTCAGTAGCCGGTAAAGAGGCATTGCCTTTTCACCAAGGCGGCTAATGAAACGACTGGCGGCAGCTGCGGAGCCAGCTACGCGATGCACGTCCTTCAGACATGTGGGTCTGGATATGTTGAGAACAACCTTTATTTTTTTCCGGGTTAACCTCAATTCCTCGCTCTGAAACGATAAAGCATAGCAACTTACCGGCAGGAACCCCAAAAACGCACTTCTTTGGGTTGAGTTTCATCCTATATACCTAGAGGTTGTCGAAGGTTTCTCGCAGATCGTCAAGCAAATCCGCCTTTTTTCGAGACATGACGGCAATGTCATCAACGTAGACGTGAACATTGCGGCCAATCTGCTTGTTCAGGCATCTTTGCATACATCGCTGATACGTTGCGCCGGATTTTTTAGGCCAAAGGGCATCGTGATGTAGCAGAAGGTTCCGTAGGGGGTGGTGAATGCTGTTTTTGGCTGGTCCGATTCCCGCATTTTAATTTGGTGGTACCCGGAGTACGCATCCAAAAAGCACAGCAGCTCGGAGCCGGCTGTGGAGTCTATGACCTGATCTATACGTGGTAAAGCGAAGTGGTCCTTAGGACAGCACCTGTTCAAACCGGTATAATCGATACACATCCTCAGCTCTTTATTAGGTTTTGGAACCATTACAGGGTTTGCCAACCAGTCTGTATGCACTACTTCCCTAATGAACTTTGCCTCCTGCAACTTGATGTTCTCCTTCCCTATCGCCTGCCTTTTCTTCTCGCCATAGCGTCTTATTCCTTGCTTCACCGGCTTGGCTCCTTTATAGACATTAAGAGAGTGCTCGGCAAGTTCCCTAGGTACACCTGGCATGTCGGCGGACGACCATGCAAAGATGTCCCTATTCTCACGGAGGAACTCGACGAGCGCGCTTTCCTATTTGTCACTTAAGCCGGATCCGATGGTGATTTGCTTGGAGCTGTCACCCTTTGTCAGATCCACCTGCTTTGTTTCTTCGGAGGCCTTGAAAGTCTTTTTTGGCTCGGCGGTTTGTACCTTTTCCGGCAACTGCGACGTACCAGTCTCTTTTTTCAGCATGGCCAGCTCCTCTGCATGGAGGACTGCCTCAGCGAAGGCGGCATTGCCACGTTCGCACTCCTTTGCTTTCTTGAAGTTGCCATTGACGGTAATGGTACCGTTGGGTCCAGGCATCTTCAACTTGCTGTAGATGTAACATGGCCTCGCCATGAACTTGGCGAAAGCTGGCCTTCCAAAGATGGCATGGTAAGCACTTTTGAAGGGGACTACTTCGAACCGGATATGCTCAGTGCGATAGTTTGTTTCTGGTCCAAAAGTGACCTCAAGCTTGATTCTTCCCATGGATTTGGCTTGCTTTCCCGGTACGATACCATGAAACTTGACCTTGCTGTAGTCAAGATGGCTCTCCGTCAAGTTCATGCGCTTCAAGGTGTCTTCGTACAGGATGTTGAGGCTACTGCCACCATCCATCAACACCTTGGTCAGTCTGAAGTTGTCAACAATTGGGTCGACGACAAGGCGTACTTGCCGTGATGCGGCACGTGGTCTGGCTGATCTTCCCTGTCCCATGTGATTGGCGCTTCGGACCAGTCCAAGTATTGGGGAACATCTGGCAACGTGGCGTTGAGCTCACGTAGTTCCGCCTTTTCCTCTCTTGCCGAAGGAGTGCCCAGGAAGCAGACAATTGGCCGTGTACCTTGGGATACTTTTTCTCCTTGCGTGGCGGCTTGGGGTCCTCGTCCTCTGACATGGAGACCGCCTCATCGTCGTCGTCCTTCTTTGTCTTCTCAGATTTCTTGCTCTTTTTCGGCTTCCAGCCAACGTTGGGGTCCTTCTTGAAGTCATCTATGAAGCGGCACTCTCCCAGCGTGTGGTTGACCTTCCCGAGCGATGCGTGGATGGGGCAGGGCAAAAGCTTCGCCTGTTCGTAGGTCATGCGATTTTTGCTAGGAGTGGTATCCTTGCCCTTGCCTTTCCACTTGCAGTTGCCGCCTTTTCCTTCGAAGGCGGCGGCAACCTCATTGGATGGTCCGGCTTCCTGGGGAGCCTTCCGCTTATGATTCACATGTCTGGCTGGCGCCAAGTCCTGGGCGCCGTCTCCGTCGCGTGCATCATCATCCGCCTGAGCGTACATGGTGGCAACTTCAAGCATGACCCAGAGGTCTTTGACTTGCATGCGTACTAGCTTGTGTCTGAGACTTGAGCCCTTCAGTAGGCCCGTGGTGAAGGCGTGGATTGCTTGGTTGTCGTCGACGTTTTCGCAACTTGCCTTCGTCTGGATCCACCTTGCCAGAAAACTGTCGCGGTTTCATCCGGCTTCTGCACACAGCGAGTCAGATCGGTATACGTATTTGGTCGCTTGTATGTGCCCTGGATGTGTTGGGTGAATACCCGTTCCATGTCTAGCCAGCTATGAATGGACTTCTCTGGAAGGTTTTCGATCCAGCTTCGGGCTGTGCCCTCTAGCATCAGGGGAGAAAACGAGCGGCGACAAGGCCATTGCCCCCGGCAATCTGGACTGCCAGGGCATAGTCCGACAACCACGAGTTTGGCTTGTCCGCTCCGTTGTACCTTGGGCAGCTTTTTGACACTGATGTCATGTCCCTAGGTACTTGAACGTTGCGGATGGCTGGGCCAAAGCACTCGGGGCCGAGGTATGACTCTTCTTTTCCCGCCTTGATTTCGTTAAGACGATGTCGTGCGTCTTACGGATTGAGCTGCCTGTTGGTTCTGTCGGCATGGGGCTCATCCTGCGCAGCCCGGCTTTTGCTACGCCTAGGCTCTTTGTGATGTCCCTGACTCCCGCCTTTGTGCCTGGGCGCTGGCGGTGGGGAGCGTGTGCGGTCCCTGCTTCTTCTTGGCGGAGGGGCATTGTCACGGTTGCCGCCACTCCTTGGCGGCTGGTGGTTGCCCCGGCTCCCGCCTTCATCCCTCCTAGGCGGTGGAGGTGGTGCCTCATCGCGCCTGTTGTCGGTGCGGGACGCTTCGTCTCGCTGCCTCCTAGGAGGCGGCGATTTCCGTGGTTCCTTGTCCTTATCCTTTCCCTTCCCATGGCTGCTGGAGCCAGATGGATCCTCGGGACCGCCGCCGGCAGCTGCCTTGCAAGCGTTGGATTCGGACTCCAGCTTTCCTCCACGCGCATCCGCCTGGTCAGCACGAGAATTAGCCCGTGCCTGCTGCTCCAACGCTTTGTAGGCGAGAACAGAGGCATAGTAGATCTTCTCGTCCTTGTCGTAGTCGTCGTTGTTCAGGATGTCTAAGGCGGCTGCAGTGTTGAGGACAGGCATGCTCAGGATGATGTCGCCGTTTTTGTCCTTCCGCTGTGGAGCCGTTGCCCACTCGAAACCAAGTAGTTGTGCAGGGGACTTGAACTCCTCGGGGGACGGATCCCAATTGAGCTGGTTGCTTTTCTTTTTAGGCGGTGGCGCTTTTGATTTGCCCACCGGAGTCGTCGTGAAGAGGTTTTTCCTGGAGGTTATCTTGGCGTTCTCTTCCCTGCCTCCTTGATTAGGCTCAAGACTTCACCTTCTTTTTTCTGAAGGCTCCTGGTTTGCTCTACTAACATTGTGCGGAGTTTCTCCAGGTCAGTCGGAGCCGTCTTGTCGTTGACCGGCGTGTTCAAGACTTCAGCCAAGGCGGCGATGTCCTCCGCTTTGACGGCGTCCTTGCTGCATCCGCCTTTCTTCTTTGGATCTTCTTCTTTGGAGCCGGCGGGGGCTCCATGCTTGGCAGATTGATCATCCAACGGGGAGGCTTTGGCGGCTGCTGCCGCTTGAGCCGGATCCGTGTTGGTAACCTTAGCCACAAAGGCCTGCTGCATGGTTGCTGACGAGCCTGTTTCCGCCTCCGAAGGCGGCGGTTCTGGTGCGCGGAAGCACTTTTGAACCTTCTGCTTGAACATGCTCACAGAGTCTTCTTCGGAGTCAGAATATACGTTGACGTGAACGGTAGACCTGGATCCGGCATTTGAGATCGCATCATCCTGGAGTGCAGGAAGGATCGATTCAGGGTCGTTGCTTGCCGACTGGGAGTCGGATCCCAGTCCGGCAACACCACAGAAGTGGAGATCGGAATCCGCCGACTCCTGGGAGAAGGCGGACTCAGATCCGTCTTGCGCGTAGTCGAACTCCGGGTGGTGGGTGGGCGAAAAAAGGTGTGATTCTTCGGGAAGCCCATGGCCTCCGGCGTGAACCCGATGAAGATCTCGAGCTCGCCAACTGGGACGAGCGTGTAGGCGATGAGTCCGTCTTTCGCCGGCATCCACGTTGCGTCGTCTTGTACGTAGCCGATGGAGCCGAATCGCGATGAGCGGCCGACGGCGATGGTTTCGCCGATGCCGCCAAGTATTCCCGCGTCGAACGTGACACCTGACGCTTTAGGCCCCACGGTGGGCGCCAACTGTCGTCGTATCAGCATTCTTGATAGGAGACGGGGGTCCTCTAACCGAGGGTGAACCGAAGGGGTGAAGGGGAGCGTCGTCGAGGTCGGGATTGTACACAGCAGTTTACCCAGCTTCAGGCTCCACGGCGGCGGCGGAGCCCTACGTGCTGCTATAATTCACTATGAGGCGAATAGCCGTGTTACAGGTTACAATGAGGTTGGATATTGATTGTGTTCTTGCCCTAAAGGCGTCCTGGTCCGGCTTATATAGGCGGCTGGACCTAGGGTTACAAGGAGATTACGTATCCGGCAAGTATACAAAGTTCTAAACCTATCCGGCAAGTATGCCGGCTACCGCCTTAATCCTGATGGCTTCATGGGCTTCGGTCATGGGCTTCCTCCTTGCCGGCTTCCGCCTTCCCTTGGTTGTCAGCTATCTGGGCCGCCCACAGGCAAAGCCTTTACCACCACTGCGGGCCACCCTGGACTAGCCAGATTGATCCATGCTGGTGATACCCTAGTTGGTATATCCCCAACACTATGGAGATTTTGTGTAGTACTAACAAGATTTTTAATCAAACTGCACGGACTTGATTTTATCTTTGCTATATACATTCATTTATTATTTGAATTTGTATTTGTAGGGGTTTTGATTTTATGTAACTTCTACCTTTTGAGCTTGTATTTGTAAGGGTTTTGAATATTTTTTTCTTTAGAGCCTCTTTGGACTGAACGATTTTCAAAATGTATAAATAGGAAAAACAAATGATTGAAATGTCATGTACTGTAATTCCCACATGATATTAAAATACATAAATTTTATAAGAGATGTGTTTAAATGGTGCACAGGAAAGAATTTTGCTGAAATATGGAGAGTAGAGAGAGATAGTGTGAGTTCTTTGAATCCTCCTGTTTTTTTAATGAAATAGGGGACATAGGAATGGATTTCTTAGGAATTTTATATGGATTTGAATCCTCCAGTTTTTTTAATGAAATTATTTCAATCCAAAGAGGCCCTTACCTAAGTTTTGATTATGCGTTTGCAAGGGTTCCATTATTTGTTTATTAGGCCTAGAACTAGGTTGTCATTTCAAAATTGTAATGGCACTTATTTTATATTATTGCGGTTGCACTTCTTTATATTTCTATATGGCCCATGTGTGTCTAGACTCTAGAGAGAGAACAAAAACACCACGACCTAGATATTTTGCCATTAGTGTTGGTGGTGTGCTGATACAACTCGACTGTACTTTCATGTAAAAACAGTGGAAATGTGCCTGATGGACACACAGGCTTTTTGCCATCATAGTATTCATCAAAGAAAAATAAATAATAAAGCCTCTTTGTTGTATGTCTCCTTTTCTTCCAAGTGATGAGTTGGTCGAGACAACAACAACGCAAAAGCTTGGAAAGTTGGAATGTCACTACCCAATAAATGGCTCTTCTTAGTATACATTTTGGAGGAGTATCTAATAGTCAGGGTACACAGAACACAATAGCAAACCCAACTCTGTCACTAATTAACTAGCATGTGACCTTTGGCTCCGCAGTGCAAATGAGACACATCGAGTAGCTCTTCCTAAGAAATGAGGTGGCAAATCCTAGTAGAATTCGAAGCAGGCAGGTTATGTGCATCAATTCCATACAGGGATCGGGGGACAACAGTTAAGTTGTTTCTTCATCTCAAAAGGTAGAATGATGAAAGGCGAACCTTTTGGGCAGTGGTGCAACCACCACTTAAAATTCTCCCTCATTCCTTTGTATTCTTGATCGATCGTATCTTGGATTTTGCTTTTCGGTTGATGATCGACTCAATTCCTTCCGTAGGAATTTCGACGCTTTCAGGGTTTTCTTAGGATTTCTTTTGATCTGGTTGATGGTAATTGCACTAACATTTTAGGTCTAGTCTGTATCTGACTCACATGGTAGCTCAATGTTTTGTAAAGCAAGATCTTAGCTTTCCCATGCAACACAAAAGGGCATGGAGGAAGGCAAACTGTCACATGCCACGCACATATATAGTAGTGGACACTAATCTAGTGGCCACTCTCATTAGTCCACTGGTACGCCTTTGATTACTTTGGGGCATAGTTGAGATCCTACTTCTTTGTCACCACAAGAATGATGTCGCCAGGTTACTTCAATTCATAAACAATGCATGAAACTGGTAGCTACCCATGTTCTTTCCCACCTTAGATAAATTGGGTAAGATGGCATAGTAAGCATGCATGTGTTTATCTAGTTTAAGGTGACTACGTGTTAAGGGAGTAAATTGCAAAAACAAAAACACCACAATTGGAAAAATGTTAACAAAGACCCAGCAAAATGCATCAAAAGTGGGGTTTTTATTGAAGCATTAATAATATTTCCCTATTTGCGTTTTTTTTTTCAATTATCTCTGTGTGTTGAGGTGATCTTAAGGTATAATTATAGTAGCTTACTAGCTATGCACCTTGACATATGTCTTCACCAAGCACACTACTCAATAGCTGCTATGTCGATTCCGTGCCAATCTCAACTTTGTTCACAACGGGAGAGTGTTAAGATTTGATAGAATTGGTTAGTGATCGGATAGCTGTTGTATAACGATTGCATGATCCTATATTTTAGGAAAGGCTTGATTGTAACCCTTTGTTGGCCTTGCCGTGTAAGATGTACTTTGTTTATATAAACGAGAAGCTCCACAATATAAGAATAAGGCAAAATGCTCCGCCTATCTGAACAAGCCGAGTTCCACATGTATCTTCGTTAGAATTTAAAATGTAGGAACATCTTACAAGCGGGTTCAATAGCTTGACCGTATTGGACATGTACACTATCACCGGTTAAATGCTAGAATGTTGTAAAGAGAAGGACGATGTCTTTATATATACATAGAATTTTCATAGTGGATTTCGAAATGAGCATGTTATGTTGGCACAGCGGTAACTGTATTTTGAAAATTAGCTATTGTGGGCTATAAGGCACATCGCTAGTATATCCAGACATTGGATTGTCTCTTTTGCGGCTTGCTGATCTCTTGATGCAACGAATTGGATGTCGAGTGCTCTCAGGGTAACCTTCCCACGCACAAATGAAAAATCAATGTTAATATGCTTTGCGCGGGTTTGGAAAACCGGATTTGCGGATAAGTACGTGCCCCAAATATTGTCACACCATAATACTGGTGGTCTCGGCAAGTGCACGCCAAGCTCCTTCAACACTGGTTGGATCAAACTAGTTTCGTCGTGCCATTTTCAAAGGCCTTGTACTCTACTTTGGTGCTAGAATGAATGTGACATCCCAATTTTCACAAAAATTTAAAACTTTTCTTTTGCATCATGTCATTGCCTCATTGTTTGCATTGTGTTTGATTTCAAATTACGAAATTTAGAGGAAATTGTCTCAAAAACAATAATTGCATTTTATCTGCAAATGCTTTTCAAACCTATTTCAAATTTTAAATATAGTTTTGAATATTTTATCCCCAATACATGCTAAACATGTGGGGCATGTTTTTACAAAAGTATAAAATTGGGTTGGGTGGATTTGGTGTTATAAATTAAAAGTTATTTGAATTTGGTGAAAAACAGAAAAGAAAAAGGGACTCTGGAAAAAAAATTACGTCTCCTAGCTAACTGGGCCGAGCCCATTTCTTTCCTTCCGCGCGCGCGCACAGCAAGCGGCCCACGAGCCCACCTTTCCTCTCTCTCGCTGGCGTGCAGGACCCACAGGTGACGCAGGCGATGACGTCACCGATTCCCTTTCCTCTCGCGCACGGAAACAAGTCCGGGAAGAACACGAATCCTCTCCGATTTCCTCCCCGATTCTTGCGGGTTGTTTCAATCTCTTCCGCTCATATATACCCTGCACCCTCCTCTTTCTCCCGCACCCCAAACCCTAGCCCCAACGCCTCCAGGCTGCCCGCAATCGCCATCGCCATCGCCATCCGCCACTGCCGCCGCCGTAATCCGCAAACGCCGGTGAGCACGGTCGACTTCAAGCCTTCCCACCTATTCCATCCTTCTTGTTTCTCTCTCGCGCATCCGTGTAATTTTTTGTTGAATTGTTTGTGCGCCAGATCCGACGGGAGCTTCATCGACAACGACGCCGTCCGTCGGAGCAGCTCCGGCCAGCCACTCACGGAGAAGCACGACGCCCGCGACCACGCCGTCAACGCCATCGTCTTTGCCGCGTCGATCTACGCCCCAGGGTACGACTCGCGGATCCCATCCCCTCCCTTTTCGCGTTTAGCTTGCCGCCGGCCATGGAGCCGCCGTCGCCGGAGTTACTCCGTCAGCCGCGCTAGTGACCATATGGTCCAGTAGAACCTAGGCCGTTGGATCTGCGATGTACGCCGTAGATTAGATCTCACCGCGAAGGGGTACCAGCCAACCAGAAGAAGCCACGTCGACAAGTCGTCCGCGAAGCCCGCATCCGTCCACGTCCGTCCGCGTCCGCATCGCCCGCATCCGTCCGCGAAGACGACGCGCACCAATCAGAAGACGACACATCGCCCGGGGACTTCAGCGTGAAGATTCTTCTGTTTTTCCTTACACTTTAGCCCCTGCGCATCACAGATTAGTCCCTGTGATTAGATCTATTATTAATTTTTATTCCTTTATCAGAAAATTTTGAAATTTATATTTTTGGAAAGCTAATAATGTGTAGAAACTTTCTATATGCTTAAATTGAGGTTTGGACGAAATTAATTTAGATAAATTTTAAAAATGGTTTAATTGATATTTTGGCTATAACTTATTTATAAAAATTGATAATTGAGCAAAATATTTTGCTATATTTTTGTTTGTATAAGTAATGGCCGTAGTATTGCTCTAGTATTTTTGTATAAGTGTTTTCCTATGTTTTTGCATGTATTTTGTTTTTATTGCTTTTAGGTGTTATTTTAATAAGTAAATTATATTAAAATTGCTCTTCACATTAGTTTTTCGAATAGAAAATTTAGCTAAGTAATTATGACCATGTTATATGCAAAATAACTTAGAAATACTTCACCCCACCGAAATATTTCTTCCTTAGAAAATTTTGGGTAATAAAAATGTTGAGAACACTTAGAATTTTTCCTTAGAAATTTTCAACACATTAAAAATGCTAAACTTGTCCTTAGAAATTTTTAGTATCTAGAAAACTTAGTTATTTCCTTAGAAATTATTCTAAGTACTTGCTATAACAAATGTTGGTTCTTAGAAAAATTTATCAACCCTTGCAATCATACCTTTTTCCTTAGAAAATTTTAGCACTTCTTATTTTGTTTACTTTCCTTAGAAATTATTTTGGACTTGATGTGTTAGTTTCAGTCCTTAGTTAAATTTCGACCCAAGTGTTAGGACCTTGGTCCTTAGTCATTTTTGGACCTTCTTGATTGTCTTGTTTTAACTTAGAATTATTTCATGGCATGGCATGCATGCATCTCTAGTCCTTAGAAATTTTTTTGCACATCATGCATGACATATTTTTCCTTAGAAGTTTTATGAAACTTGTTTGTTCATTATGTATTGTTTGTTGTGTTAGAATCTCCGGAGGGAAACGAAGACTGTTGCAATTGCTGTTGCTATTCTGCTTGTTGCCAAGGCAAGTGGCACACCCCATAAATTTCCTAAGTATTTTTCTATGCATGACTTAGTGTATTTCCTTATATGCATGTGTAGGATAGTATTGCTATGCTAAAACTACTATCTCCTTTACACTAGTTGTGTCTAGAATCCTATTGATAACTTGGTAGAATTATTGATGCTATGCAAATTTGTTTTATTCAAAGATTAAATTCTACTAAGTTAATTTATCACCTGGGTGGATTTGGGATTGCATGGCTGCCAGAGTTGAGTGTTTATTCACTTGTGGATTGCCACCCAGGATTAAAGGGACCAATGTTTCTCTAAGTGAAGTTGCTTACCGTGCAGCCATTAGTCATATGGGCTCTGGCTAGATGGATTAAGTTGTGTGGACTCGTCCCGACTTGACAGGTGGTGGTAGAATGGTTAGAATGGGAGCGCGTCAAGTCGGTATGGGATGGGAAAATGCTTCTGAAAAGTCTCGTCTCAACTCTCTCCTTTTCCTTAGCACAAATTGAGTGCTTGAGGATAGTTTGGGTTTGTTGGGTCTAATGGTGAAAGTGCACAACCTCTGCAGAGTTTAAAACTAAGTACTTAGCCGTATCCCCGGTTACGGACAATTCAAGCAGCTGATCAAGGATGGCAACGGAGGCTCCCAACATCTTATTTCTCTAAGTAAAATTTTGATGGGTGAACAAGGGTAGAAGAGACTATGGATTTCATGCCATATTGTCTCAAACTTTGAAGAAAATGTTTTACAAAGTGTTAGGCAAAATTGGCTTTTATGCAAAATAGCCTTGAACTCCACCAGCCAAATATGCATATAGGCTATAGAGTTATTCCATTAAGTGTCCACATAGTGTCACTTGCCAGATCCATTTTTAATGGTATCTGACCCACTCTGTTGCAAATATTATTTTGTTGCAGACTTTTCTGACGATGAGTAAGGTCACGTTTGGGTTTCGAGTCTACAACCAACATGTTTTTGCCTGTGGCGCATCATGAAGATGGAGGCTCTTTGAAGATTTATTTCCGCTGCTTTATTTGTTTTGAGCTAGCTATAAGCTATGCAAAGATGTATCGAACCATTTATTTTTTCAAGTCTGGATCATTCGTGTAATAATTGATACAATGTTGTGATATTCATCTTAAACTGTGTGTGCAACTGAAACGATCCAGGGGTTTGCACTATACACAGGTACCTTGCCATTTTCTAAGTGCAGGTACACTACAATGAAAAACGGTAAGTAGTTTGCACGAACTCCATGATATGAGATTTAGTCCAAGAAATATGATGAAACCCACTAGTACACGATACTTAGGACACCCACTATGGCAACTGCAGCGAGAAACCACACGGGTAAATGAATTTGAGAGTGGCCATAAGGGTGTCAGTCATGGGCCATCGACGGGCCAACCACAGTAGTAGCGATTGAATATCTCCGTTGCCAATATATCATTATATTGACAACGATACTTAAAAATCTCCATTGTCGATATGTGTTCATCGCAAGCGGAAATTTCAAGAGTTCGTTGCCAACTATAGAAAACCAATAATACAACGGGAAGGAAGAGAACTTCAAATAAAAAGATAGTCCAGGCCAAAAAAGATTAGATTACACATGCAATTGGCGCACATGTAATAAGAAATATGAAGGGAAGGATAAGATCCCCACTCCCGTCGCTCTCATTATGAGTCTAACTCTAGCCGCACACTCTGTCGCCTATCTCCACGCGCTTCACTCGCTCTCGTGGTGTCCGATGGCAAAACCCCTGTTGCATGGCCCTTTATGATATGAGCATGGTGTAGAACTTGTTGTGGCTCAGGTGGCTCACGCCGGTGTGAAGACAGTGAGAGAGGTTTGGAGAACCTTAAGCTGTGAGCCAAGGCCATGAGATAATGTAGTTGATCAACTCATCGTCAGGCAGTGGGGTGCAGACTTTTGGCATTGCGTTCATGAATTCCTTCATCTTGTGAAAGTACTCCGCAATTGTCATGCCTTTCTTCTTCAACTACGCTAAGTGGCGCCAGATTTGACAACACAATCTCCCTGCTCTTGGCACAGAAAATGGAGTTTCGGCTGATCATTGTTAATTATACACGACAAGCAATAAAACAATGAACGAAAAATAAGATCAACACATGGGACACGAGATTTTAACGTGGAAAAACCTTCCAAGGAGGAAGAGAATAAACCATGGTCGCCAATCAACAAAACTTCACTTTATTGGGAGAGGTTACAAACACCAGGGATTTACAACTGTTCTATTTATTCCAAACCGGCGGCTTAAGAGATGTATTTATAGTGGTGACGACCTAATCTAGGTCAGTAATGATCCATACCGCGGGGAGGGGGGGGGGGGGGGGGGGGGGGGGGAGCAGGAGCTAGAATTTATTTTAATTGAATTTGGATTACAATAAAACAACAATCATCTGGCCGAGAATGTCTTCAGTCATCGAGTCCGGCAAGGTGTTGAGGACCCATTGGTCCGTGTAAAACCAGGCAAAGTAGGCGGGGTTGGGAACTTTGACATTGTCGTCTCTGGTCCCTTGCATGAGCATGGTACGTGGGTGGTGTGGCACAACTTCCGTCAAGGTATCCGAACCAGCATTGACCAGAGATACCGGGAAAGAATTGGGTGTTCCAAAAGAGAAAATTAGTGCGACCGAGATGCACAGTGATGATAGTTTGGTATGTCGGAGCAAACGTGGAAGAGGAGGAGGTGAGCGCGCCGGCGGTGCCGAAGAGCTACAATGCCTTGGTCATGGCTGAAAAACCTATATTAGATGGGAACTTCGCTCTGATATCATGATAGGTGGAATATTTTATCGTAATGTTCTCATCGTGGGGCTTCTCCTTTATACAATTTTTTTATATGGATAAAGTACAACTTACACGACGAGGCAACATAGGATTATAATCAATCCTTTACTAAAATACATGATCAATTAACCGGTCAATAACTAATTTTATCAAACCTTAACACAGACAAGACATTATGCTCCACATGCAAGAGAAAAAATAGACGAAACTTGAGAGATCGCCGGAGATGTAATCCTTTTTCTAGGGAACCGGAGATGTAATCATTGGGTGATGTGCAGACACAGAAGGTCGGGGGCGACCGGCGGGGAAATTTTTCTGTGGAAAAAGGAGAGACGGACATCGGGTTCGTTCCGCGTTTGACCAGGTGAGGGGACACGTGTCGCCCGCTCAAGGCGGGGGATCGGAAATAGCAATCCCAAATAGGAATAGCAGCAACCACGTCGCCTCTCCATAATTGTGAATATATCCCCTTCCGGTATTTGCAACAGACAGTGACATGAGAAGAGAAATAGAAACTACAAAAAGGCGAAATATATCAATGGTAGATATTGCTAGATCCTTCGCAGCGTTTCCCTTTGATGAACTGTGCCCATGTGATGTGTGGTATAGCACATGGAGAGGGATCTGGAGTTTGGGAATGTCCCAAGGATTAATCGGTACTAGATGCAATGCAACCTTTCAACGCTGCCTAGCTAGCTTGTCCCTTTGCGTGTATCCACTGCATCAGACATATCAAGACAACGGCCAGCATATGCATGCGTCTGTCTTTGGTACTGCTCATGAGTCACCGGTCCCAAACACCATGGTTTCTGATACGATTTTTGGAGGAAGCCATGCATGCACCATGATTCATGCATTCTACAGTCATGACTCATGACACAAATCACTAGTATATGTATAAAATAATTAGACTGGCTTTTTAGATATTAGAATTGTCCATCACTAGACAAACAACAAACTAACTAAATTTTAGCCTCCAGTCTCCACAAGGATTACGACGCCGGACATTTACATAGACTTCGATAGTTTGACCATTTATTTCTATTTATAATTATTTAGCGTTTGTTTTTTGAACTGGAAAGGCCCCTAAGGGCTAGAAACTACCATTAGTCGAGCGGTGCATACAAGATTAGAGGAAGGACTCAAAGAAAGATAATTACAATACAATCCTCCATTACTGCAAACAGACCCTACAAATATAACCAGAAAAGCGATAGATTCCATGGTCTTCACGACTGCAACCAATTGATCTCAAAGCTCTGGCACTAGCGCCGGCACAGGGGACGCAACCACTTGGGGTGGCACCGACGTGGTACCCTACATCGATATCCAAGATCCTCCAGCAAAGGAGGAATAAATCGCTTGAGCAGAGATTGAAACCGAGTTTGGAGGGCCCCAATGACAAAAAATAACGGCGACACAGGAGCGAGGAGCCGGAGGTGGCATCAAGACTCAAGGAGAGGAGCAGGAGTGGGCCGAGGGAGGAAATGAGAGCATGTCCCTCTGTAGAATACAATCTTCACCTTTGTCGACTTCTCCACTACTCTTCATTGATATCTGACCAAACGACATCACGATCGATTAAAATTAACTAAAGTCACCCAACATTTAGCGCCATCCAAAAATGAGAGGTTCTATGTTACCGATGGTCGGTCTTGATACAAACCTATTAAAAAAACACAGAACAACTGCATGCACTCGTATACATGCACCTTTATGAACACGCCTATACACATGAGAAATCCTGAAAAACTGAGCCGGCAAACCACATGCATTTCGTAGTCGATGGACATGTCGTCTCCCACTAAAATTGTTTAAATATAACTCTCTAGTCTCTTCTATGAGATCGGCCTTTTGATATGAGAGTCTAAAGTTTATGACCAATGCAATATTAAAATAAATATTTGCCGCCTCCCACGTCCTAGGCATGTGAGGCTAGACCGTGCGTTTAGAAAAAACATTCCGTCTCTTCTATGAGACCGGTCTTCGGGTTGATGGAACAAATTCAGAAAATACGGGCACCCATGCTAAATTTAGGATTTGACCATGTGAGCAGGTTCCAACATGGTAACCAGTAACCTAACCAGCTCATTCGCCGTCTTTTTTTACAACAACAAAATGATACAAGGGCAGCAACAAAGTCGATACCCTCAGGCGGCTCGTTTTAAGTGAGTTCATCGTCACTTTTCGTGACCTTCCAACGGTGGAGAAGCAAACCGTGCAAAGGATAGGGACAGGCCCAGGACAAAACAAGTGTGTTGAGGGAGATGGGTCATGAGATAAACAATTTTGTTGTGACATGTGAGTGGTGCACAGATATACTCCACATAGGTAAATTAGGTAAAGGAGGCCCCTGGTGCCTCCACCAATCATAAAATAGACCTCATCCAACACCTCCTTTGTGGCCCACACACACTCTCTTCTTGGAACGAGACATCTAATCCATACATAGTTTTTAACTTAAAGAAAGTATATCTATACATAGGATTAACCCTGCTTAAGGGAAAAGAATCTCTATAAGTAGTTCAGCATTTCTCTGAATTTTTATATGTTTCTGAAAAGATATCAATCTCCAGCATGGGCCAGATCGAGGCGAAGACGCAAAACGAAGCCGCTCCTTTGTCCAAAATTTGCTTGGAACTAGTAGCATTATTCTTTGTTGGATTGAGGCGCATGATCTAGGTCTTATGCAGCTTTGCAATTTTGTATCCCCAATCTCCTACGGCCTTGGCAGACGATGGCGTCGTCTCTGATGTCGTTCCCTTCTCGAGGCATCGTCGTTGCAGGTCGTGTCACCAAGATCGAGATGTTCCGGGGGAAACCCTAGATCCGGGTCTCCCGGATCGGACGATGATGACTCTTTCAGGGTCGCTATCCCTCCTGGGGGCATCGTTTTGGAGCAAGTGTTGGTTGGAATGGGCATGAGGAGGAGTGGTGTTTCATCTACCGCAAGGCTGACGGTGGGTCTCGGTGGCATGGCGCAGCGGGGTCTCGGTGGCGGACGCGTGATGATGTACGCGCGCAGGGAGGAGGCGCAGTCTGGTGCCATGGTGGCATCGATGGCAGGCCTGACGAGAGTTATGCGGATCTCTGCCCTGAAGATGGCTTTGTGGTACGTTGGCGGTGACGGCTTCTGTAGCGTGTGCTGGAGGTACTCGCTAAGAGTCTGCTTGACCGGATGAGCGCTCCCGTTCTTGGGGTATGCGAATGTTCCCGGTTTAGCTGATGGGGTTTTTTCTTGTCTTCAGAGCACAAGGCTCTGCTGGGAGGATTTGCTCTCATTGTCGGGTGTGTAGGTGTTGTGTGGAGGCTTCAGGTCTCTTTGATGTATACTTCTTGTCAGACTTATGTTGAATAAATTAATAAAAGCCGCATGCATCAATCGATGCAGAGTCTGGGTTGCCCTTTTCAAAAAAAAAGGAATGATAAGCAGTAGAGAAACTCAACCTATGACCCAAGAAGGTTACGATGTCGAGGATGATGTCGTTATCCGATCGAGATGACGCCGCTTTGGAGTAATTGACCATTACTTGTTGCTCGACGTCTCGGTTTGGAGTACGGTTTTCCGGTACGAGGTATGTGATCGTGGCTGGTGGTGCTATCTCCTTGTTCTCGCTCTCTGTGTCGTTCTTGCCGAGATATGCTCATTGATCTCGCCGATCGACCAAGCTTGGTGAAGAGTCTGATGCTCTCATTTGAAGCGGGTTAGCGAGTTTGTGATGAATCTTGGATCGCCGCATTCCCTTGACATCCCTTCCTCTCTTCGAGGGGTGTTGTCAGTGGCAATTGGACGGCCAAGATCACAACGCCTCGGCATTACTTGGTCAGAAGATGGAAGTTGAGGTTCTCTGTGTTGGTTGTGTCATGCAGGAGTACCACCTCATGTCATTTCCTTGGTCACAATGCCTCGGTATTCCTAAGCAAATAATGAGATCACATTCTTATGCAGGTTCCATGTACAAAGCTGAATATGCCACTAAATAATATAAACACATTTGAAAAATGAAAGTACCACTTAAGTACCACTGAATGTTTGTACCCCGCATGGGTGGCAGCATATGTTGCGGATTTATCCTCCATCACCGTAGGCTTTGCCATAGTCACTATTGATATGTATCATGCCTATGAGCTCTCCTTTTCCACATTCATTTTCTTCTTTCTTCTTTCTTTGCGACTGTGTGCACCTTCGATGTGCGAGCCTGGGTGTGGCTCAGTGTATCACCTTGATGTAAACATTAGAAAAAGCATCTTTTATCGAAAAATTTATTTTTTTATTTTTACTTATAAGGCAAAGACCAAAAAGGAAAAAATAAGTCCAACCAAACAAAGCCTATCATGGTTGTATTAATATAAACCCGATATCAACATATTACCCTTTTATCATAAAACTATCAAGACACTATCCGAACGTGTCCACGGATAAATGAGAGCATCTCCAACCGGGGTTGCCCAATCCTCCCCAAACATCCGGGCAAACAGTCTGGACAGTGATCGGACAAAAATGGAGTAAAATTGCTACCCAACCGGTCCTCCCATTTCGTCCCTATACATCTGGGTTGTCTGGCAATTCCCAAACTCAACACATATGTGGGGAGAGTTTGGGGTTGGATGTGGGTGTCCGGGCATGCCCGGACAGTGTGCCACATAGGACGTGGACCACTTCATCATTTCCTTTATTATTTGTTTAGTTCCTCTCACTTTTCCCCCACCAATCACATGCAAGTGATCGAACAATTTGGGAGGATTTTGGGATATATGATTGGAGCACATACTTTTAAGGGTTAAAAGTAGACATGTCCGGGCACCACCCGGACATGTTTTAAGAGCCAAATTTGACCGTTGTGGTTGGAGATGCTACGACTAGCCGGTGGAATCAACCAAACTTGTTTCTCTCTCTACCTGGTCTAGCTCATCAATATTAGGCCATTGTGGTTGTGGGTGGCACTTCACGCGGTGTGGGTGAGCGAGCAGCAAGGAGCCCACTGTTCCATTCCATCTCTCCTCCTACTCCTAGTCGTAGGTAGAAAAAAAAGGCAGCAAGGACCCTCACCTTTCCCTCATTCTCGAATCCCTCCGCCCCCACCAGATTGGGGCTATTCCGCTCCCAACCAACCGATCGCCGCCAACGGCGACGGCGACGGCAACGGTCCCGCCGAGTCCCCCTTAATTCCCTTCCGGCCATTCCCAGCCATCGACCTCTGCCCTCTCTCGCACAAATTATCGACGCCTGTCCTCTCTCTCTCTCTCTCTCTCCACGCGAGAGACGGCAATCGGCCGCACGAGGCGGCGCGGAGGGTAGGGGTGGGGGTGGCCGGGAGCTGCCAGGCTGGGACGGGTTGGAGTTGAAGGGAGGCGCGGGCAGCGGCGGCGGCCGTGGACCGAGCTGCGACGGTGCTGGAGGGAGCTCCTACGGTGAGTCCACGAACTATTCCTCGATCTGTATCAGGATTGAATCCGGACGAAATATGGCTCGGCTCCCAAGTTTTCTGTCGTGGAAGCCGACGCTCCCATTGTATTGAAAGAATGAATCGTTTCCATCTTGTCAGAGATTGGCATTGAACCACTGCATTGCAAATCCCCTCATACACCCTTCTTGTTCTAACTCCGACTGTTCTAGATTTTTTGTTTCCGCGGTTTTATATTTTCTGTTTCCCCTGCATTGATGTGAGTTTTAATCAGATGGATGCTGGATTTTATGCGGATGCGAAAGATTGACACTAGTTATTGGCGTGCGTTTCTTGGTAAAGTTTGTTAGGTAGATGGTGCTGTTCTTGGCTACCTTGGCTTTAGTGATCGTGGCAACTTGATTGTGGTGTTAAAAAAGGCTTTCTTTTTTCTTCTATTTTGAAAAGCAAAATAAAAGGCAGCTCCGGTTTGTGATTGCGACGTTACTGTTCATGTTGCCACTATTGGTTGACCCAAGATTTCATTTCATCGGCAGCTATTTTATCACATGTCTTTGTATACATGCTTATTGGCAGATAGTGAGCGCCGGTAAATGAAATATCCCACTTTGTTTGTTATTCTTACCTTCAGTGCTCAAATCCTCTTGAAGACGGATTTATAATATGCTAAAAGCCTAAAACACACGCATTGCATGTCCTCTGAAAATGTTGCTGAATACTTGAGGAGTTTTAGGTTACATGTTTCTATATTGCTGCAGCTTCATCCCTTATTTTATGGCATTACATCACTTGCAGGCTATGTGGTCCGAGGAGTGGGAGCTGTATCCATCTTACATTGGCGCTCAAGTCATAGAATATGGATCAGTTGCTGAAGACACCAGTGATGATGACTCGAGGGTGTCGCTGGACGCTGTTCTCCCTGACGATCTCTTGGAGAAGGTTATTTCCTTCCTACCTGTTGCGAGTGTCATAAGATCTGGGTCGGTTTGCAAGAGGTGGTATGAGATTGTGCACGCTCGGAGGCGGACATGGAGTAAGATGGTTGCCCAAAAGCCATGGTACTTCATGTTCACTTGCAGCGAGGAAGCGGTATCGGGGTTCGCCTATGACCCGAGCCTCCGTAAATGGTATGGTTTTGACTTTCCTTGCATTGAGAAGAGCAACTGGTCAACTTCTTCGTCGGCTGGCTTGGTGTGCTTGATGGACAGTGAGAACAGGGGCCGTATCATCGTCTGCAACCCAATAACGAAGGACTGGAAGAGGCTTATTGATGCTCCTGGCGGCAAATCAGCTGATTACAGTGCTCTTGCCTTGTCCGTGAGCAGGACCTCTCATCAGTACATCGTTGCTATTGCAAGAAGCAACCAAGTGCCCACAGAGTATTATCAGTGGGAGTTAGCATCCAATTGTATGAGTCAGAGACTGGTAATTGGTTGTCTGCCTTCAGTGAAGTGTTGCTTGGATGGCGAGGAGGTGATGAGTGTGTCATCTGCGATGGAGTCCTCTACTATCTGGTGTACTCCACAGGAGTTTTGGTGAATAGTAATGATCATCGGCATTGTGTTTTCATGTATGATCTCTCTACCAGATCTGCTCACACTTCTTTGATGAGCATGACTATACCAGTACCATGTCCTCTTACATGTGGCCGGTTGATGAACCTAAGGGAGAGGCTTGTTTTAGTTGGGGGCATTGGAAAGCAAGATAGGCCTGGTATCATCAAGGGAATTGGCGTGTGGGAGCTCCGAAACAAGCAGTGGCATGAGGTTGCTCGAATGCCACACAAGTATTTCCAAGGATTTGGCGAGTTTGATGATGTTTTTGCGAGCTGCGGAGCTGATGATCTTATCTATATACAGAGCTATGGGTCACCATCTCTTCTCACCTTTGAAATAAATCAGAAGCTCTGGAGGTGGTCAGCAAAGAGTCCTGTTATGAAGAGGTTTCCGCTGCAGCTGTTCACAGGTTTCTCGTTCGAGCCAAGCCTGGACATCGCTTCCTAGATTTCATTTTGTTTGACGTCGCTTGAGATCTTCACACTCTATTTTGTCCAGTTTTCGAGTTGCGGGTGAGGAGATGATGTCCCTCGGAGGCATTTCAGCACAGAAAGTTTTCACTGCTTATATATCTATTCTATTTATTGCTGGGGGTTATATCTTCTAAGAGGATGGTGGGTTAACATTTGAAATCCTTTTTGCTAGTTTGATAGTTTGATAATAGTTGTGAGGGAGGCAACCGATGTTAACAAGAAAAAATGTTTCTGAACTTCGGGAAGAAAATATATTCATTTGCTTTCACTGCTTGCGAATGGTGTATAAGTTTGTCTCTTCCTTTGCAGTCATTAGTGTTTTGTCCTTTCTTTATCCGGCACAACAATTACATCCGAATTCTTGTTCCAAAGCTTAGCATTTTGTTGTTGGACCAGTACTTGCAACAGAGTACTTGATCTGCCGGCCGTAGAGCCATTTATGAAGAGCAGAGGTGGTGGCCTATGTTGCCTTCTCTTGTTTTCCTATGCATATAGTCCAATACTCTCAGCAAAATACTGCAAATGCAGAGAGTAAATTAATGAACTATTGGTGTCGAACTTTTGAGGTTATCTTCAGCTCCTGTTGTGTATCGTAGCGACGCCTGGTATCCTTGCATTTCAATATTGCTGAACTGTATTATGCAGCAGTGTGTTGTGCATGGCGTGCCAGAATTTTGCCTGCTTGTGATGCAACATTTTATGCTGCCGCTGACATCTATCCATTTTCCTGCGTGTTGATGCTGCTCCCAAATGTTGATTAAAGCCTGTATTAAAGGGACATCTGTGCCATCTTTGCGCTGCAAGGAATTATTGCAATTGTTTCATCTATTAAGTCGTATTTTATTTCCTTACTACAAACCTTTGACCAACAGATACTCTTTTAGTACTGTATGTGATTTATGTGATACAAAGTAGTTTTGATAAAGAATCCAGTGGCACAACTGCTGGTGAAAATTTTGTTTTAACGAAACAAAATACGTCTTAGTTCTAGGAACGGAGGAAAGTTAATATGCCAATAACCTTTAACCAACAGTTACTCTGCATTTTTCGAGTCAGCAAATACTAAATCAACATATTTTTCACCGTTCTATTTTTCTCAAAATGGAGTTACTCTACAACAAAGAAAACCGATTCCTGGGCCCATACATGATAGTACATGGCAAACATGACCTGGCAATTGATTTGTCACAGTTACTCCTGAGCTAAGGATAAGATTCTACACAGGTTAAACATGTTCCATGTCAGCTAGCTACTGTCCAATAATCATCAGTCAGTGTTTCTTGTCTGTTTGGTCCATAGAAAAGTCAGATACTTGTGGACCCGAAATCTATGACATGGTACAGTTTGGATTTCCAAAAGCAGACACGTCACGCTAATACACTCCGCCCTTCCCTAAGTGACAGTTTCACCTGCCATGGTCATTATTTAGTGCTTTCCTACCTTGGTTCACATTATTTAAAAAAATGAAAAATTTGCTGGTGGACATTGTTATTTTCTGGTCTTTGCCAAAAGACACCGCTAAATTATGTCTTTGCTACGTACCATTATAATTTTGTGTACCATTTGACACACTGTTGAACGTAAAAGGAAAGTTGGGGTCTATAAATAAATCGAATTACAATTACTTTTATACCCTCAACTTCCGATCGCAAATCAATTGGGAAAATCTCCGAGCATCTTCCCCAATCCCAAATCCTCCCGGATATTTTCCTGGTCGACGCGATCAAGCTAGCTGCACCCGAGTATGGCTTTTCATATGCTATTCATATATTGTAGATATTTGATACTTTTTAATAAACTTGTTCAAAGTTTATGAAGTTTGACTTTCATGGAAACCAATGCAGTACATAAATAGAAATACATTCCGAATTTCCGATTCATCGACGACATCCACGAACTTGCTAAAGAAATCTAAGAATAAGATGACAAACAAAACTAATCAAAACACACCAAAAACTCCCCTAAACAAGCTGATTTAACATGCTTTTAGACGCAACATAACAATAGTTCGTCCATAGGAAAGCCCACGTAATTTGTAGTACTATCTATGTTGCTAAATATAAGATGTTTTATTATTATATTTTTTTCCATCTCTCGTATACGTAGACATGTTTTAATGTGTCTGCTAACTCATTTTAGTCAATATATAGTCCACATTGAAATATAGAAAACATTTTATAATTAGGAACGGGTGGGAGTGTATAGCAAGGGCAGAGCTTACACGATGAAGTACAACATGCGGCTGTTTACTTTTAACAGTGTTTTTCCTCCTGTTTGTAGGCCAGGGAAGGGAACATGAGAAAATCGTGTCGCTGTGTTAAGGTTTTTTCTTTGGGGTAGTAGGGTAGGGACGAGGGAGCACTTGTTCATTGCCTGTCTGGTTTGATGTATGTATGCAGTCACGAGAGTCGTTGGGTTCCTGCGGCGTGCAGTTGCATCATGCATGTCTCGTCCTCTTCCTGTCCCCCGTCCCTGTCACTCTAATCTACCGCTCCTGCAAGGCGACGCAAAGCTAGTAGCCTAGTAGTAGGAGGGCTACCGTATATTGTACTGGATTTTCTGTGACTGCAACTGATATGGACATAGCATCAAGCGAGGAAAATAAATTACATGGTCAGAGCAATATCGAATAAACTTCGTACCGGATATGAACCGAAAAATGTTTTCCGGTACCACGCGGGTTCCGAGTTTACCACATCTGTTCTGCCCCTGAGCCCGCCCGGTACCGTAAAACCAGCTTTCCATTGTTTTATCAAATTCATGATTTTGAACAACATAATAAAAAAGCAATATAAATTCAACATAATAATATTTTACATACGATACGATAATCATTCATATTATAATAAATGTTTAAATCCGAATAATTAAAACAATAACGAATGGTCCAAAATTGAAAGAATAGTTCAAGTGACACATCAATATATATATAATATCAAACTAATAAAATGGAAATCTACTTCTTCCCATACAATTGCCACTAGTGTTCAGTAATATCATTACGAAGTTGGGTGTGTGTGGCCTTGTCCTCAGTCTTCCAGTAGATCTCAAGAAATGGTTGGATCCGGTCCGGGTTCCTTTGAGGCTTCACCCGGCTACTAATGTTGTCATAGAAAAATTCTAAGTTTAAATCCCTCTCATCTTCAATAATCATATTGTGTAAAATCACATAATCCGCCATGATATCTGAGAGGCATTTCTTATCCCAGAAACAAGCAGGACCTCGAACAATTGCAAACTGAGCTTGCAACACACACCAAATGCCCTCTCAATATCCTCTCAGCATGGTTCTTGAGCTTTAAGATGGAATCTTTCTTGTTGGCCGGTTTTTAGATGGTTTCACAAATGTTGACCAAGAAGGATAGATGCCGTCGGCAATATAATACCCCATGGTATAATCATGCCCATTCACGGTGTAGTAGCATGCCAGGGCATCTCCACTAGCAAGCCGAGCAAAATGATGTAATCTTTGCAACACATTGATATCGTTGAGAGAACCCGGCAAACCAAAAAAGCAATGTCAAATCCACAAATCCTCAGAAGCAACGGCTCCGAGTACGATAGAAGGATCAGGATGATGACCGGCGAATTGTCCATGCTAAGCCGTAGGGCAATTATTCCACCTCCAACGCATGCAATCCACACTGCCAAGCATGCCTGGCTATCCTCTTGCTTCATTTGCCACCATGAACTTCTTCGTGTCCTCCTCGTTCAGACTTCGGAGATATTCGGGCCCAAAAACTCAGATCAATGTTATGGCAAACACTCGCACGCATTTGAGCGTGGTACCTTCACCAATGCGAAGATATTCATCGGTGTAGTCAGCCAGAACGACATATGCTATCACTCTCATTGTCACTGATATCTTTTGGTATGAACTAAACCCAAGCAAATCGGCGGCATTTCTCCGTTGAACGAAGTAACGAGAGTTTTGCTCGCAAGATTCAACAATGAGAACAAATAGAGATCTACCGCATTCGATAACGCCTACGGAAGATGTGAGCCGGATAGGTCAGTACCTCGGCGAAGTAATACTTCATTAGCAACGAATTGCCAAGAGCTCGGTTCCGGGGAATGCAAAGACGCCCGACCTTGGAGTCTCGCCTTTTCCTCTTGCCTCCTTTCTCAAATTGTTCGACGAGATACGCCAAGACAATATGCTCTACATCATCATCGAAACGCGGTGGAAGCAAAGCAGCGGGAGGCGGTCAACCTTTTCCGCGGTGCCGGGCGGCGGGGCGCCGCGGCGAGATGTGGTGGCGGCGCAGCGGAAGTCAGCGCGTGCCAAGAATTGTGGATACAAGAAAGAAAAAAAGGCCGCAGAAACCAAAGATATGGGGAACCGGGGGGAAATATCCCGCTCCCCGATAAAAATCCGGGGCGTACGGATTTGGGATATCTGGTATGTCCGTTTTCCTCGCCCGAATCAGAAAAACAGTTATTTTCCGAGCCGGGGGGGGGGGGGTCTTATTCGGTATTGATGACGTGGATCGCACGTTCGTTGGGAGACCCCAAGAGGAAGGTATGAATCAGTGTAGCAGAAGTTTCCCTCAGTATGAAACCATGGTTTAATCGAACCAGTAGGAGCAAGAAATCACTTCTGAAGGTTGTCAGTGGCGCGCTGACGTGGAACCTGCACACAACACAATCAAACTATTTTGCCCCAACGAAACAGTGAGGTTGTCAATCTCACCGGCTTGCTGAAAACAAAGGATTAAACGTATGGTGTGGAAAACAGTAGTAAATTGCAGAGAATGAAAAGGAACAATGTTTGCAGTTGGTTGTATTATCAGCGTAAAAGAATGGACCGGGGTCCACAGTTCACTAGTGGTGTCTCTCCATAAAAGATAACTAACATGCTGGGTGAACAAATTACAGCTGGTCAATTGACAAAATATTGAGCGCATGACAATGCATATATGACATGATGATTACTATGATATTCATGTGGGCATTACGACAAAATACATAGACCGTTATCCAACAGCGTCTATGACTAATAATCCACCGCCAGGTTGTCATCCGAGTTCCCCGCTGGTATTAAGTTGCAAGCAACGGATAATTGCATTAAGTAATGTGCGTAATGTAAACAAATGCATTAGACCTAACGGCGCACCCTTAAGCTAAGCATCGGTTATTTTATCCCTAGTGGCAACAGCACATCCACAATCTTAGAAGTTGTTGTCACTCTCCCAGATTACCGGAGCATGAACCCACTATCTAGCATAAATACTCACTCTTGGAGTTACAAGCATCTACTTGGCCAAAGCATCTACTAGTAACGGAAAGCATGCAAGATCATAAATAACATATAAGATAGATTGATAATCAACTTGACATAGTATTCAATATTCATCGGATCCCAGTAAACACAACATGTAGCATTACAATAAGATGATCTTGATCATGATAGACAGCTCACAAGATCTAAACATGATAGCATAAAGTGGAGAGACAACCATCTAGCTACTGCTATGGACCCGTAGTCCAAGGATGAACTACTCACGCATCACTCCGGAGGCAGGCATGGTGATGTAGAGCCCTCCGGTGATGATTCCCCTCTCCGGCAGGGTGCCGAGAAGATCTTCTGAACCCTCCCGAGCTAGGGTTGACGGCGGCGGCGTCTCTGGAACTTTTCGTGGATAATGGCTCGGGTGTCTAGGGTTTTCCCGTGAAGATGAATAAATAGGCGAAAGGGCGGCGGCTGGAGACGCACGTGGGCCCCACACCACCCCACGGCGCGGCAGGGGGGCGCGCGGCCCCATGGTGTGGCTGCCTCGTGGCTCCTCTCCGTCTCTCCTTTGGACTCCGTGTACGTGTTGGAAAAATAGGAGTTTCTGTCCAAGTTTCGTCCAATTCCGAGAATATTTCCAGACTAGCTTTTCTGGAATACAAAAACAGCAGAAAACAGGAACTGGCACTGTGGCATCTTGTTAATAGGTTAGTCCCAGAAAATGCATAAAAATGCTATGAAGTGTATATAAAATATGTAACAATTGGTATAATATCAACATGGAACATCAGAAATTATAGATACGTTTGAGACGTATCAAGCATCCCCAAGCTTAGTTCTACTCGTCCTCGAGTAGGTAAAACGATAAAAACAAAATAATTTCTGAGGTGACATGCTACAATCATAATCTTGATCAAATAGTATTGTAAAGCACATGTTATGAATGAAGTGATCTAGGTCAATGGTCTATAGTTTGCTAGCAAGTAGATAATGAGCAAACAACTGAATCATATAAGCAAAAACTTTTCATGAATAGTACTTTCGAGACAAGCATCAAAGAGTTTTGCATAAGAGTTAACTCATAAAGCAATAAATTCTAAGTAAAAGGTATTTAACCAACACAAAGGAAGATTTAAGCTTCAACAAATGCTTTCAACTTTCAACATATATATCTCATGGATATTTGTTAACACAAAGCAATATAATAAGTGCAATATACAAGCATATAAAAATTGTTGCACCAAAGTTGACACTAGTGTTTGCTTCTGAGATAGAAAGAAGTAGGAAAACTGACTCCACATAAAAGTAAAAGAAAGGCCCATCGCAGAGGGAAGCAGGGATTAAATCATGTGCTAGAGCTTTTAATTTTTTTGAAATCATAAAGAGAGTAAAAATTTAGTTTTGAGAGGTGTTTGTTAATTGTAAACGAATCAGAAAAATGGAAAGTACAATATGACCCCTGCCAACCAGACTTTTAAGAGCGGCTCCCATGAAGGACGTTATTTCTACCAGCAAGGCAGATCATCCCTCTTCTCTTTTGTTTACACATGCAGATATTTCACTGTTTGTCATTACTTGACTGATAAATCAGGGCAAAAATGTGAAGAGAATTAAGCGGTTAAAGTTGTAATTAATTGGGACTGGGCACCCCATTTGCCAGCTCTTCCGTCCTCATGAGCTTGGTAAACATTGACACAAAAAAGAGTAATAATTTTTGAATAGTTTAAAGGTAGCACATGAAAAATTTACTTGGAATGGCAAGGAAATACCACATATAGGTAGGTATGGTGGACACAGATGGCATGGATTTTGGCTCAAGGTTTTGGATGCACGAGAAGCATTCCCTCTCAGTATAGAGTTTAGCCTAGCAAGGTTATTTGAAGCAAACACAAGATATCAACCGACACAGCAAGGCTTATATGAAAACATATTGCAAGCATTATAAGACTCTACACTGTCTTCCTTGTTAACCAAACCTTTTCTATACTAATAATAAAAGCATTAAGGTTTCTTGTGGTACGTCATTTTTTTTGCCGGTTTTACCCTCCCACCAAATCACATATTTATCCACCAGTGTCACCCATAAGTCATATACCGGTTTGTTTTTTTTCTTACCCCTAATTTTGATCAAAATTACAGCACTTGCCACCGCCAATTAAAAAACTTAGTTGTCGTTGCTTTGGCCATGTCCTCGTTCCCGTGGCGTGCACGCACGGCAGCCGCGACACCACGTTTGCTACTTCTTCCGTCGTTCGCGTTTGCTAGCTCGCTCTGATTCGACAAGGACTCCGCTCGGAGTACGCGATCATGGGAACACCTCCCCTGATTTGTGTGCAACTCGTGTCCGGCAACAATACATCTTGCACGATGGGTACTTATCGATCGCTGAGTGCACGGCCGGCCGGCCGCTCATAAACGTCCGCCACGAGACAACACAGGCCTCGATCGGTTCCAGGCCGAGGCCGCCGACGCCCTATCGTCTTGGCAGCCATGGTCTCTTAGAAAAATCAAGGATAACGAAAGACGGCCCCTTTGCAGCCATAGTTTGTGCCGCTTCGCATTTACCACGCGAGACGTCGACGTCGACTGGGCGAAGATGTATTGACGAGGCGCGGCTAGCGCGGCGAGGTGTCACAGGCACGCTTGAATAACGCCATCAGGCCGGTCGGGAGTCCCTTGGTGGTGTGCAGCACAAGCGGGAGGTCAGGGAGCGCCAGGAGGTAGGAGCTCCACGAGCTTGATCTTATCCGTCTGGTCGCGCGCGAGGGGCGCGAGGTTGGTCGGCATGGATACGAGGTGGACGACGACTTGGACGTCAGAGATCGCCAGCTCGAGGAAGGAGTTAACGTTAAAGTTAATGTGGCCGTGCGCCAGCCACAAGAACATGACGGCGCGCATGCCCTCACGCTCTACCTGCGCCAGCCATGGTGATCGATCGGTCGGGCGGTCGGTCGGTCGGTCGAGAGTTGGGGAGTTACTGGTACAGTGCAGGTATCAGTGCCTAACTATGGATTACGTAGTATGATCTGCGTCTGGCGGTTATGAGCTTCTGGAGTATGGTATGTGCAGAGTTAGCATCGCGCGCGAGCTGTGCTTTGCCGGCGCCCGGTATGACTGCGTCCTTTGATCCCGCGCGGCCATCACCATCTTCTTCTCGGCGTTCTGCCACGCGATGGAGTACATGCTCACCGAAAACGACCGCAGTGTGCTGGCCTTCGAGGCTTTGACGCCGATATGCGAGGGACACCGTGATTGCCCCTAGGTTTGCTGAATAATGAACAGGTTTAGCGATTTCACGAGATCTGCACTAACGAATTGAAGCTGATGCCATGCTTCAGTGGTGGCAGCAGCGATAGCTAGCTTCAGCAGGACTTGCATTGTTTCATCTCAGATATCTCCTGGATTTGCCAGGTCTCGGACAAGCTGAAGATGATGAAATTTCATGGAGTGGGTCGGAGCATGGTCGACTGTCGTTGCACATGTCGAGGCGGCGTGCCCCGGGTCCGAAGATGATGCATCTGATTTATCGTTCAGAATGAGTATTATTCTTCTCTTTCTTTCTATTTACCAGGACTCTCTCAAGATCGCTGTACTGAATCAGGTAAATTCCGCACACTTCGACCCTTTAACATTTTTGTCTGATTATTTTGTTATTTTATATAGAGCCACGTGCACAAAAGGACGTGACAGGGATTAAGGTCAGCTATCATGCATGCTCATGCAGTGTTTAGTTGCAGCATAGTATTTTCTTCCTGGATTTAATTTTCAAGCATATGAATCTCTGATCAGTAGTGTATATTTCCAAATAGAAAATTATAGGAACTGGAGAGAAAGTGCATGAACCGTAAAGGACATTTGAGTGATGGTTTTTTATTGCTATATCTAACTGCCTTTTCATCTATCCATATAGGCTGTAAGCACTTAAAATTGAAGATGCATATTGTACATATATGTACCTTCGGTCAAACAGTTAGGACCTGCGCCACTATGGTAGATTAGGGGTGACATCAATCACTTATGATTATCCTATTTCTTGTAGATTCTTTCCCCTTGGTTTCACTACAGGTTTGTATGAATTTATTTCCGGACATGAAAAGTTAGTACACCTACCTTGAATGTATATCAAGTGGTTTATCAAATAAATTTACATCATATTATAATAGAGATAAGAATGTATAAAAGTATGTTTCTTGCCCGTTGAGCTATTCACTACTGTGTCAACTTGGTGTTTATGTGGATAGGAAAATAAAATTATTCTACACGGATTGATCAAATTCAGAGTAAAATTTGGCTTGTGCCAACATTTTTTCGATAAAAAGCAGTTTTTTACTCCCGTTGCAACGCACGGGCATGTTTACTAGTACTAGAAAATATCTAGACCTTAGAGATACCAATCATGCAAACCAAATTTCAACGAGCTTTACGGTAGTTCTTCATTAATAGGTTTTAACTACATGATACAAAAGCTTAAACATGAACTACTTGATAACTCAAAACAATTGACAAGTATCAAATTATCCAATACAGTGATCTACAAGAATATGTAAGCTTTTTCCATTATACCATCTACCACATGCAACATTTTCTGTTCCAACCAAACACCAATCAATTTATTTCAACATAACTCTCCAGACAATTATAAGTGAAGCAAGAGAGTACTTTCTTTAAAAAACTAACAACTCTGAATAAGAGATGCATGCAAAACAGGAGCTAAAAGCATAGCAATAGCTAGATAAGAATACTCAACAAGTATAAGTGAAGAATATGAGTATTCATATGAAAAAGCGGAGCGTGTCTCTCTCCCAATCAAGAATGCTAGGGTCCAATCAAATTGACCATAAGAAAAATAAAATACTGAAAATAAAAGCACACAGATGCTCCAAGTAAAGCACATATGATGTGAAAGAATTAAATATAGTTTCACTAGAGATGATCTGATAAGTTGCTGATGAAGAAGGGGATGCCTTGGGCATCCCCAAGCTTAGACGCTTGAGTCTTCTTGAAATATGCTGGGGTGATCCATGGGAGCATCCCCAAGCTTAAGCTCTTCACTCTTCTTGATCACATTATATCATCCTTCTCTCTTGACCCTTGAAAACTTCCGCCACACCAAACTCAAAGTAAATCTCATTAGAGGGTTAGTGCACAATCAAAAACTCACATGTTCTATAAGGACACAAACATGACCGTTACTTTTAACATTAACTACTGCCACTGATGTTATGTGAAGCTCTTCACCCTAAAAAAGAATTCCACTCAACACTAGTAAAAAAGAGAATGCGAAAAATAAAAGACAGAATTTGTCTAAATAGAACAGTCTGTAAAGACGAATTTTTTCGAGTCACTTACGTTGCTCAGATCGAAAAACGCTAAACTAACGAAAGATGCGTACATATCTAAGGATCATGCACAAATATTTGCAGATTTAAATAATTTTTCTGTGATTTTACAGAAGTAAAACGGTGAACAACAGAAATCTGTTCCTGCGCAGAAATCCAAATCTAGCATCATCTTCCTATTAGAGGCTCCACTTGGCACAACAATGCGATAAAATAAAGATATAAAGGAATTGTTACAGAAGTAAACAACTCCTTGACTCAAAAAGAAAAGAAAAATTGCAGAAATAAAATAATGGGTTGTCTCCCATAAGCGTTTTTCTTTAAAGCCTTTTAGCTAGGCATAGCAATTTTTATGATGCTCACATCAGGATAAGAGTTGAAACATAAAAGAGAGCATCAAAAAGCATATATAAAACATGCTTAAATCTAACACTCTTCCTATGCATAGGAGCCTTGTAAGAAAACAAGTCAGTGAAGCACAGAGTGACTAGCATAGGAAGATGCAACAAATGCAACTTTAAAACTTTCAACACAAAGAGAGGAGACTTAATATTATTGAGATACATGAAACTGTGTCTCCCTCTCTCATAATGACCATTTGTTCTTAAAGCAACCATCATATAAAAGCAACTCAAGAGAAAGCTCAAAACTTTCATCATAAAGAGAGGAATTTTAAGAACATGAAGATTGCTATAACCATATTTTCCTCTCTCAAAATAATTTTCAGTAGCATCATGAATAGACTCAACAATATAACTATCACATAAAGCATTCTTATCATGATCCACATGCATAGAAGTATCATTACTCTCCACATAAGCATAATCAATTTTATTAGTAATAGTGGGAGTAAAACTATCACAGCCATCATTGTAATCATCATGTATTGGAGGCAAAGTATTATCAAAGCAAATTTTCTCCTCGAAAGTTAGGGGACTAAAAAATATTTTCATCAAAACCAGCTTCCCAAGCTTAGAGCTTTCCATGGCATTAGCAATAATGGTGTTCAAAGAATGTATGCTAATAATATTGCTACTATCATGATTGTTATGCAAATAAAGTTCCATAGGCTTTTTAATTTTCTCTTCAAACACCTCATGTCCCAATTCAAGATAAATTTCATAAAGCTCTCTCATGTTGTTTTCAGCCATAGGACTAGTTTCAAGGAAAGTAACCATTGATAGCAAGTAAAGAGCTAGACATAATAACTCAGCAAGACAATAACAAAGTAAAGAGATTGGAAGCGTGAAACTCCCCTTGCAGAAATCCTCTTGCTCCCGACAACGGCGCCAGAAAAAGCTGGCGTGTGGAAGGGGAAGTAAGGAGATTTCTGAACCGAAGTGCTTCCACTCCCCGGCAACGGCGCCAGAAAAAGCTGCTTGATGACGTGGATCGCACGTTCGTAGCGAGACCCCAAGAGGAAGGTATGAAGCAGTGTAGCAGCAGTTTCCCTCAGTATGAAACCAAGGTTTAATCGAACCACTAGGAGCAAGAAATCACTTCTGAAGGTTGTCAGTGGCGCGCTGACGTGGAACCTGCACACAACACAATCAAACTACTTTGCCCCAACAAAACAGTGAGGTTGTCAATCTCACCGCTTGCTGAAAACAAAGGATTAAACGTATGGTGTGGAAAACAGTAGTAAATTGCAGAGAATGAAAAGGAACAATGTTTGCAGTTGGTTGTATTATCAGTGTAAAAGAATGGACCGGGGCCACAGTTTACTAGTGGTGTCTGCTAGCTCTAAGTTGACGAGGGAATATCTCCCCGGCAACAGTGCCAGAAACAATGCTTGTACGTCACACGTCAGTTGGGAACCCCAAGAGGAAGGTACACTACAAGAGAACTGGCTCGTAGAGGCACTATTTTGGTCATGTAGAGACATTTAAATTGTCGCTACATACTTCTACAGACATTGTCCACAGTGTCACAAAAATGTCACTACGTGCAGTGTGCCTAGGACCGTAGAGTCATTTTGCAAAATGTCTATATATGACATAAGGTCACTTTGTCGAGACACAGAGTTATGTATCTACACATCTAGAGGTATTTCAAAGATACACTTGGAATGTATATGTATATGAGTAGAGACACTTTCATGTGGCGTTTAGCTTGCCTCTTAAATTATATAGACCTTTTAGTGTTGGATTGTATTCAGTCTCTAGTAGAAACATACGGAGAGTATATAGAGACATCCATGTGTTCACTTTCAGAAATGTAGAGGCACTAGGTTATGGCATTTTATTCAGAACGTAATTCATGGCAGATTTACAACTTGTCATTTCAAACAACCAACATCCAAAAAAATACACCTTTGTCAACCTCTATTTACAACAGATCGACAACACAAGATCGTGATGCACGCACAAGTAGAACATAAATCTATTCTATAACTTCTAATCTTCTCATGTCTCGAGGATGCAAGCATCCGTTCAACGTGCACCTGCAAAAAGTTACACTTAAGTATTAGAATGCAGCAAAATAGACATGCACAGTACAACCAATTGAGTATATCCAGAAGATGCAAATAGATGGAGAAGGATGCCCCAACTGTTATCAATTTTTGATTAGAAAGCAATAGTGAAGGTGTGACAGAAAACTTAATTCTTCAACCATAGATACTGATTTAAGTACTAACGTGTTGTTCCAATCTGTATAAACTAGCTGGGTGGCCCGCGCATTTGCGCGGCTAGTTTATTTTATTAACTTTTAGGTTGGAAAATATTATTTTGCCAGCTTCCTGAGCTTAGCTCACCGGCTTATTGTTCTCTTTTAAGTCAGCACTAATTGCATGTCATATAAAAAGACTATAGTGGATATGACGTACATATAAGCCAACCCACTTTACTAATTTGGTCTAAAGAATCATTGTAGGAATCACATTCAGGTGGCAATCATATTGGTGTCCCGCGCATTTGCGTGGCTAGTTTTTATGAACTTTTAGCTCGGGAAATATTTTTGTCACCTTCTTGACCCTAACTCACATATTGTTCTATTTTAATCAACAATAATTTCATGTCATATAAACAGACTACATATTTTGAGTGGCACCATGCATCTACACCAGCTCACAAAAGGTCCCCATGTTGATTTTGACAATTTGGGCATGTTGATGCGTATGCAACTGGGCAGATCCATGAATCTGCTCCAAACACGTGTAAATGTTGTGCCTATCAAATCAATTGTGGATGGTCTTGTACAAAAACTGTCATGATTGCAGACTTGTAGTGCGCCAAAATTAAAATGCCCACTGATTTGGTAGCAATTATGATAATAATGAATTCTTTGGAGCAATTTGATCAACCTCTAAACATTACCGAAAATTTAAGATTTTTAGTCTCAGTTGAAAGATCCACAGACTATCTAGTCCAATATGGAATCGCTCTGCCTCGCTCTTCACGTGGCACCCTGCCGTCCGCACCATTCTTCGCTTTGAATTACTCGTGCAGTTCTTGGAATCCATTTAAAAGTAGTGAAATTAAATACTGATGTATTTTCTTTAAACAGATCCTAGAAAACAAAATTCAGTAAACACTGTTCACAATGTTTTTTGTTCAGTCCAAAGAGAGGAAAATTAGGAAAATCATAGCCTGTAAAATCCAATCTCTCGTGAGCACTCCACAAATTTCTGCAAACATGATCTAGAGATTCAACCATATGAGTCAGATGTAGCACACGTAATTAATTGATATTTTTATATTTGTCAAATTATTCTCATAATTAAGTTGCTAATGAATAACAAATATTTTAACAACTCAACCTAGAACGTGTAAGACAAATACCTGTTGCGGGTTACCACCATCTGTGAATACAGCCCATGCTTGTAACGTCAGTCCCTGACAAATGACCATGCAACTATTCTGCAATGCCTTCCCTCCTCTGTTTGAGTGTTCAGGCCGACTGCCTCCTCTACAATGTCAGTTGTGATGCCTTCCATCGTGTGGTCGAATCCTCCTCCTTTAGTGCCTCCCTCGATTGTAGAACGGGAGATCGTCGCTCTTCATCTCGTCGAGTGTAGAACGGGAGATCGCTTCTCTCGATTTCGTGGGTGTGTCGTGCCTTTGATCACCTGCCGTCCTGCTGCCATGTCGTGCTGTCAATTTTCCGATGCAAGCGAGAATTTTCTGTATACATATATCTTGCAGTACCACATTAAGAAATATGACATGATAAATTCTTAAAATTCAATATTTGACGTCTTCTCACATGGCTGCCGTCCGCCCGCCGCATCCTTCACTTTGAATAAGTCATGCAGTTCTGGGACTTCCTATGAAATCAGTGAAATCAAATACAGATGTATTCCTTTGTTTCAATACACCCTAGAAAAAAAATTCAGTGAGTGCTGGACATTAGCATTAATAATACATGAAAAAGATACTTGGAGCAAAAATGGTGGTACAGTAGTACTTCCATACCCGATTTTTTCATGTTTAATGTTACGTTCAGGAAGAGATGCCGCGATCTTAGTCAATAGTACTGAAATATAGATCAAGATTGGAAGTGATCGATCAAGCACTCAAAGGTATTGCGGCCGGTCGGCCGGCAACACCATATGGCCGTGGATGTGATGCATCATTCCCTGATCAAATCGACCTGTAAGGAGTAACGTCAGCAAACTGAAGAAATAAAAATCGATCCAAGTGATCGGCCACTACACAAAGAACCTGCACTGATCATGCATGGCCGCCCTGGTACACGTGCGCGACAGGCTTGCCCTTCAAAACTCCTTGTCATTGGCGGGAGGAGTGAGGAAACAGTTCATCAGTTCGTTGGCCTCACGGCAGCAGCTGATCGAAATAATGGTCCAGTGCACCAACGATGACTCCGTCGTGCGCATTGTGGCAGTCGTCCTGCCGGGAATCACCTGACTTCCCTGGAGAGGAGTAGATTGGACTCGAGTGCTCCAAGCCAACGGCCTCCGTTCCAGTTTCTCCCGCCAGTATAGAGTTAATTGCAAAAAACTACCACATTTGGGGCTAGGGTTTCAAAAAACTACCACTTTACGATTTTTTTGCAAAAACCACAGTTTTTGGGGTAATCCGTCGCAAATAGCACTGATTGCTCAGTTGACACCCTCTAAGTGGAATTATGACAAGCGGGGCCCACTGTCAGGCTTACGTGGCATGCTTAATAAATATCTCCAAAAAATAAAAAATATCTAAAAAAAAATAAATATCTCCAAAAATAAAAAATATCTCAAAAAATCTAAAAAAAAATAATAAATATCTCAAAAAATAAAAAATATCTCCAGAAAATAAAAAAGGTGATTTTTTATCTAAAAAATAAAAAATATCTCCAAAAAATAATAAATATCAAAAAAAAAAAATATCTCAAAAAAATAAAAATATCTCCAGAAAATAATAAATGTCGTGCTCGGCAGAAGCGCACCAAGGTGAAGCTCCAGGACCTCCCCGTCGTGCTCCGGCGATTTTTTTTATTTTTGGAGATATTTTTTATTTTTTTAGATTTTTTGAGATATTTTTTTTATTTTTTGAGATATTTTTTATTTTTTTAGATTTTTTGAGATATTTTTTTTATTTTTTGAGATATTTTTTTAGATTTTTTGAGATATTTTTTTTATTTTTTGAGATATTTTTTATTTTTGAGATATTTTTTATTTTTTGAGATATTTATTAAGCATGCCACGTAAGCCTGACAGTGGGCCCCGCTTGTCATAATTCCACTTAGAGGGTGTCAACTGAGCAATCAGTGCTATTTGCGACGGATTACCCCAAAAACTGTGGTTTTTGCAAAAAAATCGTTAAAGTGGTAGTTTTTTGAAACCCTAGCCCCAAATGTGGTAGTTTTTTGCAATTAACTCGCCAGTATAGGACGGTTCCAGAGCGCCGGCACGCCCTCGGCGCGGGCGACGGTGGCGCCGCAGTGCGCGATGCCGCGGTAGGTGCCCGTGCGGTCGAGCTGCAGCCTGGTCTTGACGACGTCGATCGGCTGCAGGCAGCACGCCTCCATCACGCCGCCCAGCGACCCTGCCGCCGCCTTCACGTACGGCGGGATCGGCGGCCTCTCCATCTCATCGGCGAGGCTGTGCGGTCGAGCTGCAGCCTGGTCTTGACGACGTCGATCGGCTGCAGGCAGCACGCCTCCATCACGCGCCCCAGCGACCCCGCCGCCGCCTTCACGTACGGCGGGATCGGCGGCCTCTCCATCTCATCGGCGAGGCTGACACCTTTGGCGGAGGGAAGCAAACTGGTGTAGGCGGCGTCCTTGCCGATGGCCCCGATGTCTGCTGCCAGCCGAGACGGCAGATCATCTCGCTTCCTCTTGTCGATGTGGACGGCCTCTCTGCTCCAACGCCCGATCACCGTCCTGGTCAATCTGGGGCTCTCCTCTTGACAATGCCGAGTGGATCCAGATCGAAGGATGCGATGGTCTTGCGTATACGTGAAGCATTAAGACGTCGATTCTCTCCCAAGCAGGAAGGTTTTGCTTTAAATACGTTTTCTTTCCTTTCCTTTTGGTAAGAAGGACACCTGATTATTCTTGGCCAACACGGCTGCCGGACGGACATTACGAATTTCTAATCTTGGCCGTTGGTCATTATTTGATTTTGCCTAACAAATCTAAACCATTGGTTATCCTGTGTTTTAATTATATAATAGATAGGTAATATGAGCGATTCACATTCTGAAGCATGCACATCAAAAGATAATTTAACATAACAATCATGAGATTTAACTAGGCGGGTAGGCACAAAACACCTGTATGTGGCCAGCTTCTGGATGATTGGCTCGTAGTAGGAACGAGAGTGAATCTACCTGTCAGTGACGGAAGCGGCTCCCACTCCATGATGAAGAAAGGACGACCCTGCATTAGATCGGCGTCGTAGTTGTTGTGCCCCTCGTCGACCTTAAAAGGATTGAAGTCGTGGTCGTATTGACGCCGTGGCGGCCATGCTCGTGGTGTCCTGCTCGTCCGTACGGCGCAGGTCGAGATTCCTCTACCATGGTGTCCTCCTCGTCCGTGCGTGCCTGAGAACCAGCGGCGAGGTGGTCGTATACTCGTATTGTACACCGGAAGCGGCCCGGCGTTGGCCAACAAGAGGCTCTGACGGCCCCAGCCTTTGGCTCGTCGCTGCTCCTGTGGGCGCGGCCACCAAGGCAACGGCCGCAGCGTGCGACGGCCAGCGCACAGCACGGAGAAGCCCTCCGGCCAATACACTCTCCTGGTGGCGCTCGACACGACGGGAATGGGCCGGGGCGCGAGGAACGGCGGCACTCCTGGATGAACAACGGAATTATGAGGAGAAAGATACTTGACGATGATGCTGTTCTGCACGGAGGTTCCGGATTAGTGGAGATTATGGGATCGCATAAGTCAGTACGTGCGTGCGTGGTACAAACCGCCCGTTGGTCTTTCTTCTCCACGCCCCGATTTTTTCTTGGCTAGTTTTGGTGCATATTATTTATTTTGTTTTTCGAGTGTTTAACATAGCTTCTAAGAGACATTAAGAGTGTCTCAAATAAGATGTCTATTGTTGAGGCAATCACAAGAATGTCTCTTACAATACCTTTACATGCAGACTAAGAGACATTTTGGCGAATGTCTCTGGATAGATGTCTCTAATGCTAAGTCATTCTATACAGTGTCTCTCTCGGTGTCTCTACAGCAAACTGGATTAGGATTTAAGAGACATAGGGGATTGTGTCTCTAGAAAAATGTCTCTAATGCATGTTTTTGTTGTAGTGGTATGATGAGTGCAGCAGCAAGTTTTCCCTCAGTATGAAACCAAGGTTTATCGAACCAGTAGGAAAACGAGGTTGCTTCGAAGGTGTTGGTGAAGGAGTGTAGTGCGGCGCAACACCAGGGATTCCGGTGCCAACGTGGAACCTGCACAACACAATCAAATTACTTTGCCCCAACTTAACAGTGAGGTTGTCAATCTCACCGGCTTGCTGAAAACAAAGGGTTAAACGTATCGAATGGAAGATGATGTTTGTTTGCATAAAACAGTAGAGAACAATGATTGCAGTAGATTGTATTTCAGATGTAAAAGAATGGACCGGGGTCCACAGTTCACTAGTGGTGTCTCTCCAATAAGATAACTAACATGCTGGGTAAACAAATTACAGCTGGGCAATTGACAATTGATAAGTGCATATAACATGCATGTGTGAGTTGTGGTGTCTACTATGAGATTCATTTGGGCATTACGACAAAGTACATAGACCGCTATCCAGCATGCATCTATGCCTAAATAGTCCACTTTCCGGTTAACATCCGTACCCCTTCCAGTATTAAGTTGCAAGCAACAGACAATTGCATTAAGTAATGTGCGTAATGTAAACAATACATTCATCCTTGAATAAAGCATTGCTGTTTTACCCCTAGTGGCAACAACACATCTACAACCTTAGAACTTGCTGTCACTATCCCAGGTTAAATAGAGGTTGAACCCAACTATCATGCATAAATACCCCCTCTTGGAGTTACAAGTATTCACTTGGCCAAGGCTTCAACAAGTAACGGAGAGCATGCAAGATCACAAATGACATAGACATGATAATATAATATTCAGCTCCACATAGGTATCAATATAAGTCAGATCCCAGCAAACACAACATGTAGCATTACAATAAGATGATCTTGATCATGATAGGCAGCTCACAAGATCTAAACATGATGGCACAAGTGGAGAAGACAACCATCTAGCTACTGCTATGGACCCATAGTCCAAGGATGAACTACTCACGCATCACTCCGGAGGCGGGCATGGCGATGTAGAGCCCTCCGGTGATGATTCCCCTCTCCGGCAGGGTGCCGGGAAGAGCTTCAGAACCCCCCGAGTTAGGGTTGACGACGGCGGCGGCAGCGAATATGTTCTGGATGAAAGGCTCGGTGTTTTAGGGTTTTCACGTCTCGGGGAATAAATAGGCGAAGGGGCGATGTCGGCGGACCCCCGAGGGGCCCAAACCACCTGGCGGCGCGGTGGGCCCCTGCCGCGCCGCCTGGTTTTGGCCACCTCGTGGCTCTTCGTCTCTCCTTCGGACTCCGTGTACGTGCTGGAAAAATAGGGACTTGGCCTTTTGTTTCGTGCAATTCCGAGAATATTTCCAGAAGTAACTTTCTGAAACCAAAAACAGCAGAAAACAGGGAACTGGCACTGTGGCATCTTGTTAATAGGTTAGTCCCAGAAAATGCATAAAAGTGATATGAAGTGTATATAAAACATGTAGCAAATGGTATAATATAAGCATGGAACAGCAGAAATTATGGATACGTTGGAGACGTATCAAGCATCCCCAAGCTTAGTTCTACTCGTCCTCGAGTAGGTAAAACGATAACAACAAATAATTTCTGAGGAGACATGCTTTCACACAATCTTGATCAATATATTGCAAGGCTCATGTCATGAATGAAGTGACTCAAAGCAATGATCTATAGTTTGCTAACAAATAGATAAAGAGTAAACAATGAATCATATAAGCAAAAACTTTTCATGAATAGTACTTTCAAGACAAGCATCAAAAAGTTTTGCATAAGAGGTAACTCATAAAGCAATAGATTCAAAGTAAAAGGCATTGAAGCAACACAAAGGATGATTAAGTTTCAGCATTGCTTTCAACTTGTAACATGTATATCTCATGGATAGTTGTCAACATAAAGCAATATAACAAGTGCAATAAGTAAATATGTAAGAATCAATGCACACAAAGTTGACACAAGTGTTTGCTTCTAAGATAGAAAGGAGTAGGTAAACTGACTCAACATAAAGTAAAAGATAGGCCCTTCGCAGAGGGAAGCAGGGATTAAATCATGTGCTAGAGCTTTTTAAGTTTTCGAAAGCATATAGAGAGCACAAAATAAGTATTTGAGAGGTGTTTGTTGTTGTCAACGAATGGTAGTGGGCACTCTAACCCCCTTGTCAACCAGACTTTCAAGAGCGGCTCCCATGAAGGACGTTATCTCTACCAGCAAGGTAGATCATCCCTCTTCTCTTTTGTTTACACATGTATTTTAGTTTCTTTATAGATGACACTCCTCCCAACCTTTTGCTTACACAAGCCATGGCTAACCGAATCCTCGGGTGCCTTCCAACATTCACATACCATGGAGGAGTGTCTATTGCAAAATTAAGTTGCTTACTGATAAATCAGGGCAAAACATGTGAAGAGAATTATTAATGAAAGTTGTAATTAATTGGGGCTGGGCACCCCGTTGCCAGCTCTTTTTGCAAATTATTGGATAAGCGGATGTATATGCCACTAGTCCATTGGTGAAAGTCTGTCAGAAGTAAATGACAAGATTGAAAGATAAAACACCACATACTTCCTCATGAGCTATAAAACATTGACACAAATAAGGAGTAATAAAGTTTTGAATAGTTTAAAGGTAGCACATGAAATATTTACTTGGAATGGCAGGAAATACCACATAGTAGGTAGGTATGGTGGACACAAATGGCATGGGTTTTGGCTCAAGTTTTGGATGCACGAGAAGCATTCCCTCTCAGTACAGAGTTTAGGCTAGCAAGGTTGTTTGAAGCAAACACAAGTATAAACCGGTACAGCAAGAATCACATAAAAACATATTGCAAGTATTATAAGACTCTACACTGTCTTCCTTGTTGCTCAAACATTTTACCAGAAAATATCTAGACCTTAGAGAGAACAAATATGCATCCCAAGTCTCAACAAGCTCTACGGTAGTTCTCCACTACTAGGCTTTAACTACATGATGCAAGAGCTTAAACATGATCTACTTGAGAGCTCAAAACAATTGCAAAGCATCAAATCGAAACAAGACAATGATCTACAAGAATGCATATGTCTTTTCCAATACCAACTACTACATGTAGCATTTTCTTTCTTCCAAACAAACACCAATCAATTTATTTAAACATAAACTCTCCAAATGATAATATAATGCAGCAAGAGAGTATTTATAAACAAGTGCTAACAGCTCGAAGAGATGCATGAAAAACAGGAGCTAAAAGCACTGCAGTAGCTAGTTAAGAATACTCAACAAATATAAGTGAAGAACATGAGTATTCACATGAAAAAGCGGAGCGTGTCTCTCTCCCACACAAGGATTGCTAGGATCCGAATTTATTCAAACAAAAACAAAAAAACACACAGACGCTCCAAGTAAAGCGCATAAGATGTGAAAGAATTAAAATATAGTTTCACTAGAGATGACCTGATAAGTTTGTTGATGAAGAAGGGGATGCCTTGGGCATCCCCAAGCTTAGACGCTTGAGTCTCTCTGAATATGGTTGGGATGAACCACGGGGGCATCCCCAAGCTTAGGCTTTTCACTCTTCTTGATCACATAATATCACCCTTCTCGCTTGATCCTTGAAAACTTCCTTCACACCAAACTCAAGACAGTTCTCATTAGAGGGTTAGTGCATAATCAAAAATTCTCATATTCTGTAATGATACAATCAATCCCAAAGCTTCTGGACATTAGCTACAGCCACCAATGCTTTGTGGAGCAAAGAAATCCACACAAACACAGTAAAAGAGCGAATGCAAAACAAAAGGCAGAATCTGTCAAAAACAGAACAGTCTGGAATGACGAATTTTTTCGAGGCACTTAAGTTGCTCAGATGGATCTGGCCTAAAATAATGAAAGTTGCGTACATATCTCAGGAATATGCGTGATTTTTTCAGAATTTTTTGAATTTTCTACAGGGAGATAAGCTCAAATCCGTGACAGCTAAAAATCTGTCACTGCGCAGAAATCCAAATCTTGCATCAACTTTCAATATAGAACTTTACTTGGCACAACATTGCGATAAAATAAAGATACAAAGGAGTTGCTACAGAAGTAACAAAACTCCTTGACTCAAAGAAAACAAAAATAACAGCAAATAAAAACGATGGGTTGTCTCCCATAAGCGCTTTTCTTTAACGCCTTTCAGCTAGGCGCAGAAAGTGAAAATCAAGTGTTGTCAAGAGAAGAAGCATCAACATCATAACTTGCTCTAACAATAGAGTCAAAAGGTAACTTCATTCTCTTCCTAGGGAAGTGTTCCATACCTTTCTTGAGAGGAAATTGGTACCTTATATTACCTTCTTTCATATCAATGATGGCACCAACAGTTCGAAGAAAAGGTCTTCCCAAAACAATAGGACAAGATGCATTGCATTCAATATCCATAACAATAAAATCAACGGGGACAAGGTTATTGTTTACTGTAATAAAAACATCATTAACTCGCCCCAAAGGTTTCTTCATAGCATTATCAGCGAGAAAAACATCCAAATAACAATGTTCCAAAGGTGGCAAATCAAGAATATCATAAAGCTTCTTGGGCAAAACGAAATACTTGCACCAAGATCACACAAGGCATTGCAATCAAAATCATTCACCTTTACCTTAATGATGGGTTCCCAACCATCTTCTAATTTCCTAGGAATAGAAGCTTTAAGTTTCAACTTCTCCTCCCTAGCTTGCAAAAGAGCATTTGTAATATGCTTTGTAAAAGCCAAATTAATAGTGCTAGCATTGGGACTTCTAGCTAATTTTTGCAAGAACATAATAACTTCAGAGATGTTACAATCATCAAAATCAAAATCATTATTGTCAATGGTGGTGGAACCATTGTCTCCAATAGTTTGAAAAATTTCAGCACTTTTATCAGAAAAAGTTTCAGCAGTTTTAGGCAATTTCAAACGCTTTGCAGAAGTAGTAGAGACATTACCAACACCAATAACATTACCATCAATAGTAGGAGGCTTACTAGCATGTGAAACATTAGCATTACTAGTGGTGGTGATAGTACAAACTCTAACTATACTATTCTCTTTTTCAAGTTCTTCCTCTTTTTCCCACCTAGCATGCAATTCAGCCAACATCCTAATATTATTATCAATTCGAACTTGGATGGCATTTGCTGTAGCAAATGACTTATATCTTTAACTTCATTAGGCATAACTTTCAGTTTTAGAATTTCAACATCATGAGCAAGACTATCAACTTTAGAGCAAGATCATCAATTTTTTCAAACTTTTCCTCAACAGTTTTATTGAAAGCTTTTTGTGTGCTAATAAATTCTTTAAGCATAGCTTCAAGATCAGAGGACACACTTCTATTGTTGCTGTAGGAATTACCATAAGAATTGCCATAACCATTTGAAGGATAAGGCTTATATTGTTGCTACCAAAATTATTCCTATAAGCATTGTTGTTGAAGTTGTTGTTTTTAATGAAGTTTACATCAACATGCTCTTCTTGAGCAACCAATGAAGCTAAAGGAACATTATTAGGATCAACATGAGATCTACCATTCACAAGCATAGACATAATAGCATCAATCTTATCACTCAAAGAGGAGGTTTCTTCAACAGAATTTACCTTCTTACCTTGAGGAGCTCTTTCGGTGTGCCATTCGGAATAGTTGATCATCATATCATCAAGTAGCTTTGTTGCTGCACCTAAAGTGATGGACATAAAGGTTCCTCCAGAGGCTGAATCCAATAAGTTCCTTGAGGAAAAATTTAATCCTGCATAAAAGGTTTGGATGATCATCCAAGTAGTCAGTCCATGAGTGGGACAATTCTTCACCAAAGATTTCATTCTTTCCCAAGCTTGAGCAACATGTTCATTATCAAGTTGTTTAAAATTCATAATGCTACTTCTCAAGGATATAATCTTAGCAGGAGGATAATATTTCCCTATGAAAGCATCTTTGCATTTTGTCCAAGAATCAATACTATTTCTAGGCAAAGAAAGCAACCATTCTTTAGCTCTTCCTCTCAAGGAGAAAGGAAAAAGTTTCAGTTTTATAATATCCCCATCCATATCCTTATACTTTTGCATTTCACAAAGTTCAACAAAGTTATTAAGATGGGTGGTGGCTCTAAGTTGACGAGGGAATATCTCCCCGGCAACAGTGCCAGAAACAATGCTTGTACGTCACACGTCAGTTGGGAACCCCAAGAGGAAGAATGATGAGTGCAGCAGTAAGTTTTCCCTCAGTATGAAACCAAGGTTTAATCGAACCAGTAGGAAAACGAGGTTTGCTTCGAAGGTGTTGGTGGAGGAGTGTAGTGCGGCGCAACACCAGGGATTCCGGTGCCAACGTGGAACCTGCACAACACAATCAAATTACTTTGCCCCAACTTAACAGTGAGGTTGTCAATCTCACCGGCTTGCTGAAAACAAAGGGTTAAACGTATCGAATGGAAGATGATGTTTGTTTGCATAAAACAGTAGAGAACAAAGATTGCAGTAGATTGTATTTCAGATGTAAAGAATGGACCGGGTCCACAGTTCACTGTAACAGCCCCAAGTTTGTGAACCTAAAATGGGAACCAAATTTTCACTTTTGCTCTCATACTTGCATCATGGCATCATTTGTTTTATTGCTCAAGTTGAAATCAAGTGAGGAAAACAAATTAAAACAATGGGAGCAATGTCTCAAATTAAATTCAATCCTTGCAGCTCAAATGTGATGTTGTTGGTAAACACAATTACAATTGGGTAATCCTATTTGTCAAGGAAGTTCCAAAGTTCAAAATGAATATTTGGAGCTTGCTTAAATTTTCGAATGAAAGAATTTGGATTTTGAGAAAATTGCCATAAGCAACTCCCTATTTTATTCCTAAGCATTTGGACTCCAAATGACTTAAAAAATTTTGGAGTTGCTTGCCAAGGGTGCAGGGATGATGCACAAAAATTCACATAATTTTTGGGAGTGCTTAAGTCCTCATTTAAATCAAATACAGTGCTGTTTATTTTAAATATAGCTGAAAAGGACCTAGCTGTAATTAGAAAA
>CAMZMU010000062.1:29525786-29669601 GCA_947311845.1 Poa pratensis
TGTTTATTTTAAAATAGAGCTGAAAAGGACCTAGCTGTAATTAGAAAAATCAGTTCGGGGGGGTTTTCTGCAAAAACATCTTCTCCCTCACGCTGTAGCGACCGACGGCGAGCTGCAGCCGCACCTGCTCGCCGCCGTGCCTCCACTGCTCCCCTGCTCGTCGTTGTTCACCACGAGGAGGATAAGACCACCCCCGTGGCAGCTCTCTGCTCTCCTCCCCGATATTTTCGCTCGCCCTCTTTCCCTTGTTTTTCCTCGGCCATGGCCGAACCCTAGATAGCCGCCGCCGAGCATCGCCGCCGTTCCAGAGCACCCCGAGCAGATCGACGAGCATCATCGCCTTCGCCGCGTCCTCTTCTTCGTCTCCGCCAGAGGAATCAAAGAGGGGAGCCGCAGATCGACCGCGCCATCCTCGACTTCCTCTTCTTCTCCGACCACGGCCGAGGCTCCGCCGAGCCATTTGCCGCCTTCCTCGATCTCCTCCGTCCTCACCAAGCCCACGCACGCGTCAAGGGTGAGCCTGCGCTTCTCCATGTGCCCTCCGATTCGTAAATGCGCATTTGTGGTTCGTTTTAGCCGGAGCTCGCCGGAGTTCTTCGCGGGCCGTCGCTAGCCGTCGTCGATTCCGGAGTCTCCGATGACCGTTAGGTAGCGGCGCCACCGTATTTAGGCTCGCAGTGCTCGCGCGCGTCGGACGCGCACCGTAGATCATCTCCGCGCACGCCGTACCGTCGAATCCTTGCTCGACACCGCCGACGGCCACCGCGCGCCGCGCCGGTCGTGGCTTTGCTCCGGTCAAACAGAGCGGTGGGCCTCGTGTGCTTGCGTGGCCGCCAACGTGGCCGCTGGCCCACACGTCAGTGACCGGGTGTAGCGCGCCGCTCGGTGCAAAACGTGCAGACTGGTTTTTCTGGGAATGAAAATAAAAGGCAGATTAAATTATAAAATTGTAAATTCAATATCTTTATGAATATTGCTCCAAAATTTACAAACAAAGTATCAAAATGTTCAGAAAAATCAAACCTGTCTGTTGGTGTAACTCACACATCCAAATACATTAGTTAAATTGATGTTTAATTAAATAAAAAAAAGGGCAGAAAAGAAACCAATTTTAGAAAATCCATAACTTTTTATTGCTAGATCAGAAAAATGCAAACTTGGTCTCTAAATGACCAGGGGAAGAAACTTTACATTTTTCATGACAATTTCATGTTGAAATGAACACTGGAAATAATTGTTGTTCGCCTTTTTGTAAAATGGCAGAAATAAATTGGATTTTGTAAAATTCATAACTTAATAAATATTGATCCAAAATTGAGTTTGATATACCAAAATGATCAGCAACAAATATACTTCAAGTTTCACTTCATTTTCAAGCATGGAGAAATATTTTTTTTTAGTGTTGTTTAAATTGAATTACTAAAATGGCAGCACTGAATCCAATTTTGGAAATGCAATAACTTTTATTTGGTTAATCAGAAAAATGTGTTCAACATGTCAAAATGCTCAAAAAATCATGAACCAACCAGTAACATCAAATTCATGCATGTTTGCATCATATTTTAGTACTGTACAATTGCAAGAATTGCTAATTACATTAAGTGTAAATATGGGTATTATTCCAAATGATGTATTAAATATATTTGGGACCCCATTTAACTTGTTGGTTATGTTGAATACTTCCAAAGTGCATCAAACTTGTCATGTCATCATGTGTATGTGCATTGCATTTGGTTTGCTTGAGTGATATTTGATTGTGTTCTTTCCGGTGTTCTTATGCATCGATAGATCAAGCAGTCGGGGTTTCTCCACAATACCCTGACGACCCGTATTACCAGCCCGTTGAACAAGGCAAGCGTAATCCCCCCCCCCCTCTGAGCATGTCTCCTCCTATGTTTTCTGCAGATATTTTCTCCACTATAATATTGCATGCGATTCCAAATGTCAATTTGGTTGGATTAGAGTATCCTATTAGATGCATTATGTTTTCCGATGCCATTACCTGTTTCCCTCCTAATATCCATAGGATTGTTGTGTTGGCCTGAGTTAATTATATCCGCTATGTTTATGCTTAGCCATGCTTAGTGAAATGCTTAGTCGTCCGGTGGATATGCTATTGTTGGAACTGTGGTGGAATGTTCGGATGATGGTGGAAAATGGTGGTGACATATAATAACATGTTTAAAGGCGGGGATGAGAGGCCACATGGAATGTGGTGGGTTGTCTCGTTCTCGACGCCTAAGTGTGAGTTCTTTACCTCTTGAACCAAGACTGAGCGTGCTACCATGCGTGGGGCCTATGCATTCGCAGTGCAGGAAGCCTCATAGACTAAATAACTCGGGCGGGGCTAGCCAGGGTCCTCTAGTTCGGGCTTTCATTTGCGCGTGCGTGATGATGGTGGTATGAACTAAGATGAGGATTGTGGTATTAGGAAAATGAGTGGCCGTGGGGCGGGGTGATGTGATCCTGGCAGTCCTACCGCCACTGATGATCCTGGAGAGTCCTTAACGAGGGAGAAGTCGACACCGCTCCCACCCAGCCGGCTTCCCAAGGAAGAGAGCTAATGCGCAGGTAATGGGCCGGACGGTACGCGTGGCAAACATTGTACACCCCTGCAGGGTAAATCTTTTCGAAAAGCCGTGTCCGCGGTTATGGACGACTTGGGAAGTGAAGGTAGGATCATAGAATAACTTAAACAGGAATGATTAAAAACTGAGTACTAGAGGTACTACCAAGAATGCGAGGTTGGCTTCCTCGAGGGTGATTCGGGGAGGTGCCTCTGTAGACAGGTGAAGTGGTTGATGATGGTTGTTGTTGAAAATGATCAGAAGAAAAGAGTTTACTTCTTACCTCTTTTGAAAATATTCTGATTAGTCGATGCCTTTGAGTTATGTTTTTCATGAATAAAATCAGCTTTATGCAAAACAGCCTTACAACTTTGAAAGCCAATCATCGAGCATATATTAGCTCTTAATCTTGCGAGTTCGTCGAACTCAACGTCGTTTGCTTATTTTCAGAGGAGGACTTCACCGACCTCGAAGGTGGGTTCTTTGTGGACGTCGACGAGTAATCTGGGGTTCCCAGGTGGCAGCTTGGGACATCCCGGAACAGCTGGCGCTGGGAATGTTTATCTGTAGGCCTCTTAGGCCATAATTTGGATCTTGTTGTTTAGAACAACTTATTTCGCTTCCGCATGGTGTACTGTTGGGTCTGTGACCTCTGGTTGTAATATTTGCTATCTTTCTCTATTATAAGAGTTGAACTATAATGCTTTTGTGTCGTAGAGTCTGTGATGTGCCAGTTGTTCCACAAGTCTTGATCTTACTATTATGCTTTGATAGTTGTGCCTGTGTTAAGGCATCAATCGGGGTGTTGCGTTGTCTGGAGTGAGGTGTACCCAGCAACGCCTGCCAAAGGTTTTGGCCGGGGATTGGTAAACCCGTAACCTCCGCTTGTATCGCTTAACCGGTGACACACAGCATCACTGTATAACAGCCGGGTCGGGGCGCCACATCACTAGTGGTGTCTCTCCAATAAGATAACTAACATGCTGGGTAAACAAATTACAGCTGGGCAATTGACAATTGATAAGTGCATATAACATGCATGTGTGAGTTGTGGTGTCTACTATGAGATTCATTTGGGCATTACGACAAAGTACATAGACCGCTATCCAGCATGCATCTATGCCTAAATAGTCCACTTTCCGGTTAACATCCGTACCCCTTCCAGTATTAAGTTGCAAGCAACAGACAATTGCATTAAGTAATGTGCGTAATGTAAACAATACATTCATCCTTGAATAAAGCATTGCTGTTTTACCCCTAGTGGCAACAACACATCTACAACCTTAGAACTTGCTGTCACTATCCCAGGTTAAATAGAGGTTGAACCCAACTATCATGCATAAATACCCCTCTTGGAGTCACAAGTATTCACTTGGCCAAGGCTTCAACAAGTAACGGAGAGCATGCAAGATCACAAATGACATAGACATGATAATATAATATTCAGCTCCACATAGGTATCAATATAAGTCAGATTCCAGCAAACACAACATGTAGCATTACAATAAGATGATCTTGATCATGATAGGCAGCTCACAAGATCTAAACATGATGGCACAAGTGGAGAAGACAACCATCTAGCTACTGCTATGGACCCATAGTCCAAGGATGAACTACTCACGCATCACTCCGGAGGCGGGCATGGCGATGTAGAGCCCTCCGGTGATGATTCCCCTCTCCGGCAGGGTGCCGGGAAGAGCTTCAGAACCCCCCGAGTTAGGGTTGACGACGGCGGCGGCAGCGAATATGTTCTGGATGAAAGGCTCGGTGTTTTAGGGTTTTCACATCTCGGGGAATAAATAGGCGAAGGGGCGATGTCGGCGGACCCCCGAGGGGCCCAAACCACCAGGTGGCGCGGCTGGGCCCACTGCCGCGCCAGCCTGTGGTTTGGCCACCTCCTGGCTCTCCTTCGTCTCTCCTTCGGACTCCGTGTACGTGCTGGAAAAATAGGGACTTGGCCTTTTGTTTCGTGCAATTCCGAGAATATTTCCAGAAGTAACTTTCTGAAACCAAAAACAGCAGAAAACAGGGAACTGGCACTGTGGCATCTTGTTAATAGGTTAGTCCCAGAAAATGCATAAAAGTGATATGAAGTGTATATAAAACATGTAGCAAATGGTATAATAAAAGCATGGAACAGCAGAAATTATGGATACGTTGGAGACGTATCAAGCATCCCCAAGCTTAGTTCTACTCGTCCTCGAGTAGGTAAAACGATAACAACAAATAATTTCTGAGGAGACATGCTTTCACACAATCTTGATCAATATATTGCAAGGCTCATGTCATGAATGAAGTGACTCAAAGCAATGATCTATAGTTTGCTAACAAATAGATAAAGAGTAAACAATGAATCATATAAGCAAAAACTTTTCATGAATAGTACTTTCAAGACAAGCATCAAAAAGTTTTGCATAAGAGGTAACTCATAAAGCAATAGATTCAAAGTAAAAGGCATTGAAGCAACACAAAGGATGATTAAGTTTCAGCATTTGCTTTCAACTTGTAACATGTATATCTCATGGATAGTTGTCAACATAAAGCAATATAACAAGTGCAATAAGTAAACATGTAAGAATCAATGCACACAAAGTTGACACAAGTGTTTGCTTCTAAGATAGAAAGGAGTAGGTAAACTGACTCAACATAAAGTAAAAGATAGGCCCTTCGCAGAGGGAAGCAGGGATTAAATCATGTGCTAGAGCTTTTTAAGTTTTCGAAAGCATATAGAGAGCACAAAATAAGTATTTGAGAGGTGTTTGTTGTTGTCAACGAATGGTAGTGGGTACTCTAACCCCCTTGTCAACCAGACTTTCAAGAGCGGCTCCCATGAAGGACGTTATCTCTACCAGCAAGGTAGATCATCCCTCTTCTCTTTTGATAAGTGCATATAACATGCATGTGTGAGCTGTGGTATTTACTATGAGATTCATTTGGGCATTACGACAAAGTACATAGACCGCTATCCAGCGTGCATCTATGCCTAAATAGTCCACTTTCCGGTTAACATCCGTACCCCTTCCAGTATTAAGTTGCAAGCAACAGACAATTGCATTAAGTAATGTGCGTAATGTAAACAATACATTCATCCTTGAATAAAGCATTGCTGTTTTACCCCTAGTGGCAACAACACATCTACAACCTTAGAACTTGCTGTCACTATCCCAGGTTAAATAGAGGTTGAACCCAACTATCATGCATAAATACCCCCTCTTGGAGTCACAAGTATTCACTTGGCCAAGGCTTCAACAAGTAACGGAGAGCATGCAAGATCACAAATGACATAGACATGATAATATAATATTCAGCTCCACATAGGTATCAATATAAGTCAGATCCCAGCAAACACAACATGTAGCATTACAATAAGATGATCTTGATCATGATAGGCAGCTCACAAGATCTAAACATGATGGCACAAGTGGAGAAGACAACCATCTAGCTACTGCTATGGACCCATAGTCCAAGGATGAACTACTCACGCATCACTCCGGAGGCGGGCATGGCGATGTAGAGCCCTCCGGTGATGATTCCCCTCTCCGGCAGGGTGCCGGGAAGAGCTTCAGAACCCCCCGAGTTAGGGTTGACGACGGCGGCGGCAGCGAATATGTTCTGGATGAAAGGCTCGGTGATTTAGGGTTTTCACATCTCGGGGAATAAATAGGCGAAGGGGCGATGTCGGCGGACCCCCGAGGGGCCCAAACCACCAGGTGGCGCGGCTGGGCCCACTGCCGCGCCAGCCTGTGGTTTGGCCACCTCCTGGCTCTCCTTCGTCTCTCCTTCGGACTCCGTGTACGTGCTGGAAAAATAGGGACTTGGCCTTTTGTTTCGTGCAATTCCGAGAATATTTCCAGAAGTAACTTTCTGAAACCAAAAACAGCAGAAAACAGGGAACTGGCACTGTGGCATCTTGTTAATAGGTTAGTCCCAGAAAATGCATAAAAGTGATATGAAGTGTATATAAAACATGTAGCAAATGGTATAATATAAGCATGGAACAGCAGAAATTATGGATACGTTGGAGACGTATCAATGGGTATAATTGCTCTTTCATAACAAGATTTAATAGAGCAGGTTTAATTTCATAAAAGTCTGCTTTAGAAGCAGGTGGAGCAATAGGAGTGCATATGAAATCATTGTTGTTTGTGCTAGTGAAGTCACACAACTTAGTGTTCTCAGGAGTACTCATTTTGAAAAACAAAATCAAACCGAAATAAACAAGAGATTTTTATTTCTGTGCCCCTGGTTCCTTAGTTGTACTCACTTTTCCCCACGAGCTTAGTTTGTGCTCACTTTTCCCCACTCCCTTGTGCGAAACCCTGGGAAATGCTCATAGCGGGGCATGCCGTCGGGTCAAGGTTTGACCGTTAACTGGGTAACGAGTGGGGCCGCGCTGGACTGTGTCGCCCGTTGGACCTGACAAGTGGGGCCGCGTTGTAAGGTGACACTGGTTTGACCATTGGGCCGTGGTTCCGCTGGACTGTTGGACCTGTGCTTAGCGTCGCCGTAGCCTGTTATGCATTCACCGCTGCGTGCTGCCCCGATATAGGCCTGCTATGCATTGCTCCGCTGAACGACGTGCCTGCATGCATGCGCCGATGCGCGCCGCCACGATGCAGCCCTGGACGCAGCTTTGCTGCATGCTCGCAGCGACGACGCAGCCACGGACGCGACGCGATGATGCAGCCACGGACGCCGGGACAGTCGCTGCCGCGACGCGACGCATGCAGGGACAGTCGCTGCCGTGCCGCTCATCAGCCACGATGCAGCCACGAACGCAGACACGGTCGAGCCGCGCATCAACGTACGCAGAGACGGTCGCTGCCGCTGGTTCATCTCTTCTCGCACGCGTCTCCGCGTTTAAGAACGTTGCATCGTCTCAGCCTTTTCGGTCCAGTCGCATCGATTCAGAGGAGCCATGAACGCGTGGCATACCAATCGTTTCAGTGGATGGCGAATTAAAGAAGCCGAGGCATACCGATCGACAAGCCGTGCCGGTTCGTAGCAACACGGTTCATCCTCCCCTATTTATACCCCCCAACCCTCTATCTCTTCTCCACAACTTCCATCTGTGCCGCCCCTTCTCTTCTTCACCTTACTCTCGAAAGCAGTCTCAAAGCGTAGCTAGGCGAGGAGAAGATGCAGTACAACGGCCCCACCTTCCTCTTGCCACCCACCGTGCCGGAGAGGCGGTACCCAGCCGGAGTCGTCGTCGATTGTGAGCTCCGTGTGTGGGCGATCTCGCCATGGAGGGGTCCTCGTGCGCTTGCCGAGGGGTTTCTCCGTGCGGGCTATCAGCACCTCCCGGCGGGCTCGGAGAGGATGTTCCGCCTCGAGGAACTACGTCCCCACGCCGGCGCGACGACGACAGGCTACCGCGCCATCTTCACCAACCGCTTCGATGCCTACTACCTGCTCGGCCAGGTGTTTTTTGGTGGGCAGGAGTTCATCTGTTTCACCACGTACAACTTCTTCACCGACGTGGCGAGCATCTTCCCCACATGCAACATCCACAGCCTCCCGTACTATCTCGGAGAGAACGGCCAGGAGGAGGAGCAGTGAAGACGGTGCCCTAGTGTGTTAGGTCTCGTGATGCATGTCTTGCCCTAGTGTGTTTGGGATTTTATTATATTTCTATGTATTGTTGTTGGTTGTATCGTGAACTCTTTATCTCTGTCGTGTTATATCGTGTTTTATGTAAGAACTAGGGTGGGCACCCAAGAACTACTATCTATCTATGTTATTGTCGTTATAATCATGGTGTTCTTGTTATTTTCTTGTTGTTTTCTTTTTACAAATGTTTGTTTAAGACAAGTAAACGTAGTCAAATTTGTCAAAATGGATATGAAAGCTAGACAAAAAGAAGCTAATTTTTAAGCGTAAATGTTGGTGGCCATATTGCATGTTTTTGAATCGTTGGTGGTCGTAGTGCATGGTAAAGAAGGTAAACAAGAAGAGTTGTAGTTGGCCATATTGGTAATTTTTGAATTGTTGTAAGATAAAGAAGAAGACTTGTATGAACAAACAAGAAGAGTTGTATAAAAAAATATCACTCAACTGTTGTGTATGTGCAATTCGAAACAACGAGAAACGAGCTCTCAATTTGCCCATTTTTTAATTGTTGGTGTCAATTTTGGAATCAACATGCACCCTTTTTTTTTGCACTAAACCCGCCACTTTATTGATTAAACAACCATAATGTCATTACAAAGAGTCTGCCTGATCAAGTCCGGGGACACACCACGCCACACTTCACTACTATAAAGAGGCACAAGATTTAGCTAAAAGATGAGCAGCTACATTGGAGTCAACATGCACCATGTGCAATCTAATAAGGGTATACAGCAAAAAAACACATAGTCAACGTCATGGACCAGACCAACCTAGCTTGGCCCTATCGATTTGGGCCCAAGAACTCATTATACTTTTTTTTCATTTGCGCTACGTGTTGTCTGACGAAACTGAAAGTGTCAAGAACAGATGTTAATCAAGAGAACACCAGATCGACACAGAGAATGATGGTAAGCACATAATTAACTGATACAGACTCAGTTTAAGCAACACAAGAGCACCAGATCCACACTAATAACATCACCAGATCCACACTAATAACATCTCTAATGACTGACGACTAGCAAGTAAGCAAATCCTAGAGCAATTACACAAAAGTAAAATCCTAAAGCTATGAGATTCGACTGCTTCTTCAATTCAGTCAGCTGCCTCAAGTTCTTGTTCATCTTCTTTAGTTCCCCCTTCAGATCCGCATCCCCAACTGTCGGAGCAGCACTGTCGGAGACCAAATTCTGCTGCCGGGTTGCGGCACCATTGAAAGGCATCGAGCTCTGAGATCTAGCTCTAAGCCTGGCAACGTAGTTATCCAGCCATTCGAAATGGCCGCAATGGCTCACGATCTGAAACAAAAATATGAACCCTAAATCTCAGATCCAAGGAAAAAGAATTCAGAGCAAAGGGAAAAAGAAATCAGAGCAAAATCATGAGATCTAACCTGCCCCTCTGGCTTGCTCTCGCATTTCACGAACTCTCGCCCTTTGTTGCCATTCTTGTCCGACGTACAAGTCAACCGTACCAATGGCGCGATGCGTTCGCAGTCAGGACATCGCTCCATGGGCACTGGACCATGCTGGGGCCACGAGGGGCGGGAGGCTGAACTAGAGTCCGACATATCTCGTCGCCGGAGAAGAAGAATCGCTGCTCTCGTCGCTGGAGAAGAAGAAGCAGAAGAAAGGGGAGACAATGGTGGGCGAGGACGAGCTGCTCTGTGCGTGGGTGGAGACTGGAGAAGGAGCTGCTCTGTCAGATGGAGAAGGGGGAGATTTGACGATTTGCCTCGTTGTATTTTGCAGTTTTAATATTTGCAACATCTCGTCTCACTGACATGTGGTGGTCATGTGCGAATAATCCAATTTCAGATGTAAAGTGGGGCAGATGGTAAAACTCCCTTGCGGCCAATCAAGATGCAGAACCAGCTTCGCGCGGATCGCCCGTGGAAGGCCATATCTGACGGGTGGAGTTTGGCGCTAGATTCCGATCCGACGGCGGACGTTCGACGCTAGGGTTTGGAGAGATGCTCCGGGGTTTTGAGTCAGTCAACGGGGTTATTAGGGTTTGACCTGAACTTCAAATGGCCACAAATAGTTACAAAAAAATCAAAAAATGAAAAAACTTGCATAGTTCGTCGTTTTATAAGACATAGTTACCAAAAAACCCTGGGTTTAGGGTTAAGGGTCATTTTCATGAAAAACCATTTTCAGAAGTGAGACATCGAAATCACATTCAAATGAGCATAAGTAATTCAAAAAAAATCAAAATGACATAAAACCAGCGTACCATGTTGTTATATGTGATATAGTTACTAGAAAAAAATATAAACATGGTTTATGGATAATTGATTGAAAATTGTTTCCACAAAAGAGCTATCTTGTATAGAGTTGTTTAGAGTTCGAGAATAGAGTGATGGGTTCAAATGAGCATAAGTAATTCAAAAAAATCAAAATGACATAAAACCAGCGCATAATGTTGTTATATGTGGCATAGTTGCTCCTCAAAATTATTTGGATCATTTAGACAAGGTCGAATTTTTCATGAATTACAAATGGGGGTGTTTACCCTAGCTTTGGACCTCATTTGAAGCACATTTCTCACGACTACACAAAAATGATCGAATTGATCATCTAACACGTATCATTGTAACATCACATCACAGAGCAAATGAATTCAATGGTGGTTTTGTAAAAGTTCAAATATGACCTCAAATTCAAATATTTGCCTCAAATTCAAATTTTGTCTCCAATTTGAATTTGATCTCAAATTTCACATCAAAGTAAAAGTTTTCACAGATGACAACAGAAACCTTATTACAAATTCTAAAAGTTCAAAGTTTACAACTAGCATTCAAATTTCACATCTTTGTCTTGCTTCGAGTGTTCGACGACGGCTTAACCGCCTTGCTCCTAGTTTCCCTTGGTGGGATATCCACCTTTCTCTTCTTCCTTTTGCTTTGCACTTGGGGTGATGGCTGTCGAGGTGCTGAGGGAGTTATGACCAGTTGACGATCATCTGTGGGTTCAATAATGTTCAAAGGAACTACAGGAATAATTACTTCCTCATCTCCAATAGACTCAAAACCTGCAAAAGCCATGGCTTCAAATTCCTCCTCATCTCTTGGCCTTTTTCTGTTGCCTCTAGTTGTCCTGGAGCTAGGTCAGAAAAAATAAGATTATAAGCCATCGATTAAAAAGAGAAGAAATGCACACAATTCAGTTGAGAAATGCACACATACCAAGGTGCCGGCACTGCTAATTCAGTTTCTTCATTCTCCTCGGCTGTGGCTGCAATCAGCTCTACCTCTGCATTCTCCTCTGCATTTGTTGCTGCCCATCGTTCCTCTTCTCCAAAGGATGCATCCACTGGATTGGTACAAAGCCTACGAATGTGCCCTAGAACTCCACATTTTTTGCACTTCCTCTGTTTTTTGACACGACCCTCTTCACCTCTTCTGAACCTGTTCTTCTTTGGACTTCCTGGTGGTCTAGTGATTACAGGAGAATGTAGTTTGAACCCTGGATCTACCTGGATCCATTGATCCTTTCCCAAGAGTGCAGGCACAATAGAAGCATATGCAGCCCTGAATTTTGCAACAGAAAAATATTCAGAGATGTATTGATCGACTTCACCATCTTCACCACCGATAACCGTCATCAGATGCAGGGCATGTATGCATGGCTTCCCTCGGAGCTGCCATTGCCTACAACTACATTCCCTAGCTGCTAGGTTAACTGGATACCTCCATTCCCTGTTTTTACTGTCAGTATATGTTACCTCAGCCACCAGTGTGTCTGAGCGAATGCATTTCATCTTCAGACCTCTTGCCTTGGTATGCAATGCCTTAATAAGAGATGGAAGCATAAGATGGCCAACATATTCTTTTTCTGCAATTCTTTTCCGGAGAGCCATCTTTATCATGATCATTTGCCGAATCTTATCAAATAATTGCCACAACAAAAGCCCTTTCAATTTCTTGATCTTTGCATTGAAACACTCTGCCAAGTTACTTGTCACATAGTCCACTTTGCAGATTGTATTGAATTTGCTTCTTGACCACAACTTCCCATGATGTGCATCTAGGTACTCCTTCACCAGAGGATTGTGAGCATACAACACACCCAAATGGTGCTCATGCTTCCTCTCACTGCATGTGTATGATGCTGGCCACAAATTATCGTCATAAATTTTACCTTTGAATTTGTTTCTGAAATTTTGCACTAGGTGGCGCATACATTCCCTATGCTCCACTCCAGGGAATACAATTCCTACTGCACTTTCTAACCCCTTGCAAGCATCAGTGTGTATAGCTAAACCTGGGGGTGTACCTATTACATTGCACAAATTCTGCAGAAACCAGACCCAACTTTCTTCGCACTCTACCTCCACCACACCAAATGCAACTGGGAATAGCCAGTTGTTTCCATCAACAGCACAAGCTGCCACTAGCTGTCCTCTCCATCTTCCATTCAAAGCTGTTGCATCAATAGCCAAATAGGGCCTACAACCATCCAGAAATCCCTACCAGCAAGCCTTGAAACAAACAAATGCCCTCCTGAAGCACTCCTTCTCAAATGCCTTTCCTCTTATTTTGTATGGAACTGTATGCTTGTCAATTTCTACAACACTCCCTGGACTGGCAGCTTCCACTTCAGCTTTAAATGTGTAGAGCAATTGAAAGCTGTCATTCCAAGCACCATTAATCCTGTCAAGAGCCATCTCCTTGCCATAGAAAATCCTCATGTAAGGTATATCAATCTTGTACTTCTCAAATAACTTTCCATGGAGTGCTGTTGGACCAAGTGTTGGTGTTTCTCTCAACCAGTCCAAAACTGCATCTGCCACCCACCTAGTCTTTGCTAGCTTTGTTTTATTCTTTCCCCCTCCCCCTCCAGGTGGACAAGTGTGCTTGTGTTCGTTCTTTTTTATCTGAAACAAAATAAAAAAGAGAAACACAGTTAAGAAAAAATTACACAATGATCTGTATATACAATGAATTAATATAAACTGAAATACACAAACAAACTTGAATCAAGTTGCTCCTCAACATTACTGATGCATGCAACCTCCATCTGCACCTAGGATATGGGCAATGAACAGTGAACCTTGTTGGCTCACTCCTATCAACCACATATGTATTTTCAGAGATAATGCAGTACGTAGTCACTGCATTACGACAGTCCACCATCGACTGAAAAACTGTGCCGACAGTAAGCTGAGGATCTTCCCTGTTCCACTCAATTGCTGGCATGTCATCACCATCATATTCATCGATAACTAAGCTGTCCATGTTCTCCCCCCCTCTTCATCGTCAGTGTTGTCGTGGGGTTACTCTTCGACTACCCCACGGTGGGGATACCTGGGTCACGCCAAGTCCATCAGCCTGATGACGAGGGCCCAAGGAGGACGACGTGCGGCCCAAGATAGTCGACGCTAGGTCATGCGACCCCGCCATGCTTGTAAGCGCCATCGGCACCGTTCACCTGAGACCTAGCCTACCATATAAAGGCTAGGAGGGTCCTTCGTCTAGGGTACGCTCATAGCCGCCACACAAACCCTAGCGAGATTGCCATCTCGCCATTGTAGCCACACTCGCCATCAATAACCAGACAAGCAGGAAGTAGGGTGTTATCCTCCGGGAGCCTGAACCTGGGTAAACGCCTTGCTTGTCAGCCGTCGTGATCACCAGCGCTCATCTCTCTCCCCCTCAATCAACCCGGGGTACACAACCCAGGGATTTGCCGAGTCCACCCTCGTCAATTGGCGCCGTCTGTGGGAAAGAACGAGCGCTGGAATCATGGTCGCACCGGCTCCATCAACTTTGAAGACCGACGTCTGCATCACCAAGGAGCCAATCTGCTTCGGCTCCTTCGAGTACACCTTCCACCCGCCGGCCCACCGCTCGGTGTACGCCGATCTGCACGTAGGTATGTGCCTCACCTTCGGTACCATGCACTACTTCGTAGACAGCTGTGGAGTACTCAGATCCACGGCGATCGCACCGCCTGCGGTGGTGGCACCCGCATCTGCCGCGGCTGCGCCAACCACGCCCCCACCTGCTGCGGAGATCGCATCTGCTGCGACTGCGGCGACAGCATCTTCGACTGCTGAGAAGATCGCGTCCGCCTCGACTACTCCGACCGCCTCCGCTGCGGCAGAGATCGCGCCCAACGCGGCCGCGCCATCGCGTCTCCGGCTACCACGGAGATCGCATCTGCTACGACTACGTCGACCACCTCGTCGACCACCGCGCGGATCGAGTCTACTTCAACTACCTCGATCGCGTCGCTGGCAAGGCCAAGATCTGCATCGACTTCGACTACGTCGACCACGCCTTGCGCGCAACGAAGGTCGCGCCGTTCTCATCCACGCCACTCGCGTCTCCATCGACTTGCAAGATCGTCAACAAGCCAATCGCGCCCACGTCGACAACAGCGACATCACTCCTCACGACCGCGGCGAAGATCGCGAAACTCCAGGGAAGGAGCCTCGGCGGCGACTGTGGTGTCCACCACGTCGCACCCATTTTCAGCTCCGAGCACGGCTCGGACGAAGGAAGCAGCAGTGGCAGCACCCGTCCCACTGCCCAGATCTACCCCGCGCAAGTCTTCATGATCGGCCAGAGGCCGCAGGGCAACGACGACGAACCCGCATACCCACTGGAGGTGGTCATGCCGGACCAGGTGACGCGACTCACCATCACCCGCGACATGGCAATCAAAGCCCTGAAGCACGTCGAGGAGGCACGTACCCCCCACCGGACGCACCCCGGAGGACCTTATGGCGGTCCAGTACCTGCTGCGGAAGGAAGGCGAACGACTCCGCGCAGAGAAGGCCGAGCTCCTCCGACGCAAGGAGGAGGCCGACGCGTCGAGCGCCAGGAGGGCCGCTTACTCGTTCACTGCCTCAACAGAGGTCTCGCAAGGAGCAAGGCGCCACAGAGCCCGCGTGCCCCTGATGACGGAGGCGACCGCGCTAGAGTCACCCGCAACCTCGAGTCATCATACATAGAAGACGCAGACGGAATACCCGTCCCCAAGACACCCGGAGCCGCACTCATGGCAGTCGAAACATACCTGCGGCTGACACAGCCGCCTGAGGGCGACTCGCGCGCTCTCCTCCACAAGCAGCAGATCATGTCTATCAAGGCACTCGAAGACGCACTGGTAAACAAGGGCCGACAGAAAAAGCGCGAGAAGATCGAGATCGCCGCGACCACGAGCCCGCAGCACTCGCAGCCCCGGCGACAAGACAACTGCGACAACCGCAGCCAGGTGAAGACCTCCGCAACGTCATCACACAAAGGACGGTAGACCGCAGCCGCATCCAGCGGCCGACCAGCACGTCCAACTCGACTACGACCGCAACGACGGCGACTACGAGCCGTGCGGCGCCGCATGCTTCAGCTTCAACATACGCGACACAAGAATGCCCAAGGGCTTCAAGCTCACGGCAGAAGCAGTCAAGTACGACGGGAAGCAGGACCCGAGACTCTGGCTAGAAGACTACCTCATAGCCTGCAGCTGCCAGGGCGGTACTTCGACTACGGCCATGCAGTACATCCAGCTGATGCTCACGGGCTCTGCACGCGGGTGGCTCAACACTCAACCCAAGAACGCCTTCAGGACGTGGGACGAGTTCGCGGAGCCTTCGTTAAATCCTTCCTGGGGACGTACTCGAGACCGACGACGTTCGTCGAACTACAAGCATGCAAGCAAGGACGAGACGAGCCGCTCCGGTCATACATCCAGCGTTGGACCTTGCTCCGCAACACCATGGAGACCGCCTCGGAGGACCGAGTGATGGATGCCTTCATGCACGGCGTCTCCCGCCGCGACCTCCGCGAGGAGTTTGGTAGGCTCCGGCCGAAAAACATGATCGAGGTCATGAAGATAGCAAACCAGTGGGCAGACGGAGAGGACTCGGTCCGCAATAGTTCACACTACTCCCCGAAGGACGAAGCCGGACCAAGCAACTGGCGAGAAGGGCGCCACAAGAAGAAGCCGCGTTACAACGGCAACGACTCAATCGAGCTAGTAGCGGCGGGATTCCAAACCCCCCGTGAGGATGAAGCGCGCGACAGCAGTCGCCATACAGCCATGCACAGTACAGTCGAAGCGGGGTGACCAGAGTCGCCAATACAGCCAGGGCAGTACAACCGAAGCGGCGGCAGCGGCTACCGCAGCGACGGAGGCCATAAACGCGAGTGGCAGAAACGCACACTAAGCCCAGCGGAAGAGCTGGAACAACCCTGCAGGCACCACATGTTCAGGAACCCGGAAACGGGCAAGTGGGGATCCAACCACCTGTTGAAGGACTGTCGAAAGGCACGCAAATATACGAAGCCATGCAGAAGATAGTCACCCAGCACCCGCAGCGCAGCCAGCCGCGCAGCTGGCCATCCAGGCAGCACCCACCCGCAGTCGCCAATCCAGCACAGGCGGCGGGAGCCTTTCTGCAGCAGCAGCAGCCGCAGCAAGATGCCCCACCGTGATCCAGGACGCATATCCAGCGGCACGCGGACAACTCAACATGATACAGAAGGGGCGCCCCTCAAACAGGACCCAGAAGATTATCACCGCCAGTTTTCCAAGCCATCACTGTCCACCGCAGTACCCGACTACCTGAGAGGGTCAGAGACACCAATCACTTCTCCAGAGCAGATCACCCGCCTGCAGTACCACGACCCGGGCACGCCGCCTGGTAGTCGAAGCTCTGATCGGAGATTACACCCTGAAAAAGGTGTTCATGGACGGAGGCAGTGGCATTAACATCATCTTTGCCGACACCCTCAGAAGGATAAACAGGCCAACGACGGACTTGGCGGCATCAGAGACCACCTTCCATGGCATAGTACCAGGGCAAGCAGTCACGCCCATGGGAACGATCACACTCGACGTCATCTTCGGCACACCCGAAAACTTCAAGAGGGAGTCGATCGACTTCGAGGTAGTCGACTGGAAGTCGCAGTACCACGCGATACTCGGGCGCCCAACCTTCGCCAGATTCATGGCGATACCTCACTACGCCTACCTCATGCTCAAGATGCCTGGACCCAAGGGCGTCATCACGGTGCACGGCGACTTCGACCGCTCCAACAGCTGCGACCGCGAGTTCAGCAAGATCTCCGAATTCTTCGGAGTCGAAGAGCACTTCGAGGCAATGGCAGTCGACAACGACAAGACCATCTTCCCAGCCCGCAAGAAACCAGCCAAGGACGCTGCCTTCAACGCGGCTGACGACACAACGACCCATCAGGTCCACCCGACTGACGCCAGCAAGACGGTCAAAGTATCGTCGAGTCTGACTCCCGCATAGGAAGGCGCGCTCGTCGAGTTTCTACGTGAGAACTGGAGAATCTTCGCATGGCAACCCTCTGACATGCCAGGAATACCCAGGAACCTCGCCGAGCACTCCTTAAAAGTCCACAAGGACGCCAGACCCGTCAAACAGGCCATGCGACGCTTTTCCGGGCCCAAGCGAGACGAAATCAGCAGAGAAATCGATCGACTGCTGAATGCCAAGTTCATCCGAGAGATCAAGGACTCGGACTGGGTCGCCAACCCAGTCCTGTGGAGAAGAAGAAGACGAAGAAACTCCGCATGTGCGTCGACTTCACCGCCCTCAACAAATGCTGCCCCAAGGACCATTTCCCGCTCCCGCGGATAGATCAGATCATCGACTCGACTGCAGGCTGCGAACGCCTGTCCTTCCTGGACGCCTACTCAGGTTACCAGCAGATCAGACTGAACGTCGACGATGAGGAGAAGACAGCATTCATCACACCCGACGGCGTTTTCTGCTACCAGACGATGCCCTTCGGGTTGAAGAACGCTGGTGCCACGTACCAGCGCACAATGCAAGCATGCCTCAAAGGGCTCATCGGGCAGATCGTCCAAGTCTACGTCGACGACATCGTCGTCACCACCCGCAAGGAGGACACCCTCATCGCCGACCTCCGCAAGGTCTTCGCCGCCCTCGACGAGTATCAGATCAAGCTGAACCCAGACAAGTGTGTCTTCGGCGTGCCAGCCGGAGAACTGCTTGGGTACCTCGTCTCTGCAAGAGGAATCGAAGCCAACCCTGAGAAGGTGCAAAACATACTCGCAATGCCAGCACCGACCAAGCTTCACGAGGTGCAACGCCTAGCCGGCCGAGTCGCAGCTCTCAGCCGGTTCATAAGTAAGTTGGGAGAAAAGGCCCTGCCTTTCTACCAACTGATGAAAAAGACAGACAAGTTCGAGTGGACAGAAGAAGCGCAAGTCGCGTTCGACCAACTCAAGAAAACACTCACGACTTCCCCAGTACTGGTGGCTCCACTGGAGAACGAGCCGCTATACCTCTACGTGTCAGCCACAAACAGGGTGGTCAGCACGGTACTCGTAGTCGAACGAGAAGAAGAAGGACACAGTTACCCTGTCCAGCGACCCGTCTACTACCTCAGCGAGGTGCTGACCCTGTCCAAGCAGCGCTACCCGCACTACCAGAAGCTGGCCTACGGAGTTTTCATGACTTCAAGGAAAGTAATCCATTACTTCTCCGAGCACCCGATCACGGTGGTAAGCTCCTCCGGGCTCTCCGACATCCTGACCAACCAATGCGCGACAGGACGAGTCGCTAAGTGGGTCGTCGAGCTAGGACCCTGGGGGCTGAAATACGCTCACCCGAAGTCAATCAAGGCCCAAGTGCTCCCAGAATTCACCACCGAGTGGATAGAAGCCCAGCTGCCAGATGTCCCCGACCTGTCCAACGCATGGACAATGTACTTCGACGGCTCCAAAAAGTTCAGATCAGCCGGGGCAGGAGTCATCCTCATCTCCCCCAAAGGCGACAAGCTGAAGTACGTGCTACAGATGGACTTCCCAACACCCTCCAACAACGAGGCTGAGTACGAAGCCCTAATCCATGGCATGCGAATGGCCAAGAACTGCGGCGCCACTCACCTCATGATCTACGGCGACTCCTACCTCGTCGTGCAGCAAACCATGAAGGCCTGTGACGCCATCGCCGACAACATGATCGCCTACAGAGACCTGTACAACCAGCTGGAGGGCACCTTCGACGGCTGCGAGTTGCGGCACATCGGCCGCGAAAGCAACGAGGAAGCCGACGCCCTCGCCAACCTGGGCTCAGACAAGGCGCAGGTGCCACCCGGCGTCTTCCTTGAGCGCATCACGCAGCGGTCTGTCAAACTTCGACCCACGCCCGGATCCTCCACACCATCAACGAGCACCACCGACCCGCCAGGCAAAGAGAAGGAGCCAATGGAGGTTCTGCTCATCGAGCCCACCTGGACGAGCCCATATCTGGCGTACATGCTGCACCAGAGACTGCCAGTCAACTCAGTCGAAGCCAAGCGCATTATTCGCCGCTCGAAAGGCTTCACCATCATCAAGGGGGAACTATACAAGCGAAGCATCTCAGGAGTCCTGCAAAGGTGCGTTGATCCAGTCGACGGTCAAGCCATCCTGCTCGAAATTCATACAGGCACCTGCGGGCATCACGCCAGCAGTCGTGCCTTAGTGGCCAAAGCTTTACGAGCCGGATTCTACTGGCCCACCGCAATGCAAGACGCAGAGAACTCGTGAGGAAATGTCTCGGCTGCCAGGAGTTCGCCAACAAGCCGCACGCACCGGCATCAGCACTCAAGACCATTCCACTCGCCTGGCCCTTCGCTCAATGGGGGCTCGACATGGTGGGTCCACTCAAGAAGTCCTCGCCAGGAGGACACACGCATCTCTGGTGGCAGTCGACAAGTTCACGAAGTGGATCGAAGCCGTGCCTATCACAAGTTCGACTGCATCCTCAGCAGTTAACTTCATCAGGTCCATTATCTTCAGGTTCGGGGTGCCAAACAGCATCATCACCGACAACGGCACGAACTTCACAGCCGAAGAGTTCAAGGACTTCTGCTCCGAGCAAGGCATCAAGCTCAATTACGCATCTGTCTCGCACCACAGTCCAATGGGCAAGTCGAAAAGTCCAATGGTCTAGTCTGCAAGGGCATCAAGAAGCGCCTGCGAGTACCACTGAAGCGCGCCGCAGGCGCCTGGGTTGAGGAGCTGCCGTCTGTGCTGTGGAGCCTGCGCACTACGCCAAACAGATCCACTCAGTACACGCCATTCTTCATGGTCTACGGCGCAGAAGCAGTCATGCCATGCGACATCAAGTTCGATGCACCCCGGGTGGTGGCCTACGACGAGTCCGAGGCAGAAGAAGCACTCGAGGATGACATGGATACCCTGGACGAAGCACGCGACATCGCCCTCACCCGCACAGCCGTGTATCAGCAAGACTTACGCAACTATCACGGACGGCGACTGCGGCCCAGAGCGTTCGTCCCCGGAGACCTTGTCCTCCGCCTCAAACAGAAGAAGGTCACAAATAGCCTCCCCGTGGGAAGGTCCATACATCGTGACAGAGGCAATTGGCGGCGGAGCTTACCGCCTGAAGGACTCGAAGACAGGGACAGTCTGCAGCAACCCGTGGAACGTGGCGCAACTGCGCCGCTTCTACGCCTAATCGACTCCCCCTTGTAACAAAGTGTACTATCTCAAGAAGCGGCAGGTTTCAGACGCACTCTTTCCCTTACCAGGGTACCTGAGGGGACTGGAAGGGTTTTAATGAGGCGGCCTGCTCGCAAAAATCAATGAAGTGATTTGTGGAACAAGCTCTCCCCTTTACTTTTTTAGTCAAAAAGCAACATAAACCTAGGCCGCACCCGACGCACTCGGGGGCTGCGCCATACAGGTTCAAGTCAAACCTAGGCCGCACCCGACGCACTCGGGGGCTGCGCCATACAGGTTCAAGTCAAAAACCTAGGCCGCCACCCGAAGCACTCGGGGGCTGCGCCGCACAGGTCTAAGTCAAACCTAGGCCGCACCCGAAGCACTCGGGGGCTGCGCCATACAGGTTCAAGTCGCAAAATCCTTGGCCGCCACCCGAAGCACTCGGGGGCTGCGCCGCACGGTCTAAGTCAAACCTAGGCCGCACCCAACGCACTCGGGGGCTGCGCCATACAGGTTCAAGTCAAAAACCTAGGCCGCCACCCGAAGCACTCGGGGGCTGCGCCATACAGGTTCAAGTCGCAAAATCCTTGGCCGCCACCCGAAGCACTCGGGGGCTGCGCCATACAGGTTCAAGTCAAACCTAGGCCGCACCCGACGCACTCGGGGGCTGCGCCATACAGGTTCAAGTCAAAACCTAGGCCGCCACCCGAAGCACTCGGGGGCTGCGCCGCACAGGTCTAAGTCAAACCTAGGCCGCACCCGAAGCACTCGGGGGCTGCGCCATACAGGTTCAAGTCGCAAAATCCTTGGCCGCCACCCGAAGCACTCGGGGGCTGCGCCGCACAGGTCTAAGTCAAAACCTAGGCCGCACCCGACGCACTCGGGGGCTGCGCCATACAGGTTCAAGTCAAAAACCTAGGCCGCCACCCGAAGCACTCGGGGGCTGCGCCATACAGGTTCAAGTCGCAAAATCCTTGGCCGCCACCCGAAGCACTCGGGGGCTGCGCCGCACAGGTCTAAGTCAAACCTAGGCCGCACCCGAAGCACTCGGGGGCTGCGCCATACAGGTTCAAGTCGAAAACTTAGGCCGCCACCCGACGCACTCGGGGGCTGCGCCGCACAGGTCTAAGTCATACCTAGGCCGCACTCGATCCGCTCGGGGGCTGCGCCATACAGGTTTACAGACGTCCGCAAGATACAATTTACTAACTCGGGGGCTACCCCCACCTCGATATACATACACTCATATTTCCACTTGAAAAATTTCTTTTACAAGCTAACGCTATGCAACAGCACTCTACTGCTCTTACTCTACAGGCTCACCCTTCGGCGCATCAAGTGGCCCTACAAGGTGCTCGCTAAAGTTCTGAACCTGCTGGATCATCTGGCGTGCAGCCGCAAGAGTATCGGCATAGTCGCCCTCTCCAGGCAAGCCGTCAAGCACCTTGTGCAATGGAAGATTAGGCCGGTGCAGTCGAACGTATCCCAACGCCACGTTCGCCCCGGCAACAAGTTGAGCGTGCACGACTTCCTTCAACGCACCACCTTCACGGAACCTCTCCAGAAGCGCAGTCAGTCCATTCGGCTGCTCGTTGTGAGGAAAGTACACCTTGTTGATCTGCCAGAGGGTTTTTCTGCAACCTTCCAAGAGCACAGCAGCCCGCCAGGTGCGATCCAGCATTCGTGCCAGTACACTACCTTTGGATTTGTTCGACCAAAACTGGCGCGCTTCGGGTGAGTCACCGGCGGCTCTTTCTCTACTCGCTCGTCTACTCGAAGCTGCTCAGCCTTCAAGTCAGAGTTCACATCTGCATCAAGGCCAAGCATTAAGCATAGCAGGAAGACACAGAAGCCGAAGCAAAAACGCTAGAAGGCCAACCTTGCAGCTGTCGACTGATCAAGTCCATCTCGCCAAGCAGAAATTCCTCTCGCTGGGAGAACGGCAACGGGCCGCGACCTCAAGCGCTCCAACTCCAGCTCTGCGCTCTTCAACTTCGACTCGAGCTCAAGAACCTTGTTCCTCATGAAGGTGATCACTCGCTGATCATTCACGCTTCGCACAGGAGCTGGAGGAGCTTGACGGCGGCGACGAGTAGGCGCAGCCGAAGTGGTATCCTCCTCATCGTCCGCGCCAGTCGTTCCAGCAACGTCAGGAGCTTCGCCCATATCAGACTGCCAAGAATTGACAGCGTCAAGCCAGCAAGAATCAACATAATTCATCCAAGCCAGATATCAAAAAAGACTCGGCGACTGCACCCCTGAGGGGCGAATTCACATTTCATCATCAACACGTTCACTCGCAAATATAAAGTGCATTACAGATTCAAGAACCAAAAGCAGAAGAATCCTAAAAGAACGGAGTCTACATCACAGACTCCGACTGAGAACGGCTCTTCCTGGCAGCCAACTCTGCAGCTTTGGCAATCCTCCTCTCGAAGGTGGCGACCAACTTCGCAGCCAGCTGACTCGCCTGCACCTTCACCCGCTAAGGGACGCGGTCCTGCCATCAGGCTTCCGAGGGAAGTCGCTGACAACCTTCTCAAAATCGCCTACGACTTGGTGACCAAGAAGTAGCTGGAAAGTGAGCTCGGAGCCGCGTACCGTCTGCGCGCGCATGAAGTTCGCCAGGACATTCGAATTGCCTTCGAATGGAGCCGCGAGTGCGTCAACAGCAGCTGGTGGCGGCTTGTCGGGAAAATATTCCGGTGCACAGCCGCTAAGGCCTCCGTCGACTTCTGCAGCGCCGCCGCCGACTGCTGCAGCGCTGCCGATGCATACGCACAGACGCGGTCGACGAAGCCAATAGCCTCCGCCAAGCCGACGCTCTCGCTGGAAGTCCCTTCTGGAGGAGCACCTCCGCAAGTCTCTGATCAAAGAAATCCACACCCGTAAGGTCAGAAGTCGAAAGAAAAAAGGCAAAGTAGGCACTGAGCCGAAAAAACTTACTTCCAACAACATCTGCGAGTGCGAGCAAGCGGTCGACCTGGGTCTTCTCCAGTTCAGCCCGAGCTTGTTCCCGCTCTTGGGCTTCACCCAGCGATTTCTCCAGCTCCGCGACCCGCGTCTTCATGCTCTCCTTCTCGCCTACGGATCAACGGAGTAAAGTGAGTAATAAAGGCAGTCGAAGCACCCCTCGAACACAAGGGTTCACACTTACTATTCGCTTGCTCCAGAGCAGTGCGGAGCTGATCCCTCTCCTGCTCCATGCGAACGAAGGCTGCGGCTCCCTCCATCTGCTGGCGATAAAATGGCTGCAGGAAACACAAGACATCAATCTGCGCCCGACTATTCCAGTCACGCGCATCTTCGGGGGCTACTCCCATCGGGAGCGCTGTACGCGCACCCGATACAGATCTTGCAGAAGGAGTCGAAGAACACTTACATGCTCACACAGCCCAGCGTCAACCGGAGTCGCGTCAGCAGACCTCTCAGGCATGGCGGAGGTGGAAGCCTTCAAGGCCAAAACGTCACCGCCAGAGCCTCCTCTCCGGTCGTCCTCGCAGTATGCTCGATCATGGGAGCAGAAGTGTGCTCCATCTCACGAGGGGAAGAAACAGCGGCGCCAGTACGGTCGCTGTGACAAGAAAACTCAATTCAAGGACCGCAAGTGAAAATGCGCACTCGACAAAAACAAAGCAATGGTTATGCGACTAACCTGACGACATCATCATCTTCACTCCCAAGGAGACGGAGGCCATCCTCGCGAACTCGGTCGGCGGTGCAGAGCCGAGTGGAGGCACGACCAAAGGTTCCGCCAGGTCACTTGGGTGCCTAGTACCCGAAGAGGACTCGCTCGTCTCTTCCTCGTTCACACCCGCCTCCTTCACAGGCGACGAGGCAGAACCAGAGTCGCCACCCTTTCGCCTCTGCCGCTTCCGCAGCGGCTCCTCGTCTTCATCATCTCCTCCAACTCTTCACTCGGAGAGGTGGCGGAGGGAACTTCATCGTCATCAACCTCGTCCTCAGGGAACTCTGCCTCTTCATGAGGTCCATTCTCCATCAGCGGAGGGAGACTGACGTAGCTCGAGCGACCCTGTCAGCAAACGAAGCATTCGAGTCAAGCAAAAAGATTCGACAGAAGAAGATACAATACGAACAAATCAAACGAAGCTCACCTCAGGCACAGGGTTATTGGGCCCATATGGCTCGACTGGACACTTGACGTTGCACGGGTCAGCGGCTCGGAGGCTAGTGATGCTCCTCACCTTCGACTCGACTTCCTCATCGTCAAGCTCGTTGCCAGCATCCTCACGCGCCCACATCGGGTGGACGCGACTGCGCAGCGGCTGCACCCGAAGCCTGAAGAAGGTGGCGATGAGGTGAATTCCACCCGTCTCGCGCCCAAGACTCTTCAGAAGGCCACGAAGTAGCGTCAGCAAGGGCTGAGTCGCCTCCCTGTCCTCCTTCGACAGCGGGTGCGCCCACGCGTTCGTCTTCCGCAACTCGCGATCAGCCGCGAATTCAGGAAGCCCTGCTTGGTCGCACCTGATGTAGAACCACTTCTTCCGCCAGCCCTGGACGGAGTCGGACTTCTTCATCTGGAAGTAGGAGGTGTCGCCACGCACCTGGATGCCGAAGCCGCCGACTGGGTACACTTGCTTGCTCTTCCCCACGTTCCTCCTGACGAGGAATAGTGACTTCCACAGCAGCCAGTTGGGGGAGATTCCCAGGAAGCACTCGCAGAGCACGAAATAGCTCGCGATGCTCAGGACGCTATTGGGAGTCAGATCGTGGATCTGAATCCCATAAGCATACAAGAGACCACGGACGAAATCGTGGAGGGGGAACCCGAAACCCCGCGGAAGGAAATCCACGAAGCACACGCGTTCCCCCTCGCGAGGAGAGGGGAATACCTCTTTCCCAGGAGCGCGCACCGTCGCTTTATCCGCCGGCGGCAGCCGTCCCTGCGCGCGGAGGGCCTCGAGGTCGGCCTTCTTCACCGAGGATTTGACCCAGTCGCCGTCGGGCTTCTTCATCACGCTCGCCTCGGCGGCGGCGACGGCGCCAGCAGCAGCCTTCCCCCTCTTCATCGTGGCCTTGCTCATGGAGGGCGGAGACTAGAAGGAGAAAAGAGCACGCAGCGCAACAATGGCGGAACAGAAGCAGTGGAGACGATGAAGAATGGGGATGGATAAACTGTTCACCGTCGCGGTGAAAATTATATACCGCGCGGTCAGTTAATCCTGGCCGTCCCTGCTGAAACCGCTCTCCGCAACAACGTCTGACCGTCCACGTGTCACGCGGAGAGGGAAACCGTCGCCAGCCACGCCGCCCACTACGCGCGGGAATCAAGGCGCCATCATCACAACGCGAAATTTTCGCGCCCAACGGTCAGAAAAAAGCGGCAACCGCTGTCTTCAGTCAATACTGACAGTGGGACCGCACTGTCACGTCCCATCGGACACAGAGTGCATCAAGAACGTCAGCACTGACGTCAACCACGAAGGCGTAGGAAGAAAGCCAACGGGCTGATGGAGAACTCGAACAGTTCATTCGAGTGCAAGAAGATTCAGTAAGCTCTCAGAGCTGAATAAGTTCGTACAGTAAGCCAACAAGCTGATGGAGAACTCGAACAATTCATTCAAGTGCACGAGCATTCAGTAAGCTCCTAGTGTTGAACAAACTTCGCAGTAAGCCAAACAGGCCGAATACACAGTAAGTCATGCAAAGCCAGTTGCGACTCCAACATGTTGAGTTCCTTCTTTACTCCCATCGGGAGCGGGCTTTTCGACTGAAGGAAAATTGAGTTTAACCTCAATTGCAAGCAATTCAGCTTAATCTCGGGGGCTACTCCCATCGGGAGCGCTGTTCGCGCTCCCGAGTGACTGGGAACAAAAGCAGTCGAAAAATCACTGACTAAGGCTGTACTCACGGTATTTTACCCTGGAAGTAACAGTTCGACTAAGGAATCCTCCATAAGCCCAGAACGGCCGAAGTCGACCAATTTTACTCATCTCTTTCAGGAACTCGAAGGCGTGCCCAGGAGGAAGGAGTCCTTTACCCGACTCTGCGATTCGACTAAGCACTCGGGGGCTCCTGTCGTGGGGTTACTCTTCGACTACCCCACGGTGGGGATACCTGGGTCACGCCAAGCCCATCAGCCTGATGACGAGGGCCCAAGGAAGGCCCAAGGAGGACGACGTGCGGCCCAAGATAGTCGACGCTAGGTCATGCGACCCCGCCATGCTTGTAAGCGCCATCGGCACCGTTAAACCTGAGACCTAGCCTACCATATAAAGGCTAGGAGGGTCCTTCATCTAGGGTACGCTCATAGCCGCCACTCAAACCCTAGCGAGATTGCCATCTCGCCATTGTAGCCACATTTCGCCATCAATAACCAGACAAGCAGGAAGTAGGGTGTTATCCTCCGGGAGCCTGAACCTGGGTAAACGCCTTGCTTGTCAGCCGTCGTGATCACCAGCGCTCATCTCTCTCCCCCTCAATCAACCCGGGGTACACAACCCAGGGATTTGCCGAGTCCACTCCTCGTCAAGTGTCATTAAATCTTGCACCGTTGATAGCTTCCTCCTGATATTCATCATCCATAGCTTGTTGACTAACTGTATCAACAAGATCAGGGTACATCCTCTCATCCTCATCATCAGCTCGAGGCACTTCATCGTCTGGCTCTGCATCTTGTTCTACATCGGCTGCAGCAGCCATAGGAGAAGCGGCAGAAGAAGTGGCACCAGACATATTGTTACTTGCTGAACCACTAACTCTGCTTGGTCTCGACCTACATGGAGTGCCGAGGCGCTCGCTATTAGCAGAGGCAGACGATTTTTGAACACCCTTCCCCTTGTCCCGATCAGTGCCTCGTGGCCTAAGCACCTCGACAAGAATTTTACCGAAGCGGCTTTCAGCACCCGTAGCGAAGAGCAATTCCAGATGCTCGTCGCAAGTTAGTGGGACAAATTTTTGTTCACTACTGCTGAAATATTTCAGCTCAACAGCATCGGCGTCAGTCCAACCATATGGAGGAGAACTTAATGCATTCCGCAAAGCTTTGAACGAAATGCTTGTTTCTACCACCTTCGGATAGCAAAAGCTAGACATCAAATGCGGTTTTCTACCGCGTAGCACACTAGCTTCCATTCTAACAATCAGCCGGAAAGCAATCGCGGGATCAATCCTATTCGATTAGCAAATAAAGGTTTGAGTTAGGCCAGCAAAATTGGACAGATTCACGCGACCACCGGTCCAATACGGCCTACCTAACGAATCAGAACATTAATTAGAGAGGAAACAATGCTTACCCAGGGGTAATCCATGAATTATCCGCCGCCGATTCGACCCAATCCTCTCCTCGGTCGATGGGCCGGAGTGGGCGCTCCCCGACATCGCTGCTTCCTCCAGATGGGGGTGGGGGTGGGGGTAGATGTGGCGGAGGGCAAGACAATGGCGGAGGTGGACTAGGGTTAGACGCTGCAGGACACGAGGGTGGCGGAGGCGGCACGACGGCGGCGGAGGTGCTCGAGCTCGAGCTCGATCTGATTCAGTACGCAAGGAGGCCCCACGCGTCAGTAAGCAACGATAGTTAGGACTGAGTTAACGGTCAAAGCTTGACCCGACGACAAACGTCCAGTTTGACATGTTGTGAGCACTTCAGACAAGCGAGTGGGGAAAAGTGAGCATAAGCTAAGCTCGTGGGGAAAATTGAGTACAACTAAGGAACCAGGGGCACAGAAATAAAAATCCCAATAAACAAGTAACTAATTTTTTTGTGTTTTTGATAAAGAGAGCAAACAAGACTAAATAAAAATAAACTAAGCAAGACAAATAACAAAGTAAAGAGATTGGGTGTGAGAGACTCCCCTTGCAGAAGCAATTCGGTTTTCCCCGGCAACGGCGCCAGAAAACGTGTTGCTAGCTCTAAGTTGACGAGGGAATATCTCCCCGGCAACAGTGCCAGAAACAATGCTTGTACGTCACACGTCAGTTGGGAACCCCAAGAGGAAGGTATGATGAGTGCAGCAGCAAGTTTTCCCTCAGTATGAAACCAAGGTTTATCGAACCAGTAGGAAAACGAGGTTGCTTCGAAGGTGTTGGTGAAGGAGTGTAGTGCGGCGCAACACCAGGGATTCCGGTGCCAACGTGGAACCTGCACAACACAATCAAATTACTTTGCCCCAACTTAACAGTGAGGTTGTCAATCTCACCGGCTTGCTGAAAACAAAGGGTTAAACGTATCGTATGGAAGATGATATTTGTTTGCATAAAACAGTAGAGAACAATGATTGCAGTAGATTGTATTTCAGATGTAAAAGAATGGACCGGGGTCCACAGTTCACTAGTGGTGTCTCTCCAATAAGATAACTAACATGCTGGGTAAACAAATTACAGCTAGGCAATTGACAATTGATAAGTGCATATAACATGCATGTGTGAGTTGTGGTGTCTACTATGAGATTCATTTGGGCATTACGACAAAGTACAAAGACCGCTATCCAGCATGCATCTATGCCTAAATGGTCCACCTTCCGGTTAACATCCGTACCCCTTCCAGTATTAAGTTGCAAGCAACAGACAATTGCATTAAGTAATGTGCGTAATGTAAACAATGCATTCATCCTTGAATAAAGCATTGCTGTTTTACCCCTAGTGGCAACAACACATCTACAACCTTAGAACTTGCTGTCACTATCCCAGGTTAAATAGAGGTTGAACCCAACTATCATGCATAAATACCCCCTCTTGGAGTTACAAGTATTCACTTGGCCAAGGCTTCAACAAGTAACGGAGAGCATGCAAGATCACAAATGACATAGACATGATAATATAATATTCAGCTCCACATAGGTATCAATATAAGTCAGATCCCAGCAAACACAACATGTAGCATTACAATAAGATGATCTTGATCATGATAGGCAGCTCACAAGATCTAAACATGATGGTACAAGTGGAGAAGACAACCATCTAGCTACTGCTATGGACCCATAGTCCAAGGATGAACTACTCACGCATCACTCCGGAGGCGGGCATGGCGATGTAGAGCCCTCCGGTGATGATTCCCCTCTCCGGCAGGGTGCCGGGAAGAGCTTCAGAACCCCCCGAGTTAGGGTTGACGACGGCGGCGGCAGCGAATATGTTCTGGATGAAAGGCTCGGTGTTTTAGGGTTTTCACGTCTCGGGGAATAAATAGGCGAAGGGGCGATGTCGGCGGACCCCCGAGGGGCCCAAACCACCTGGCGGCGCGGTGGGCCCCCCTGCCGCGCCGGCCTATGGTTTGGCCACCTCGTGGCGAGTCTTCGTCTCTCCTTCGGACTCCGTGTACGTGTTGGAAAAATAGGGACTTGGCCTTTTGTTTCGTGCAATTCCGAGAATATTTCCAGAAGTAACTTTCTGAAACCAAAAACAGCAGAAAACAGGGAACTGGCACTGTGGCATCTTGTTAATAGGTTAGTCCCAGAAAATGTATAAAAGTGATATGAAGTGTATATGAAACATGTAGCAAATGGTATAATATAAGCATGGAACAGCAGAAATTATGGATACGTTGGAGACGTATCAGTGTCTCTCCATAAAAGATAACTAACATGCTGGATGAACAAATTACAGCTGGGCAATTGACAAAATATTGAGCGCATGACAATGCATATATATGACATGATGATTACTATGATATTCATGTGGGCATTACGACAAAATACATAGACCGTTATCCAACAGCGTCTATGACTAATAATCCACCGCCATGTTGTCATCCGAGTTCCCCGTTGGTATTAAGTTGCAAGCAACGGATAATTACATTAAGTAATGTGCGTAATGTAAACAAACGCATTAGACCTAACGGCGCACACTTAAGCTAAGCATCGGTTATTTTATCCCTAGTGGCAACAGCACATCCACAATCTTAGAAGTTGTTGTCACTCTCTGATGACCCACAAGTATAGGGGATCGCAAAGTCTTCGAGGGAAGTAAAACCCAATTTATTGATTCGACACAAGGGGAGCCAAAGAATACTTGGAGCCTTAACAGCGGAGTTGTCAATTCAGCTGCACCTGTGAATAGTCTTGCTCGACACAGATTATCAGTAGCAACAGTTTTATAGCAGTAGTAGCGGTGAAATAATAGCAGCAGTAAATAGAGACAGCAGTAGTGATTGCAGTAAACAGTAGGATTAAAACACTGTAGGCATAGGGATGGATGAACGGGCGCTGCATGGATAAGATAGCTCATATAATAATCAAGACATAGGCATTGCAGATAATAATGATAAAGCATCCAAGTACTAAGTAAACATAGGCATGTGTTCCGTATATAGTCGTACGTGCTCGCAATGAGAAACTTGTACAACATCTTCTGTCCTACCAGCCGGTGGCAGCCGGGCCTCAAGGGAATCTACTGGTAATTAAGGTACTCCTTTTAATAAAGTACCGGAGCAAAGCATTAACACGCCGTGAACACATGTGATCCTCACATCGCAGCCATTCCCCTCGGCTGTCCCAATTATTGTCACTTTGGGACCGCGGGTTCCGGACAACAATATGTGTATACAACTTGCAGGTATGATCAATAAACAGTGCATATCATTATGAAACAATAACATGTTCAGATCTGAAATCATGGCACTCGGGCCCTAGTGACAAGCATTAAGCTCAACAAGTTGCAACAACATCAATAAGTACTAACAACGGATACTGGCACCATGCCCTAATGATCTTATAGCTTATTACATGAACAATCTCATCCAATCCCTACCATCCCCCTCAGCCTACAGCAGGGAATTACTCACACATGGATGGGGGAAACATGGATGGTCGATGGAGAAGCGTCGGTGATGATGATGGCGATGATCTCCTCCAATTCCCCGTCCCGGCGGAGTGCCAGAACGGAGTTTCTGGTCCCCGAAATAGGTTTCGCGATGGTGGCGGCGTACGGTGATGTTTCTGGATGAAGTGGACGACCCCCTCGCGTTTTAGGTCAGAGAGGGTTAAGTAGTCGAAAGGGGGACTCGGGGAGGTGCCCGAGTCGCCCTCCTCATAGGCTGGCGCGGTGGGCCCCAGGCCGCGCCACCATGTGGTTTGGGCCACTCGTGGCCCATCTCTGCCTCCCCTTCTGGCTCCGTGAGTCTTCTGGTAAAATAGGAGGTTTGCGATCTTTTCTGGTGTTTTTCCCGAAAGTTGACTTTCTGCACAAAAACAAGACACCAGGGCAATTCTGCTGAAAACAGCGTTAGTCCGCATTAGTTGTATTCAAAACACACAAGTTAGAGGTAAAACAATAGCAAAAGTGTTCGGGAAAGTAGATACGTTTTGGACGTATCAACTCCCCCCAAGCTTAGCTTATTGCTTGTCCTCAAGCAATTCAGTTAACAACTGAGTGCGATAAAAGACTTTCACGAACACATTTGCTTCATATGATGCATATATTCTCACTATATGAACAAATGCTTAGGCAATTCAAGATGAGGCAAATGCAAATAATGTCACTCAATAGGCATGTAAACTATGAAAAGATACCAACATACTAATAGCGACAAACATGAAACATATTAATTCACAAGATTGTAATGCTCATAATAGGATATGATAAGATGGTATCTCGCTTGCCCGTTTTTGTACAGCAAAACATAAATGCCCAGGCACCTCTGAAGTTCATGGGAAGACTAGAATCAAAGATATCAAAGATAAAAGCATCAAAGTTATATCACAGTTAACCACATTCTGGGACAAGCACATTACACTAAGAATGACAACTATGCTCTCGAGAAAGTGCTCAAAGAAAGGATGGTGACTCAACATGAAAGTAAAAGATTGGCCCTTCGCAGAGGGAAGCAGGGATTATCATGTGCTAGAGCTTTTTATTTTTAAAACAGAAGCAAAATTGTTTTGGGAAGTGTTTGTTGTTGTCAACGAATGGTAGTGGGTACTCTAACCCCCTTGTCAACCAGACTTTCAAGAGCGGCTCCCATGAAGGATGTTATTTCTACCAGCAAGGTAGATCATCCCTCTTCTCTTTTGTTTACACATGTATTTTAGTTTCATTATGGGTGACACTCCCCCCAACCTTTGCTTGCACAAGCCATGGCTAACCGAATCCTCGGGTGCCTTCCAACATTCACATACCATGGAGGAGTGTCTATTTGCAAATTAAGTTGCTTACTGATAAATCAGGGCAAAACATGTGAAGAGAATTATTGATGAAAGTTGTAATTAATTGGGACTGGGCACCCCGTTGCCAGCTCTTTTTGCAAAATTATTGGATAAGCGGATGTATATGCCACTAGTCCATTGGTGAAAGTCTGAATGACAAGATTGAAAGATAAAACACCACATACTTCCTCATGAGCTATAAAACATTGACACAAATTGAGAAGTACTTTGAAGGTTTTAAAGGTAGCACATGAAAATTTACTTGAATGGTTCGAAATGCCATGCATAGGTATTTATGGTGGACACTTTGGAATAACTTGGTTTTCATGGTTTTGGAAGCACGAGCAGCATTCCCGCTCAGTACAAGTGAAGGCTAGCAATAGACTGGGAAGCGACAATCAAGAGAGCAATAACCGTCATAATCATGCTTGCGACAAAATGAAATTAATTGAGCATAAAAGTGATACAAGAACTCTGAGTCAAAATAAATCATCAAGGCTTAATTGACTTTTGTTTTTCAGTCATATGCATGCATGAGCATGTGCCAAGTCAATTCGAATGAATTATTCAGAGGAGGATACCACAATGTCATACCCTCTATGAATAGAACAATGCAAGCAAACATCAACATAACATGCTACCACTATTAATAAATTGGGACCGATCATGAGAGAACAAGAACTACTAAGCATCCACTAAATGACATATACCTCACATGAACCAACTAAGCATGCTCACATAGATGAGATATGTACAAAAATGAAAACAAATAGAGTTCATACCAGCCTCTCACCCCAACTCGAGTTGTTGTAGATCATCCTTATTGCTTTTTCACTTGTGTTGCTTCGAATGATAAGAATGAAAACCAAGCTCCATCGGAGTCACGGATGGCTGTCCAACTCTGAAAACACTATACAAAACCAAAAAGAAACAACAAATATTTTTGGGTTTTCGAGTTTTTGAAACAAGAGCAAAAAGAAACAAACAATAAAGCAAAATATTTTTAGATTTTTGAATAACAAACCGAATTTTAAAACTAAGCAAACTAATACTGAAACTTAAAGAAACAAATGAAGAGAAACAACAGAAATATTTTTGGTCTTTTTGTGTTTTGGAATGCAGCAATAAAAGGTAAACAATTAAAAAGAAAGAAAGAAAGAAAACTGCAACATGGATATACAAAGTATCGACAAGATATGATATGTAAATGAGTGAGATGTCGATATACCTCCCCCCAAGCTTAGGCTTTTGGCCTAAGTGGAGGCTAATAATAACGCGGGTAGGAACTCCAAGCCGGCGGGTCATACTGGGCGTGCTCAACATCCGGCTCCGCTGAGGAAGATGAGGCAGAGGGTCCAGCATCCCCAGGATAGGGGCGCGAGCCCCCAGTCCCGGAAAACTGAGTGGAGTCCTCGTCCGCCCATTCTCCATCATCCTCTGTGTGCAGGGCATGTTCCCTCAAGTATGCATCGAATTCATCCTCGGTGACTGACCAAACATTCCTGAAACCAAGATCAAACAAACGTGGTGCAGGCAAAGCGACTATTCGCTCAGATTTAACCATTTTCCACCTCACCTTCTTGGCAAAAGGCACCTCATAAGATAGATTATTCAAAGTAGACCAACTAGTAACAAAGCCATGCCTCCCCATGGAAGCAAAATCGAGCCTCTCTAAAGAAAGCTGCAAATCATTAGGGAGAGCTACTACACCATGCATAGCTAATAAACGAGAAGCAATGAGTCCTCCACAAAATCCACCTTTCTCGCGATTGGCAGCAATGCGAAAGGCTATCAAGGCACCCAAATTATAACTCTTATCATGTTGCAAGGCTGCTGCTAGGAAAGCTAAATCAGGAATGGATAATTTATTTGCAGTCTTCCTAGCAAGTACACACCTCGTGATGAAGTAAGCAAAATATCGAATGCATGGAAATTGAATACTTCGAATTTTACCACTTTCATCTGAGTAGGTTCTTCCTTGACATATTACCTCGTATAGGTCCGTCAAATGCTTGGGTTGCCCATGTATCTTCCCTCGTGATCCCCATTGCGGCACCCTAATTGCTGCACAAAAAGCATCAAAAGGCAAGTGGACACTTTTGTTGTAAATTTTATAGTGAACCATAGGGTTAGGTGAAGACCAATCAAATCTAAAGTCCTGCACCACAGACACAGTTAGCTTTGCATATTGGTAGGGTTCTCCCTCTACAAAATCACTCAATCCTGTATTAGAGACAAGAGTACGAAAATCACGCAAGATCCCCGAACTTCTCATGAATTCCAAGCATGGATAGCAGGATGGAAACACTCCTTCTTCACGATGGATCCCCATGACCTCAGGAACCACCAATTCATATTGATTTAGTTGGTGTTCATTTCCCTCCATCCTCTGAAATTTTTGACACATATCATAAAAATTGATTTTGAAGCATACAAATGAGGGGAACTACTATATGGACTTGCTAGAGGACTAAACATGCATCAAAACTGATTATATCAACATAGAACAAGCATGCATACTCACTTAACAAGTCACCTACAGCAGCAAAATACTCAAGGTATACTTTACTAAACAAAATTCTACTTGGATACATGGAGGAGTCACATACCTGAGAGCAATTGCCCCAAATCTCAGCAGCTGAGATGGGCTGAACAAAGAGATCGAAATCGCGAGGAAGAACAGCAAAAACTCGAGTGTGAGAGAGAAAAACGAGCTGAGTGATGCAAGAGGAAGAAGTGGTAGGTGGGGGAACTGCTGGAGGGCCAAGGGTGCCCCACCTCAGTGGCTGGCGCGGCCAAGGGGCAGCCGCGCCACCATGTGGTTTGACCCCATGGTGGGTCCCCTTGGTCAGCACCAGGCACTCCCACGATGCTCTTTGAAAAATAGGACCAATGGTATAATTTTTACAGAGTTTTGAAAACTTTCAATTTGCATGAAATCTGGATATTTAAATTAATAAAACTTGGGCAGAAAAATTATTTTTAAAATTCAAAACAACTAAACTTTTGCAACCTAATTATCACTACAGGAGGTAAAACAAAGTTGAAGAAAGAAATGTGTTTAGCTCTTTCATGTATGCAAATACATTTGATAACAAGGTTGATCAAGTCTTGGCACCAAATAAATTTACATGACACAAATGATTTAAACATCATGAAACACTCATGTTACCTTGTATTGTATTGATATGGATCCAATCATAATGTTTTGATATCCTTCTTGATGATCATATATAGGGCAATCAATACTTCCCACTTTGATAGTTTTAAAATTGGAGATGGTATTGACTCCATAAATCTTGTCAACTTTCTTGGGGAAATAAACAGTATGTTCTTTATCATTAACATTGAAAGTTACTTTTCCTTTATTGCAATCAATAACAGCACCTGCAGTATTTAGAAAAGGTCTTCCAAGAATAATAGACATATTATCATCTTCAGGCATCTATTATATACTAAAAGCAAAATGAGTTAGTGTTTTGAGCCACCACATTAAGCCACATCATCTAAATTAATTTTAGTGGTTAGATCTAAAATATATGGCTAAGATTTAACAAGAGATTTATTGTTACCTAACCAATTAATCCACAACATATACGTACCAGCATGTTGCACGTGAATTTTTCCCGAAAGTTACATAACCAATTAATCCACACACATATACGTACCAGCATGGTGCACGTGATTTTTTCCAGAAAAAAGCTGATTGGACATTAGCTGTGTATTTAATCTAACTTGGACTCTATTTTTTCTTTTTTCGACCGATCAATCGTGAAAATGGCAGGCCATATGTACTGTTCTGCCGAAAAAAATAGGATGGGCCTATGATGTGGTTTTCCAAATTAAAATTGCTGCTTCATCACGATTAAAAAATGAATCTTCACATATTTGTGCGTATACGCATGTACAGTACGTGCCAGCAGAGTGCACGCACAACTTTCGTGAACTTTCAAGAGAGAAAAAAAACTGATTGGACGTTAGTTGTGTGTTCAATCTAACTTGCACTCTACAGTCAAAAAAATCTAACTTGCACTATCTTTCTTTCTTTGAGAACTATAACTGATCAATCATGAAAAGCAAAGTAGGGCATACCGTTTCTTCCGAAACAGAAAAAAAGCTGCTGGTACATGTACCAGTTATATGTGTAATGTGTGTGCATCAGTTAACTACTTCGTGAATTTTTTTGTAACCACAGTGTATGATATCGACATACAAATAGGGGTACATACTGCACAAAGGTTATTCTGGGAAAATATATTTAAAACTTTTAAAAACAATTAAGAAAAAAACATGCATCTACTCAATAATATACTCCGTATGTTACAAGCTTGCACAATCCCGATAAAAAGTAGCAAATCAGAAACTATACTCATATATATACATTTGTCTTTCTGTGTAGTTCAAAACGTAAACAATTTGCATTGAATTTTTTCACGATATATTATTGCGAACATATACGATCTGTTTCCAAAAAAAAGTCTTACCTTTTGATATTTTAAAATAGTGAGATCACTGAATCTCAGGAGCACCAAATCTGAAAGGGAGCAGTCAGCTGCAAAAAGTTATTTTGGCTCCTGAACTCCAATGATCACACTATCGATGGCAATGCCATTTTTGGTTCAAAATAAAATCTACTTTAGTGAGACCATGTCGATAATTTTAATGTGGGTAATTGCACAATATAGATAAATATTGTAACAGTTTGATAAAATAATTTAAACGGATATGAGGAAGAACTATCTTGCATATTTCGAACACACCGGCAGAGATTCCGAACCCTATTGCACACATGCCACCAAGTTCCTCCGACCACCTCCCCGATGATCATGCCAACAAAGGATGACAAATGGTTGGATCCTTCAGTAGGGTGAGAAGACATGCTATGAAAAAATTATAATTGGTGGCATAGAAAAATGGAGGAAGATGAAGTCGATACAAAGTCTTATGTTTGATACCTCATGGTTTTGGAATTTTCAACATCGATGAACCTAACACTAAGCTAGCAATGGGAACATCAACTTCCATTTAAAAGATAATCTCCCTTAATCAGACACAGATGATAAAATTTAGGGGGTTGATATTTGGTGATCAGAGACACAAGCACCTCCCTAGCCATCCAACCACACACTTTAAGACATCTACATTTCAAACTTCGAATTTAAAACATAGAATAATATATGAATGGTCGCAAAACCGACTCATCAAAAAACTTTTAAATGGAATTCCATGAATTCGTGATCCAGAAATTAAAGAATTTCTTCACCAAATCATTTATGTCGACGTTAGAGGCGTACTATTTCTTCTCACATAATGTGATATCCATAACATAATATTATTTCTCATAAACTTTCAACATACTGAAGTCGATGAGCTCAGAATTGTTATTGTTAATTCAACAAAAATACGAAGAATTTCTAACTATATAATATTGATATTAATCCCACACTGCACCATATAAAAAAATATGTTTAATAATCTAATATCAGACACAAATGACACATATGTTTGTTCAGGGAAATGACATCATAATCCTTAGCCTATAAATTAATGTTGATTAGAGATACTAGGTACCTACATATCAGAAATTCACTTAGGCACCCTGGTGCATATGAACCTGGTATTTGAAAAAGATATTTCAAAATGTCAAATAATCTGAACCAAAATTTCACGGATACATCTTCATATTATATTGCTCACAAAGTCGATTCACCAAAAACCGATAAATTTTGTGCCTTATGTAAGAAAGACAAAAAAAGTGTCGTTAAAGCCTCATTTTAGCACCAAATTTTGTGTTTTCAATACAAGCCACAGAAAATGTCGGTTATTCATGAAACGACATTGTCAACACATAACATGTTACGATCTATGCGTGAACATTTTTTCCCAAATTTTTTAACATTTCAAAATATGTGCAAAATGTATTTTAAATAAAGGGTGCATATGCACCCAGGAGCCAAAACACCACTCCCCATGCATATGATATATCTAAATTTATGGTGGTGGTAGAGTTGTATGAGTTCGTAGGACATGATATGATAGCAGATTAAAATCAATTTAATTTGTTAGATTTTTCAAGATGCTAAAGACGATGCCCTCGCATTTGCGAGGGCCACCTTGCTAGTTTCAAGAACAACAAAATCAGTCAAAATTAAACAATTGTTAGCCACTTGAACAGGGACATCCTCACAAATGCCAACAGGAACAGCAGTAGATTTATCAGCCATTTGCAAAGATATATCAGTAGGTATCAATTTATCAAGATAGAGTCTCTTATAGAGAGAAAAAGGCATAACACTAACTCCTGCTCCCAAATCACATAAAGCAGTTCTAACATAATTATTCTTGATGGAGCAAGGGATGGTTGGTATACCTGGATCTCCAAGCTTCTTAGGAACCTTGCCATTGAAAGAATAATTAGCAAGCATAGTAGAAATTTCCTCATTAGGAATTTTCCTCTTGTTAGAAACAATATCTTTCATATACTTTGAGTAAGGAGGCAATTTAATAGCATCAGTCAAAGGAATTTGCAAGAACAAGGGTTTCATCCATTCACAAAATTTATTATAATGTTCTTCTTCCTTTGATTTTAGTTTCTTAGTTGGAAAAGGCATTTGCTTTTGAACCCAAGGTTCCCTTTCATTACCATGTTTCTTAGCAATGAAGTCTTCCTTAGTGTACTTTGTGTTTTTAGTATGCTTTTCAGGTTCCTTTTCACTAACTTCTTTATCAAGAGCATCATTTTTATCCTTATCACTATCAAGTTCATTAAAACTTTCAGTTTCAGCATCAGAGATAGATATACTATTAGGATCATTAGCAGTTTCAGAGGATTCTACAACATTTTTATGTTTCTTCTTCTTCTTTTTCTTAGAAGGAGAAACTGGATTTTCAGCTAGTTGAGAATCTTGTTCAATTCTTTTAGGGTGTCCCTCGGGATATAAAGGATCCTGAGTATGAGCTCCACTTCTAGTGCTAACATAGACAGGTTTTAATTTTTCCTTAGAAGCATTGGCTAACATGTCTTGTTGCACTTTAGTGAGTTGATCAATTTGAGTTTGAACCATATGGAAATGTTTAATAAGCATCTTAACATCATTGGAGGTTCTCTCCACAATATCATGCAACTTACTAATAGCTTGAAAGTTTTCATGCAGATGATTCTCTACTCTCATATTAAAATTATCTTGCTTAATAACATAATTATCAAATTCATCTAAGCATTGATCAGGTGGTTTAGAGTAGGGAATATCTCCTTCATCGAACCTGTGGAGAGAGTGAACCTCAATTATGGATGGATGAGGAATTGGCTTACACAAATCTTCAATAGGTGGAAGGTTCTTCACATCTTCAGATTTAATACCCTTCTCAATGAGAGTCTTCTTGGCCTCCCTCATTGTTTCATCATTCAATTCAATCATACCTCCCCTCTTCTTTGATATTGGTGTCGGTGTAGGTGTGGGGGTCGGCGCAGGTAGAGTCCAATCATCATAATTCTGGCTGATTTTAGCCAATAATTCTTCAGCTTCTTCAGGGGTTCTTTTCCTGAAAACACAACTAGCACAACTATCCAGATATGCTCTAGATTCAATAGTTAGTCCACTGTAAAATATATCAAGTAGATCATGCTTTTCCAAATCATGTCCAGGCCGAGCTCTGATAAGAGAGCAAAACCTTGTCCATGCCTCTGGAAGTTTCTCTTCATCTTCCTGGTCAAAGTTATAAATTCTTTGCAAAGCATCATGTTGAGCACTAGCAGGGAAATATTTCTGAAAGAAAACATCAAGCAAACCAGTAGGACTAGTAATAGAACCAGGAGACAAGTTGTTATACCAAGCTTTAGCATCATCTTTTAATGAGAAAGGAAAAATCTTAGCAACAAAATAGCTACGCTTCTTAATATCATCAGAAAATAAGCCACTCAAAGTAGAGAGCTCATTCATGTGCTCTACAGCACTTTCACTCTTAGTGCCACAAAAAGGAGTTTTCTCAACAATAGATATATGAGATAAATCAAGAGAAAAATCATAATCCTTATCTTTAATGTTTATAGGAGAAGTGGCAAACTTAGGATCAGGTGACAACTTGTATTTAACAGCATGTTGTGCAAGAAAATTTCTAATATTACTTGCACCAGTAGTAGCATTACATTTATCAATAAAATCATCATCGAGTTCCACATAAGTTTCATCAGGATCATCATCACAAGTATAATCCCTTAACTCAGGTGAATAAACAGGAGTAGTAGGACTTCCATTAGGTGCTCTAGTATTTTCAAGTTGTTTAGACCTAGCAATAGCAGCATCTAAAAGTGGACCTAATGAAATATTCTCATCAATCACAGTAGAAGCATCATCAATATTATCAGAGGCAATTTCAGATTCAGCAGTAGTACCAACACGTGAAGATTGTGGTGGTGTAACAAGTTGACTCAATACAGATGGTGAGTCAAGAGCAGCAGAGGTACTAAGTGTCGTACCTTTTCTTGTAGTGGATGGCAATACACGGACCCTCTCATCACGAGCTTTACCCATGATGAATAAATTTCAGCGAGCAATATAGATCACAAGTGAACTCACAAATAAAGCTATGCTCCCCGGCAACGGCGCCAGAAAATAGTCTTGATGACCCACAAGTATAGGGGATCGCAACAGTCTTCGAGGGAAGTAAAACCCAATTTATTGATTCGACACAAGGGGAGCCAAAGAATACTTGAGAGCCTTAACAGCGGAGTTGTCAATTCAGCTGCACCTGTGAATAGTCTTGCTCGACACAGATTATCAGTAGCAACAGTTTTATAGCAGTAGTAGCGGTGAAATAATAGCAGCAGTAAATAGAGACAGCAGTAGTGATTGCAGTAAACAGTAGGATTAAAACACTGTAGGCATAGGGATGGATGAACGGGCGCTGCATGGATAAGATAGCTCATATAATAATCAAGACATAGGCATTGCAGATAATAATGATAAAGCATCCAAGTACTAAGTAAACATAGGCATGTGTTCCGTATATAGTCGTACGTGCTCGCAATGAGAAACTTGTACAACATCTTCTGTCCTACCAGCCGGTAGCAGCCGGGCCTCAAGGGAATCTACTGGTAATTAAGGTACTCCTTTTAATAAAGTACCGGAGCAAAGCATTAACACGCCGTGAACACATGTGATCCTCACATCGCAGCCATTCCCCTCGGCTGTCCCAATTATTGTCACTTTGGGACCGCGGGTTCCGGACAACAATATGTGTATACAACTTGCAGGTATGATCAATAAACAGTGCATATCATTATGAAACAATAACATGTTCAGATCTGAAATCATGGCACTCGGGCCCTAGTGACAAGCATTAAGCTCAACAAGTTGCAACAACATCAATAAGTACTAACAACGGATACTGGGCACCATGCCCTAATGATCTTATAGCTTATTACATGAACAATCTCATCCAATCCCTACCATCCCCCTCAGCCTACAGCAGGGAATTACTCACACATGGATGGGGGAAACATGGATGGTCGATGGAGAAGCGTCGGTGATGATGATGGCGATGATCTCCTCCAATTCCCCGTCCCGGCGGAGTGCCAGAACGGAGTTTCTGGTCCCCGAAATAGGTTTCGCGATGGTGGCGGCGTACGGTGATGTTTCTGGATGAAGTGGACGACCCCCTCGCGTTTTAGGTCAGAGAGGGTTAAGTAGTCGAAAGGGGGACTCGGGGAGGTGCCCGAGTCGCCCTCCTCATAGGCTGGCGCGGTGGGCCCCCAGGCCGCCCCACCATGTGGTTTGGGCCACTCGTGGCCCATCTCTGCCTCCCCTTCTGGCTCCGTGAGTCTTCTGGTAAAATAGGAGGTTTGCGATCTTTTCTGGTGTTTTTCCCGAAAGTTGACTTTCTGCACAAAAACAAGACACCAGGGCAATTCTGCTGAAAACAGCGTTAGTCCGCATTAGTTGTATTCAAAACACACAAGTTAGAGGTAAAACAATAGCAAAAGTGTTCGGGAAAGTAGATACGTTTTGGACGTATCACTCTCCCAGATTACCGGAGGCATGAACCCACTATCTAGCATAAATACTCACTCTTGGAGTTACAAGCATCTACTTGGCCAAAGCATCTACTAGTAACGGAAAGCATGCAAGATCATAAATAACATATAAGATAGATTGATAATCAACTTGACATAGTATTCAATATTCATCGGATCCCAGCAAACACAACATGTAGCATTACAATAAGATGATCTTGATCATGATAGGCAGCTCACAAGATCTAAACATGATAGCATAAAGTGGAGAGACAACCATCTAGCTACTGCTATGGACCCGTAGTCCAAGGATAAACTACTCACGCATCACTCCGGAGGCAGGCATGGTGATGTAGAGCCCTCCGGTGATGATTCCCCTCTCCGGCAGGGTGCCGGGAAGAGCTTCTGAACCCTCCCGAGCTAGGGTTGACGGCGGTGGCGTCTCTGGAACTTTTCGTGGATAATGGCTCAGGTGTCTAGGGTTTTCCCGTGAAGATGAATAAATAGGCGAAAGGGCGGCGGCTGGAGACGCACGTGGGCCCCACACCACCCCACGGCGTGGCAGGGGGGCCCGCGCGGCCCCATGGTGTGGCTGCCTCGTGGCTCCCCTCCGTCTCTCCTTTGGACTCCGTGTACGTGTTGGAAAAATAGGAGGTTCTGTCCAAGTTTCGTCCAATTCCGAGAATATTTCCAGACTAGCTTTTCTGGAATACAAAAACAGCAAAAAACTAGAACTGGCACTGTGGCATCTTGTTAATAGGTTAGTCTCAGAAAATGCATAAAAATGCTATGAAGTGTATATAAAACATGTAACAATTGGTATAATATCAACATGGAACATCAGAAATTATAGATACGTTTGAGACGTATCAGGTATCTGCTAGAGATGCTCTCCACCGGCACTCCCTATAGCGTCTGACGTTGCTGGACAAGTGATATTGGGAGCGCCTGCATAGGTTGCCGCACTATTGGGAGCGCCTACCCCCATCTGCCGCTCTCAATGGATGCTCCCAATTAAATTTAAACCAGTTTTCCTCTAAAATAGAAGACAATTCAATGTAAAATATTCAGAATAAAATCATATTACATAGTCTTGAACACATAAAATTGCTCTAGGAAAAAATTCAAATTAAATTAAATCGCATACTCAACTAGGAGTTCGACTGCTTGTCCTTTGAGTGCCCACAGATGCGCAATCAGATCATTTTGCAATTGCTCGTGAGTTTCTTTGTCTCGGATTTCGGCGTTCATTGTAAGGAAAGTGGCAAACTCTCCAGGCAAGTCATGATCAAGCTGGGCAAGAGGGCCCTAATGGTAGTACAGATGTTCATCATGCAGTGGGGGGCAACACGTTCACTCTCGATGATAATGTTGTGCACAATCACACAAGTCATCACCACCTCCCACGTCTGTTCTTTCGACGAGGTTAGAGCAGGGTAGCTGACAATAGCAAAGCGTTATTGGAGCACATCATGCCCGCTCGACATCCTTCCTGGTACCCTCCTGTTCCACTACAAAATGAGATTGATTTTGACCTAAAGGGTTGGAGATGGTATTGAGAAATGTAGACCATCTTGGATAGATGTAATGTGCTAAATAGTACCCCTTGTCATACGCATGGCCATTGATCTCATAATTGCATGGTGGAGCATGACCTTCAGCAAATCGGCTGAAAAACAGTAAGCATTGCAGCACGTTGATGTCATTGTGAGTTCCGGGCTTCCGGCCATACCAAAGAAAGCGTGACAGATCCACAAGTGCTATTGGGAGCGTCGGTGGATATGCTCTTACAATGTCATGCTAGTATTTTATTTGTCGAAAAGTTTGTATGATTGTGCAACCGGGAAAACCATCAATCATGTCGAGAGGTTTGAATGGATATTAAATTTCCTACAAATATAGTAGAAATTATCTAATAAAACTAAAGAAAAAACTAGTGAGCATTGCAACACGTTGATGTCATTGTGAGTTCTGGCCATACCAAAGAAAGCGTGACAGATCCACAAGTGCTATTGGGAGCGTCGGTGGAGATGCTCTTACAATGTCATAGTAGTATTTTATTCGTCGAAAAGTTTGTATGATTGCGCAACAGGGAAAACAATCAATCATGCCGAGAGGTTTGAATGGATGTTAAATTTCCTATAAATATAGTAGAGATTATCTATGGCTGCCACCTCACTATCTAGAGCCTTCCACAAGGTTCCAGATATATCCACAATGTTCTAGACTCTTATAGAACATTCCATATTACACTGGATTATTCCGGACACTCCGGAGTCGTCCGTGTCACCCCGAAACTATTCCGAGGTCTCCCAAAACACTTTTGGGAGTCGTCTCTCATTTAATCTAATCACAATTTTGTTCTACAAGAACACTACTCCGTTAAGCGTGTGACCCTACGGGTTCGATATAATGCAGACATGAACCGGAACCATTCCGGCCAATAACGAACAGCGGGATCTGGAGACCCATGAGCGCTCCCACATTATACACGAAGATCTTTATCGTGTGAACCACAATGTCGTGGATTGAATCAATCTGCATTCCATTCCCTTTGTCTCACGATATTTTACTTACCCGAGACTTGATCGCCGGTATCTCCATACCTCGATCAATCTCGTTACCGGTAAGTACTCTTTACTCGCTCTGTAATATAACATCCTTTGTGACTAACTCTTTAGCCACATGCTTGCCCAAGCGATACCCAGTGGGCCCAGAGTATATCTCTCCATCACATGGAGGGACAAATCCCAGTCTTGAAATACGTAACCCAACAAGTACTTTTCGATGAACCTGTAAGACACCTTTATAATCACCCAGTTATGAAGTGACGTTTGATGCCCCCAAGGTTACTTCCGGTACCAGGAAGTTACATAATCTCATGGTCTAAGAAACAGAACACTTGACAATATAATTTAGGTATGTCCATCATATCATTCTCCAATGACATGACCCCGTTGTTAATTTGACAACTCCTTGTCCATGGTTAGGAAACCGTTGTAACATCCCAAATTTTGGAACTAAGAAAAACTTAGTTTAACAAGACCCAAAATTCAGAACCAACAAAAACTTTTTGAAATGTTTCACTGATGATGGTGCTTTCCTTCCCATTGCTATACTGAACCTTGTGTGACCTGTTGTTTAAGTTGTTTGACTAGTAAATATTAAACCTAAGAACTCAACCAAGGTAAAAATATTATTAACTTTGGTGATCATGTCATGACAAGGAAAATATTCCATGTATCTTTTCCCTTCTTATTTTGGCCAACTCCATTTCAATGATATTTGGTTTAGCAACAACCAAAACTAATACCCATTATTTGAGAAAGTAAAGGTATTTCCAAAACTATGTGTTCCCACAAATGTGGAGATCTATATGCTATCTCCTATCTATCTTTTAAACTTGATATTTTGCATTTGTATGCAACTCCCATTTTATAAGTTTTGATTATCATTACATTTTAAAAAGAACACATGTGGGAAATATATTACCCCACATATTTTGTCTTGCTCAAAACCCTTTTCAAAAATTACCAAGGTGGAGTTGACGTAGTTTTAAACATCATCTTGTCATAATTAAGTGTGATCATTTTTATAAGATAGTATTGTTAATTATGTAAATGGTGGTGTGATTAATTCTTGTGGTTTGAATTGTGTGGACTTGATTGTGATGTGGATCTTGTGGTGTTTGTTGCTTGTGAGGATAATTCCTCTGTTGTACTCAACACTAAAATAAAACACACTTGATCACAATGGTGGAGTGTGACTTGAAAACAAAACAAGACCCCTATGATTACTTACACCCTCAAAATAAAATCTTGATTAAAGGAAATGATCCTATTTAATTTCCCTCTCTACCTAATTTGCTATTTTTGTTATAACAATTAATTTATCTTATAAAATCCAGGAATGAGATGATAACCATCTCATTATCATATTACTCTCTCCCCAAAATATCTAATCTCCAATTACAAAGATATTTCCATTTGTCAAATTGGTTTTATCCAAAAATAATATATTCAAACCCTATGAACCAATGTGGTTCAAAACATTTTATTTTCAAAAGCCAATTTTTGTGGAGCTTCTACATGTATATGGGAGGCTACATGAATTTTCTCATATTTTTAGAAAATGTTTAAGTGCCTCAATTAAATCACTGAAAACTCACTGGTTTTAAAACAAAACAGAAAAGGACTAAATCATAATTGAAAAAAATAAGTCCAGGGGGTTATCTGGAAAAGCGTCGTCTCCTTCCTGTAGCAGCAGTGGCGCAGCGTCGCCGTGTCGTCGTCCTGCGCCGCTCGCCGCCCGGACTCCCCCCCCCCCCCCCCCTTCTCCTGCCGTGCGAGGAGAACAAGAGCCCCCCCCCCCCACGACGCTCTGCCTCCTTCATCTCTCACTCATCTCTCCTGCTCTCTCCCTCTTCCTCTGTCTCTCTCCTCCAAAGACCGAACTCCCTCCATGGATGCCGCCGCACGTCGCCGCCGATTGGAGCCTCCCCAAGCAGATCGAAGCGTGCAGACGTCTCCGTCTCATCGTCCTCTACCCCTCTGAAGAAGGAATCGAGCCCGTTCATCGTCGTTGAAGCGCGCAAGCTCATCCCCTTTCCCCTCCGGCCGCCACCTTTCCAGGAAGCTCGCGAGCGATGTAGTCCGTCATCCTTCGCCATTATTGCATCCCCGAGATCCCCGTGCTCTGCTCCCTCTCATGCACCCTTCCTTTTGCCCAGGGATCACCGGAGTCGCCGTATCCGTCCTCGCCGGAGCTCCAGCCCGCCTCCTCGCGCCGCGGTGCGTGACGAGGAAGAAGAAGAGGCCCCGTACCACTTCGCGTCGCGCACTGGGCCGCAGGCTGGGCCGCCTTCTGCGTGGCTCGGCCGGATCTGGGCCAGAGCGAGCCCAGTGATGTTTTTTTTTATATAGATCTAATATCTGCTTTTATTTCCTGTTAAATTTACAGTGTAGATTTAAATCTGTTGTGGTGGATCTATTCGTGCAAATATTATGATGTAAATTTTGTAGTGTTCCTATGTGTTTTCTTGAACATCCAGAACTGGTGCCTTGCAAAAATATAATTTCGTGTGCCTTTTAGATTTAATCTTGTAAAAAGTATCTATTTCACTAAATATTCAATATCTAGAGTTTTATATATCCAAATATTGCAAACTAAAATTCTCTAGATAGGTTGAGATGCTACCTTTCCATATCTGTTGGCCTTGCTTGCAAATGAAGCCTAAAACAAAAGTTCTATTCATTCTTGTAAACACATCAGTAGCTCTTTGATGATTTTTGTAAATTTTTGTGAGATGAATTTTGGAGTAAATCCAATTGGATTGTCTTCTATATGTATAGAAGAACATATCCCTAGCTTGGTTTGAATTTAGGAGTCACTGATTGACTGTGGTGCTAATTATAAGGTTTAGGCATTTTCTGCCTATTTTTATTAGGACTTTATTAATTGTTGTGTTATAACTTTATTGTTATAAATGTGCTTCCTAGCATGTGTAGGGTGGTAATCCCCTGTTGTGATGTGTTTTCTTAATCTTGCTAGCATGTTAGAACAACTACTTGTGAGTCATGTATTTGTTAGGGATTTAGTCCCTATATAACTTTCCCCTAGTAATTAGGAAGTGGTTAAGCTTGTTTATTTTTTATGTTGGATTATTGTGTGGGATTAAATATATGCCTTGCTAGTTAATGATTGTTGTGGTACTGTTGCTTGCATGATATTATTGTTTAGCAGGTTATAATATGTTAGTACTGTTAATGGTGTTTGTTAGGCATGTTGGTGTGAGTAATATGTTTGCATTGCTTGATAAACTGGATGGTCTTGAGTTGAGTACTAGCTTAAGTATCTTGTTGTTATATCCACCTTAGCTTGGTGAGATATTTTGAATTACAAAGATTAATTGGTGGCTTAACTTTTGTCTGAAGTATTTCCTGATTAGGAAAAATGGTTGTTAATTACCTCTAATTGAGGATGTCTTGTGCCCTCTTGTTTTGGCATGTGCGTGGTGTTATACTCCCGATTAGTATAAGGCCCTTGTAAATATAGATCTTAGTTTGTTGCTTGAATGATTAGTTTGATGCTTGTGGTGTGAATACTTGTTTGTATATCCCTTATGGTTTGGTTTGCTTATCGAGTGTTGTTTTCTTTTCATGTTTGCGACGCTAGAATTAAACGCTACCGGGGTGGTCTTAGGAGAGGAATTATGGAAGGAGGATCAGAGTTTATTTCTTTGATCAGTGAGAAGAAGTCCAGGAACATTATGCTGAATTCAGGCAAGCTATTCTCTGAGCTTGCATCTATATACATCTATTTTGGTTCACATGTTTTACTTATAAAGAGCATATGTTATTTATGTGGTGTTTGCCACTAAAGCTATGAGTTTTGAAAACCCTTTTTTCCAAAATACAAGTATATTATTTTGACACCCTATATGGAGTTATTAGATGGAAATTCTTTTTCAAACTATAGGATGGGAAAAATATGGTTTACTCAAAACTCCTTTGGAAGTACTTGGATAAATGTGGAATGCCGTGATATCGGTGTTGAAGTGGAGAAATGGTGATGTTTATGAAAAATGCACATGACGTCTTTGTACTATGACGACCAATTAACCCGTGCAACCACACTACCTGAGATGGGTAGGGCTTAGCCGGAAACTTGTTTATTTTAGTATGGAGCGCCTCAAAATGCTTAGGAGAACGAGGTTCTCTGAACCAAGTTATCTAAATGTGGGATCCAGTTTAAGTCTGGTTCGCTGCTGGTTGCAAACAGTGGGCCTCCTGGCTTGGCGCAGTGTTGCTTGGAGAGACCGGATCGATACGATGGCCATCTCCACTGGGTGCCGGGGAGATCCAGTCCCACTGAAGAGGAGGCTCTATACTAGGCTCGACATAGTGAAAAGCTTTGATCATGTTATCCGAACCACCACATACTGTCGTATGAGGACCGTGGCTGATCACGGCGGAATGACAGTTTGGTGTGGTGAAAGTGCACCACCTCTGCAGAGTGTAAAACTATTCGAATAGCCGAGTCCTCGGTCATGGACGGTTGGGAGGCTGTCCTCTGACCATGTGCAAGTTTTGAAAAGCCTTGAGTTTAAAAGGGAAATGAAGTGGAGAAAGTGTTCCACAGTTATACCAATGAGTTGGTATGATGTGTTGGAGTTAATTGGACCTATGGCGAGCCATGGTCAGAAAAAGGAGGAGTTTTGGAGAAACAGATACAATGGTGATTTTCCAGGAAAATGTTTATAAAAGAGACTTCTTACCTTTTTCAACAAAGATGTATTTACGGGAGAAAGTTTTAAAAGAGACTTCTTACAAAGACAGATTTATGGGAAAAAGTTCTAAAAGCCTTCTTTTCTTTTTCAATAAAGATATAGAGATTTCAAAACAAAGTGTTATTAAACAAAAGTCCATCCTACTCTTTTCAACAAGGATATGGAGTTTTCAAAGTAAACGAAGTTTTATTTAAACAATAAAAGAGTAGTGCATGCTCATTCCAGGGGTAGTTTGCGAGTACATTCAAATGTACTCATATTGGTTTCGTCCCTGGCTATTGTCTTAGCCAGATTCTGAAGAGGAGCAGTTCGAAGAAGAAGTGGTTAATGACGTCAATGCGAACTAGGGCGCTTCCCAGTCAGCTGCCTGTAGGGTTAAGGCAAATGACTTTGGCTCCACGCTGTTTGGTGATTTCCGCTACAAGTACCTGTTGAAGTTATGACTTCAATCAAGTAAGTTTATTTATTCGGTATTTATGGGTGTTCTGTGATGCCAATTCGAGTTATGTGCAACAACAGACTGATCATGGGATTGTTGCAGGAAACATAACGAGTATCTCGGACAGTTAATCCGGGGTCCTCACAGACTTGGTATCAGAGCCATCCTGACTGTAGGAGACCTTAGTTAGCATGGACGTTTGTTAAGAAAGGAAATATTTTGTTAAAAATATTACTACCAAAATACATTTTTATCCAAGGAAGCCCAAGAAAATAGCTTCCACTCTTCTCATCTTCTCAAATATTTCTGAGTCTTATACCTCTATTTTAAGATTTTTCCAAGGATTTCTCTACTCCCTCTTACCCATTCAAAATATTTGACGATGAAAACCCAGTGAGACCTAATTAGCTAGTGCCCAGAAGAAGAAGAAGTTTCCACCTCAAGTACTCGACATTTAACCTCAAGGTGATTCATCTGCAAATACCAATATCGTCGATATCAACAAAGCAAGAGACCTTCGAAGACCTCAACTCAACAGTAACAATTCTACTCCATTTGTGACCTTGACAATCTCAAAGTATTCCAGCTGAAGACTAAGGTGAAGACTATTTTTCGAAAGAAATATATTACTACCTAAATTATTTGTATCTAAGGAGGCCTAGGTATAACTTCCATTCTTTTCAACTTCTCGAATTATTCTAAACCTTGTCTCTCGTTTAAAGGTTTATCAAAAGTTTCCATCTATTGTCTTACCTCCATTCAAACTTACATACTTGACGATATCCCAAACCAGACCCATAGGATCGATAGGATAAGCTCGTTTTACTTGAGCAATCCCCACCTTCCACGGTATTAAACGTCTGTTGGTGCTAAAAGTGCCTTGTTTGATCTTTGCTTGTGTGTTGCATTTATTATGTGTTGTTTTCCTTGGGTGTTTCACAAAACACGCCTTGTCGGGAACCCAAAGTAACCACACTGTTGTCTGTTGCTTTAATTTTGACTGTTTGCAAAAACCTTTTTGCCTTGTTGGCCATAGATGTACTTTTTGTATCCTTTCAAGAGTCCGACTTGAAAAACCCTTCAGAAAATTTTCTCTTAGTAAGAGGAGCAAGGTATGGAATACTCTCTACCCCAAGACTCTGTGAACTTCTGCAAAACGGATAGCGACCTTCTGCAAGACTGATAGCGGTCTTCGTACGTCGTTTTGTACAACCACATCAAGCCATCGAGAAAGATGAAGATTCAAGACCCGACGGTAGATGACACTGGTCGTATCCCGTCGGACTAACAAAACAATATGAAAAACTAACATAACTAACATAATTTATCTAACTTTAAATCCCTCATCTAACCGAATTTTGCAAAGATACTAACTGCTTTTTCTAGACTAAGGGAATAAGTGTCATAGGACGACTCAAAACTAGTTGGTAGAAAGGAGATTTTGCGGGATATAAGAGTACTGAACTGTAAGTTTATTAGTCAGCCGGATCCCTTAAGAATCTAGTGGTTGAGATCAGAATTTGGTGGATGATGTTGGTAATATCAAAAATTTGGGGTTTAGAATAGAAGTGGAAACTCGAAGAGATCGATAAAATAATTGGGTTTGAACAGATGATATATTTGATTAATACTCTGGGGCTAACCAGTTGTGGTCCCCAACCATTGGTGGTTATCTGGAGCTAGAAGACGTGACCCTTGATTTAAGGTTTAGAAATAAAGGTGAAGGTTATTGAATTTTTAGGAAGCACTTGCTGATAAAATGATGTTTGGATTGGTTAGAAGCAAGTAAATTAAGAAGAATACTCCGGTGTTGGAATGTTTAGGGTGATTCCTAGCACAAGTGACCTTGTACTAAATTCTTATGGAATTATAGGAAGTGGTCAAAGATGAGTTAGCAAATGAGTAGATCGTTGTATGCAAGAAATAATTGGTGGAGGATAAGTGAATGTTTATCGGATTCTAGGAATCAATGTGACTTGGTCTAGTAGCAAGACATTTTAGGCGACAGTAGTTTTCAGAGCTTGTCACGCTCTGTTTGGATTATTCTTAGAAAGAACTTTTATCTTTGATTAATAGATCATGGCCCAAAAGTGTTGAGATAAAATCTGAATTTGGTTAGAAAGTGGGGCAATTCTTGATGGAATGATCACATGACTGCTGTATGCTTTATTTAGCCTTGATGACATGATCGTGGGAAAATGACAACCTGAAGGAGTCAGATAAGATGAGATATGCCTATCTGGGGGAAACTCAATCAAGAAATAATTAGTGGACCATGCTAGCGCTAAGTTGACGAGGGAATATCTCCCCGGCAACAGCACCAGAAACAATGCTTGTACGTCACACGTCAGTTGGGAACCCCAAGAGGAAGGTATGATGAGTGTAGCAGCAAGTTTTCCCTCAGTATGAAACCAAGTATTAATCGAACCAGTAGGAAAACGAGGTTTGCTTCGAAGGTGTTGGTGAAGGAGTGTAGTGCGGCGCAACACCAGGGATTCCGGTGCCAACGTGGAACCTGCACAACACAATCAAATTACTTTGCCCCAACTTAACAGTGAGGTTGTCAATCTCACCGGCTTGCTGAAAACAAAGGGTTAAACGTATCGAATGGAAGATGATGTTTGTTTGCATAAAACAGTAGAGAACAATGATTGCAGTAGATTGTATTTCAGATGTAAAAGAATGGACCGGGGTCCACAGTTCACTAGTGGTGTCTCTCCAATAAGATAACTAACATGCTGGGTAAACAAATTACAGCTGGGCAATTGACAATTGATAAGTGCATATAACATGCATGTGTGAGCTGTGGTGTCTACTATGAGATTCATTTGGGCATTACGACAAAGTACATAGACCGCTATCCAGCATGCATCTATGCCTAAATAGTCCACTTTCCGGTTAACATCCGTACCCCTTCCAGTATTAAGTTGCAAGCAACAGACAATTGCATTAAGTAATGTGCGTAATGTAAACAATACATTCATCCTTGAATAAAGCATTGCTGTTTTACCCCTAGTGGCAACAACACATCTACAACCTTAGAACTTGCTGTCACTATCCCAGGTTAAATAGAGGTTGAACCCAACTATCATGCATAAATACCCCCTCTTGGAGTCACAAGTATTCACTTGGCCAAGGCTTCAACAAGTAACGGAGAGTCAAGCCGGCAATTCCGCCCATGGGCACGTCCGCCCATGGGCACCCGACCCTAATGGGCAGGGTATGGGTCACTATGTTCACCCATGGGTCTCGCCCATGGGCGACCCGATTAGTCGTGGGTAGGGTATGGGCAGACCTTTCTACCCATGGGCGACCCGATGGGCAACCCGATTAGCTGACATGTAGGCCCCATTGTAAGAATTAGCAATTTAATCCACTCCAGCAGTCCAGCCCAGCCCAATAGTCTGACCCAGCCGGCCCAGTCCAATAGCGCAGGCCACATCGGCACAAACCCTAGGTCCGTGTGAGAGTCTGAGAGAGACTCCATCCAGTCCGCACTTCCAGCTCCCAGCCGCAATCCTCTATTCCTCTCCTCTCCCTCACGATGCTCTCCTGACCCAGCGACTCCGCCCCCCCGTCCCCGACGCTGCCGCCCCCGACGTCGGCGCCCCGTCCCGACACCGCCGCCCCCCGACGCCGCCGCCCCGTCCCCTTCGCCATCCCCTACGCCGCCCCCGACGCCGCCGCCGCCCCGTCCCCGACGCTGCCGCCCCCGACGTCGACGCCCCGTCCCGACACCGCCGCCCCCCGACGCCGCCGCCCCGTCCCCTTCGCCATCCCCTACGCCGCCCCGACGCTGCCGCCGCCCCGTCCCCTACGCCGCCCCCGACGCCTCCTGTCACTACCACTCCAGTGTCCAAGTCCAACGTAAGCTTCCTCCTCCCGCCCGATGAATCTGAACCAAAATTGTTTCTTACTACTACTCGCGCATCTTTGTAAATTCGTGGATGTTTGTGTTCTGTTCGTTTGACATGTTTCTGTTCTTGGACAATTCAGGTCTTTCAATGGCTTCTCCGGGGGACAACTCCTCGCAGCCGGAGCCAGCAGTGGAGGCAGTGGATAGCTCGGTTGTGCCTGACTCCTCAACTCAATGTACCAGTACTGGAACAGGACCTAGTGCTACTAATAATAAGAAGAGGAAGCTTACATCTGCGGTGTGGGATGAGTTCACAAAAGAGTTTAAAGACGGGAGGTGGCAGGCTGAGTGCATGTATTGTAAAAAATGGCTTAGTGCAACTAGTACAGGTGGTACTAAACATTTATCCAATCATTTGCTATCTTGTCCTGCTAAGAGTGCACCTGTAGGCCTAAAGCAACAGAAATTACGGTTGTCGACTGGTGCTGGTGGGAGTGTCAATTTGGACAACAATGGCATTTTTAACCAAGAAGTTGCTAGAAAGGATCTTGCATTAATGATCTGTGTTCATGAATATCCTTTGTCCATGGTTGATCATGTTTTATTTCGGAAATTCTGCAAGTCATTACAACCCTTGTTCAAGATGGTATCGAGGAATACCATTAGGTAATCCTTTTGTTGAAAATGTTGTGTTTATTTGCTATCCTTGCATAATAGCTATTTTCTTAGTGTGTGTTACTTTCTATGTTTGCACTAGGAAGGATATTCTGGCTATGCATCAAGCCCAAAAGGAAAAGATGGTTAAATACTTTGCAAATTTCAAAAATCGAGTAGCCATCACCTCGGACATGTGGACTGCGGGGCATCAAAAGAAAGGATACATGGTTGTTACTGCACATTTTATTGATGAATCTTGGACTTTGAAGAGCTTCATTATAAGGTAATCAAAATAAAGTGAACCTACAATTTATTGTGATTTTGAGCTGTTTGTTCAATCATTGTAAATCTGAACCAACATGTTATCTGTTGTCTTAGGTTTGCTTATGTTCCAGCTCCACATAATGGTGAGGTTATATGTAAAGCTTTGTATGAATGCCTTGTTGATTGGCACCTCGAGGGTAAGGTATCCACTATTACCTTGGATAATTGCACAAGTAATGATAAGGCTGTTGGTGATTTGATAGAAAAGTTGGATAGTGCATCTCTTATGCTTGGTGGAAAATATTTGCATATGCGTTGTTGTGCACATGTACTAAATCTGATTGTGAAAGATGGAATGAGTGTAATGGAGGAGGGTATTGCTAGAGTCCGTGATAGTGTTGGTTTTTGGTCAGCCACACCTAAAAGGCATGAGAGGTTTGAGAAGATGGCTAAGACATTAAATATCCTATACAATAGGAGGTTAAACTTGGACTGTAAAACTAGGTGGAATTCAACATATACAATGTTGGCCATTGCATTAGAATACATTGCAGTTTTTGATAAGCTAAGCACAAGGGAAAAACTATTTGAAACAGCTCCAAATAATGAGGATTGGAAATTTGCCAAAGAACTTTGTGGTAAGCTAAAAGTGTTCTTTGACATCACCGAGCTATTCTCCGGGAGTAAATATGTCACAGCCAATCTCTTCTTTCCTAAAATATCCACCATTCGTTTATCAATACGAGCATGGTCCACTAGTACTGATCCTCTCTTCCAAGAGATGTCTGAGGAAATGAAAGCTAAGTTTGAGAAATATTGGAAAGATGTTCATGGTCTTATGGCTGTTGCAACAGTCCTTGATCCAAGATATAAGCTACATATGCTGCAAGCTTTGTTTGGCTCTCTGTATGGATATGAACATGCAACTAGGGAAGTAGAAAAAATTAGAAATTTGATGGTTGATCTGCTGGAGGAATACCGGGCTGGTGTGGATGGTGAGGGTGCATCACAGAATGGTAGGGCTGCTGCTCCCCAAGGTGGAGTTGGAGAAGATGAAGCCTTGAAGATATTTTCTCAATATATGTCTTCGCAGCCTGTTGTGAGTGCTTCTCGTGTGCGGACTGAACTGGACTTATATTTGGAAGAGCCAACTATCCCTATATCAGGTGAAGAGTTGGACATTATTGGTTGGTGGAAATTTGGAGGTATTAAGTATCCTACGTTGCAAAGAATGGCTCATGATATATTAGCTATCCCCGTAACAACTGTGGCTTCAGAATCTGCCTTTAGTACTAGCGGTAGAGTACTTAGTGCACACCGTAGTTCGCTTGCTCCAAATATGGCTGAAGCACTTATGTGTATGCAAGCTTGGTCTCGCGCCGACATGTTAGGTAATCATCTAGTTAGATTGAATATATGCTTTCCATGGACTATAGTTTTCTTATTGTGTGTTATTTTGTATTAGGGGATTGCAATTCTACACTCTTTGTTGAGTTTCAATCTGTTCTTGCTGATGAAGAAGAACCAATGGTAATTCTAACTTGTACTCATTAATTCATACATGCTGTGCTTTTATAAATCATCTCATATATTGCTTATAATTTTCAGGAAGAAGATGTATCGGTCTTAACTGAAGATTAAAGAAGGGAGGAAAGGGCGAGAGCTAGGCACTGGCTGCTAGCTAGCAAGCTTTCCTGGGCGTTTTTGCTGGCCTGCTGCTGCTGCTTCCTGGACGTGTTTGATGCAAGCTTTCCTGGACTTGTTGTAATGCTTACTTTAGTTTATTAGTTATTTGCGTCTCGGAACTTCACAAGTTATTCCTTCCTGTGAATCAAACTTGATTTGTTATTTGTGTTTGTGTGAACAATCAGACTATTTGATGTACTGAATCTGATCATTTTGATGTACTCATGCATCTGAACATAAAACATGTCATTTTCCTGTTTGAAATGCTGGAAGATTCTGTATTGATGTTTTGTCTGTAGACCCGATGGGTCGCCCATCGGGTCGGGTGACCCGACGGGTACGGGCATGGGCATGAATTCTGACCCATGGGCAGGGTCGTGGGCAGAGAAGCTTGCCCATTTATTTAACGGGCATGGGTCTGGAAGAGGTCGACCCGCCCCTTACCCGACCCATTGCCGGCCTTAACGGAGAGCATGGAAGATCACAAATGACATAGACATGATAATATAATATTCAGCTCCACATAGGTATCAATATAAGTCAGATCCCAGCAAACACAACATGTAGCATTACAATAAGATGATCTTGATCATGATAGGCAGCTCACAAGATCTAAACATGATGGCACAAGTGGTGAAGACAACCATCTAGCTACTGCTATGGACCCATAGTCCAAGGATGAACTACTCACGCATCACTCCGGAGGCGGGCATGGCGATGTAGAGCCCTCCGGTGATGATTCCCCTCTCCGGCAGGGTGCCGGGAAGAGCTTCAGAACCCCCCGAGTTAGGGTTGACGACGGCGGCGGCAGCGAATATGTTCTGGATGAAAGGCTCGGTGCTTTATGGTTTTCACGTCTCGGGGAATAAATAGGCGAAGGGGCGATGTCGGCGGACCCCCGAGGGGCCCAAACCACCTGGCGGCGCGGTGGGGCCCCCTGCCGCGCGAGCCTGTGGTTTGGCCACCTCGTGGCTCCCCTTCGTCTCTCCTTCGGACTCCGTGTTCGTGCTGGAAAAATAGGGACTTGGCCTTTTGTTTCGTGCAATTCCGAGAATATTTCCAGAAGTAACTTTCTGAAACCAAAAACAGCAGAAAACAGGGAACTGGCACTGTGGCATCTTGTTAATAGGTTAGTCCCAGAAAATGCATAAAAGTGATATGAAGTGTATATAAAACATGTAGCAAATGGTATAATATAAGCATGGAATATCAGAAATTATGGATACGTTGGAGACGTATCAAGCATCCCCAAGCTTAGTTCTACTCGTCCTCGAGTAGGTAAAACGATAACAACAAATAATTTCTGAGGAGACATGCTTTCACACAATCTTGATCAATATATTGCAAGGCTCATGTCATGAATGAAGTGACTCAAAGCAATGATCTATATTTTGCTAACAAATAGATAAAGAGTAAACAATGAATCATATAAGTAAAAACTTTTCATGAATAGTACTTTCAAGACAAGCATCAAAAAGTTTTGCATAAGAGGTAACTCATAAAGCAATAGATTCAAAGTAAAAGGCATTGAAGCAACACAAAGGATGATTAAGTTTCAGCATTTGCTTTCAACTTGTAACATGTATATCTCATGGATAGTTGTCAACATAGAGCAATATAACAAGTGCAATAAGTAAACATGTAAGAATCAATGCACACAAAGTTGACACAAGTGTTTGCTTCTAAGATAGAAAGGAGTAGGTAAACTGACTCAACAATAAAGTAAAAGATATGCCCTTCGCAGAGGGAAGCAGGGATTAAATCATGTGCTAGAGCTTTTTAAGTTTTCGAAAGCATATAGAGAGCACAAAATATGTATTTGAGAGGTGTTTGTTGTTGTCAACGAATGGTAGTGGGCACTCTAACCCCCTTGTCAACCAGACTTTCAAGAGCGGCTCCCATGAAGGACGTTATCTCTACCAGCAAGGTAGATCATCCCTCTTCTCTTTTGTTTACACATGTATTTTAGTTTCTTTATAGTTGACACTCCTCCCAACCTTTTGCTTACACAAGCCATGGCTAACCGAATTCTCGGGTGCCTTCCAACATTCACATACCATGGAGGAGTGTCTATTTGCAAATTAAGTTGCTTACTGATAAATCAGGGCAAAACATGTGAAGAGAATTATTAATGAAAGTTGTAATTAATTGGGGCTGGGCACCCCGTTGCCAGCTCTTTTTGCAAATTATTGGATAAGCGGATGTATATGCCACTAGTCCAGGTGAAAGTCTGTCAGAAGTAAATGACAAGATTGAAAGATAAAACACCACATACTTCCTCATGAGTTATAAAACATTGCCACAAATAAAGAGTAATAAAGTTTTGAATAGTTTAAAGGTAGCACATGAAATATTTACTTGGAATGGCAGGAAATACCACATAGTAGGTAGGTATGGCGGACACAAATGGCATGGGTTTTGGCTCAAGTTTTGGATGCACGAGAAGCATTCCCTCTCAGTACAGAGTTTAGGCTAGCAAGGTTGTTTGAAGCAAACACAAGTATAAACCGGTACAGCAAGAATCACATAAAAACATATTGCAAGTATTATAAGACTCTACAAGCTCTACGGTAGTTCTCCACTACTAGGCTTTAACTACATGATGCAAGAGCTTAAACATGATCTACTTGAGAGCTCAAAACAATTGCAAAGCATCAAATCGAAACAAGACAATGATCTACAAGAATGCATATGTCTTTTCCAATACCAACTACTACATGTAGCATTTTCTTTCTTCCAAACAAACACCAATCAATTTATTTAAACATAAACTCTCCAAATGATAATATAATGCAGCAAGAGAGTATTTATAAACAAGTGCTAACAGCTCGAAGAGATGCATGAAAAACAGGAGCTAAAAGCACTGCAGTAGCTAGTTAAGAATACTCAACAAATATAAGTGAAGAACATGAGTATTCACATGAAAAAGCGGAGCGTGTCTCTCTCCCACACAAGGATTGCTAGGATCCGAATTTATTCAAACAAAAACAAAAATAAAAACACACAGACGCTCCAAGTAAAGCGCATAAGATGTGAAAGAATTAAAATATAGTTTCACTAGAGATGACCTGATAAGTTTGTTGATGAAGAAGGGGATGCCTTGGGCATCCCCAAGCTTAGACGCTTGAGTCTCTCTGAATATGGTTGGGATGAACCACGGGGGCATCCCCAAGCTTAGGCTTTTCACTCTTCTTGATCACATAATATCACCCTTCTCGCTTGATCCTTGAAAACTTCCTTCACACCAAACTCAAGACAGTTCTCATTAGAGGGTTAGTGCATAATCAAAAATTCTCATATTCTGTAATGATACAATCAATCCCAAAGCTTCTGGACATTAGCTACAGCCACCAATGCTTTGTGGAGCAAAGAAATCCACACAAACACAGTAAAAGAGCGAATGCAAAACAAAAGGCAGAATCTGTCAAAAACAGAACAGTCTGGAATGACGAATTTTTTCGAGGCACTTAAGTTGCTCAGATGGATCTGGCCTAAAATAATGAAAGTTGCGTACATATCTCAGGAATATGCGTGATTTTTTCAGAATTTTTTGAATTTTCTACAGGGAGATAAGCTCAAATCCGTGACAGCTAAAAATCTGTCACTGCGCAGAAATCCAAATCTTGCATCAACTTTCAATATAGAACTTTACTTGGCACAACATTGCGATAAAATAAAGATACAAAGGAGTTGCTACAGAAGTAACAAAACTCCTTGACTCAAAGAAAACAAAAATAACAGCAAATAAAAACGATGGGTTGTCTCCCATAAGCGCTTTTCTTTAACGCCTTTCAGCTAGGCGCAGAAAGTGAAAATCAAGTGTTATCAAGAGAAAAAGCATCAACGGAGAGTTTAGAAGTTTTCTCAACGATGCATTGCACTTTATCTATGTAAGTTTCAGAAACTCCCCTTTCATTACTTTTAGGTAAACTATCCTCATCAAATAAATTTTCAGGCACAATCCAATTAAAGTTCTTTTCTAGTGCCTCATGCATTCCTGCAATCTTAAAAGGAATTGGTATTTTATTCTCTCCTTCATAACTAGTTTCTTTAGTGTACTTGGATCTTTCCTTCTCTAATTTTTCAAGTATATTGGCGATATCAATGTAATAACCAAGCATCCTATATCGCATAAAAACTTTTCTAGCTTCACTAGCTACATCTCCAAATTCTTTGAGAAGGGTTTCTAAAACAAAATCCTTCTTTTCCCCCTCTTCCATATCATGAAGTCTAAGAAACATATGCTGCATTATAGGGTTAAGGTTAACAAACCTAGCTTCAAGCATGTGGACTAAGGAGGCAGCAGCAATTTCATAATTAGGGGCAAGTTCTACCAAGGATCTATCTTCAAAATCTTTCAGCTTGCTAACATGACTAAAAAATTCTTCAATGTTGTCTCTTCCAATGATAGACCCACTACCACAGATATTTCTTTTAAAGTGTACTTAGGGAGAAGCATGATGAAATAATAAAAACTAAACAGAAAATAAACTAGATGCAAGTAACTAATTTTTTTGTGTTTTTGATAAAGAGAGCAAACAAGATAAATAAAAATAAACTAAGCAAGACAAATAACAAAGTAAAGAGATTGGGTGTGAGAGACTCCCCTTGCAGAAGCAATTCGGTTTTCCCCGGCAACGGCGCCAGAAAACGTGTTGCTGCGCTAAGTTGACGAGGGAATATCTCCCCGGCAACAGCCCAGAAACAATGCTTGTACGTCACACGTCAGTTGGGAACCCCAAGAGGAAGGTATGATGAGTGCAGCAGCAAGTTTTCCCTCAGTATGAAACCAAGGTTTAATCGAACCAGTAGGAAAACGAGGTTTGCTTCGAAGGTGTTGGTGAAGGAGTGTAGTGCGGCGCAACACCAGGGATTCCGGTGCCAACGTGGAACCTGCACAACACAATCAAATTACTTTGCCCCAACTTAACAGTGAGGTTGTCAATCTCACCGGCTTGCTGAAAACAAAGGGTTAAACGTATCGAATGGAAGATGATGTTTGTTTGCATAAAACAGTAGAGAACAATGATTGCAGTAGATTGTATTTCAGATGTAAAAGAATGGACCGGGGTCCACAGTTCACTAGTGGTGTCTCTCCAATAAGATAACTAACATGCTGGGTAAACAAATTACAGCTGGGCAATTGACAATTGATAAGTGCATATAACATGCATGTGTGAGCTGTGGTGTCTACTATGAGATTCATTTGGGCATTACGACAAAGTACATAGACCGCTATCCAGCATGCATCTATGCCTAAATAGTCCACTTTCCGGTTAACATCCGTACCCCTTCCAGTATTAAGTTGCAAGCAACAGACAATTGCATTAAGTAATGTGCGTAATGTAAACAATACATTCATCCTTGAATAAAGCATTGCTGTTTTACCCCTAGTGGCAACAACACATCTACAACCTTAGAACTTGCTGTCACTATCCCAGGTTAAATAGAGGTTGAACCCAACTATCATGCATAAATACCCCCTCTTGGAGTTACAAGTATTCACTTGGCCAAGGCTTCAACAAGTAACGGAGAGCATGCAAGATCACAAATGACATAGACATGATAATATAATATTCAGCTCCACATAGGTATCAATATAAGTCAGATCCCAGCAAACACAACATGTAGCATTACAATAAGATGATCTTGATCATGATAGGCAGCTCACAAGATCTAAACATGATGGCACAAGTGGAGAAGACAACCATCTAGCTACTGCTATGGACCCATAGTCCAAGGATGAACTACTCACGCATCACTCCGGAGGCGGGCATGGCGATGTAGAGCCCTCCGGTGATGATTCCCCTCTCCGGCAGGGTGCCGGGAAGAGCTTCAGAACCCCCCGAGTTAGGGTTGACGACGGCGGCGGCAGCGAATATGTTCTGGATGAAAGGCTCGGTGTTTTAGGGTTTTCACGTCTCGGGGAATAAATAGGCGAAGGGGCGATGTCGGCGGACCCCCGAGGGGCCCAAACCACCTGGCGGCGCGGTGGGCCCCTGCCGCGCGAGCCTGTGGTTTGGCCACCTCGTGGCTCCCTTCGTCTCTCCTTCGGACTCCGTGTACGTGCTGGAAAAATAGGGACTTGGCCTTTTGTTTCGTGCAATTCCGAGAATATTTCCAGAAGTAACTTTCTGAAACCAAAAACAGCAGAAAACAGGGAACTGGCACTGTGGCATCTTGTTAATAGGTTAGTCCCAGAAAATGCATAAAAGTGATATGAAGTGTATATAAAACATGTAGCAAATGGTATAATATAAGCATGGAACAGCAGAAATTATGGATACGTTGGAGACGTATCAAGCATCCCCAAGCTTAGTTCTACTCGTCCTCGAGTAGGTAAAACGATAACAACAAATAATTTCTGAGGAGACATGCTTTCACACAATCTTGATCAATATATTGCAAGGCTCATGTCATGAATGAAGTGACTCAAAGCAATGATCTATAGTTTGCTAACAAATAGATAAAGAGTAAACAATGAATCATATAAGCAAAAACTTTTCATGAATAGTACTTTCAAGACAAGCATCAAAAAGTTTTGCATAAGAGGTAACTCATAAAGCAATAGATTCAAAGTAAAAGGCATTGAAGCAACACAAAGGATGATTAAGTTTCAGCATTTGCTTTCAACTTGTAACATGTATATCTCATGGATAGTTGTCAACATAAAGCAATATAACAAGTGCAATAAGTAAACATGTAAGAATCAATGCACACAAAGTTGACACAAGTGTTTGCTTCTAAGATAGAAAGGAGTAGGTAAACTGACTCAACATAAAGTAAAAGATAGGCCCTTCGCAGAGGGAAGCAGGGATTAAATCATGTGCTAGAGCTTTTTAAGTTTTCGAAAGCATATAGAGAGCACAAAATAAGTATTTGAGAGGTGTTTGTTGTTGTCAACGAATGGTAGTGGGCACTCTAACCCCCTTGTCAACCAGACTTTCAAGAGCGGCTCCCATGAAGGACGTTATCTCTACCAGCAAGGTAGATCATCCCTCTTCTCTTTTGTTTACACATGTATTTTAGTTTCTTTATAGATGACACTCCTCCCAACCTTTTGCTTACACAAGCCATGGCTAACCGAATCCTCGGGTGCCTTCCAACATTCACATACCATGGAGGAGTGTCTATTTGCAAATTAAGTTGCTTACTGATAAATCAGGGCAAAACATGTGAAGAGAATTATTAATGAAAGTTGTAATTAATTGGGGCTGGGCACCCCGTTGCCAGCTCTTTTTGCAAATTATTGGATAAGAGGATGTATATGCCACTAGTCCAGGTGAAAGTCTGTCAGAAGTAAATGACAAGATTGAAAGATAAAACACCACATACTTCCTCATGAGCTATAAAACATTGACACAAATAAGGAGTAATAAAGTTTTGAATAGTTTAAAGGTAGCACATGAAATATTTACTTGGAATGGCAGGAAATACCACATAGTAGGTAGGTATGGTGGACACAAATGGCATGGGTTTTGGCTCAAGTTTTGGATGCACGAGAAGCATTCCCTCTCAGTACAGAGTTTAGGCTAGCAAGGTTGTTTGAAGCAAACACAAGTATAAACCGGTACAGCAAGAATCACATAAAAACATATTGCAAGTATTATAAGACTCTACAAGCTCTACGGTAGTTCTCCACTATTAGGCTTTAACTACATGATGCAAGAGCTTAAACATGATCTACTTGAGAGCTCAAAACAATTGCAAAGTATCAAATCGAAACAAGACAATGATCTACAAGAATGCATATGTCTTTTCCAATACCAACTACTACATGTAGAGCCCTCCGGTGATGATTCCCCTCTCCGGTGATGATTCCCCTCTCCGGCAGGGTGCCGGAAGAGCTTCAGAACCCCCCGAGTTAGGGTTGACGACGGCGGCGGCAGCGAATATGTTCTGGATGAAAGGCTCGGTGCTTTATGGTTTTCACGTCTCGGGGAATAAATAGGCGAAGGGGCGATGTCGGCGGACCCCCGAGGGGCCCAAACCACCTGGCGGCGCGGTGGGGCCCCCTGCCGCGCGAGCCTGTGGTTTGGCCACCTCGTGGCTCCCCTTCGTCTCTCCTTCGGACTCCGTGTTCGTGCTGGAAAAATAGGGACTTGGCCTTTTGTTTCGTGCAATTCCGAGAATATTTCCAGAAGTAACTTTCTGAAACCAAAAACAGCAGAAAACAGGGAACTGGCACTGTGGCATCTTGTTAATAGGTTAGTCCCAGAAAATGCATAAAAGTGATATGAAGTGTATATAAAACATGTAGCAAATGGTATAATATAAGCATGGAACATCATTTTTGTGATAGAATGTAATGGAAGATTATGCCTAAAAGATTTGATGGGTATCCGATAGATTGAACTATACTATGATAAAGAGATTATGCCCGAAGAAGATGATGGTGGATTAATAACTTTAGCTTGGGCAAGGGCCATGATTCAATTAACTAGTTGATAGTAGTGGCCTTACCAGAGATGTTGGAATGGTATTCTGAAGACTCGAGAATTAGAGGCCTACGTAAAGTTGGTTGTTTTGGATTTTAGGTATAAAAAGTTTGATGTTCAGAGTATAACACCCAACTCCCTGGAAAACTAACTTAAGCCCCTCAACCAGAAGGTTTTCCCGGAAACCCTAACTATTCTGGTGCACTCTAACTTACTTGTGAAGACCCAGAACCAAAGAAGTCTTTCAAGACCAGCCTTTTCCCGCCAAGCCGAAGTAAGAAAAGCGCAAAGAAGATCTACCGGAAGTCACTAAGAAGAATCAAACAACGGAAGCACCTGCTGTTGGCAACATCAACCACCAAGCAAGTCCAGACGCCCTTAGAAGTTTATAACCTCCCTCTACTAACTAGAAACCGGAGAGAATCGAGTGCTCAGACTTGACGCATCTTGAGAACAACGCGTCCCCACCTGCGACCCTCGTAAGGAAATAATATCAGGAAGTGATATCTGCACCAACCCCAAGCACCGAGGAATAACACCAAGACAAAGATCGTCAAGCTACCTCGGAAGAATAATGCCTCCAATTCAACTCCAGCTGCAACCTTCAGGATGACCCTTCAAAACCCCTTTTTAAGGGGGGAAGACCTGCAATAGGTATACAAGAACGTAGTAATAATTAGCTCCTTGCGCTTCAACCTTATAGTATCTGGAAACAGCCAACCACGACTATCCATCAGAGTCGATCGTCAAGTCAACCCTATCATCAAGGATCTGAACTCATCAAACGAGATTATCAACAAGGAGAGACCTCGCAACATCAATTTGTCAAGATCTCACATGGTGACCTCACTAAAGAAGCAACGACCACAGAAGTATAGCCATCCCAAAACCCGTGCCCCCGTACTCCCCTGTTACCACCGGGCAAATCTCGAGGACGAGATTTATTTTAAGGGGGGAAGAGCTGTAACATCCCAAATTTTGGAACTAAGAAAAACTTAGTTTAACAAGACCCAAAATTCAGAACCAACAAAAACTTTTTGAAATGTTTCACTGATGATGGTGCTTTCTTTCCCATTGCTATACTGAACCTTGTGTGACCTGTTGTTTAAGTTGTTTGACTAGTAAATATTAAACCCAAGAACTCAACCAAGGTAAAAATATTATTAACTTTGGTGATCATGTCATGACAAGGAAAATATTCCATGTATCTTTTTCATTCTTATTTTCGCCAACACCATTTCAATGATATTTGGTTTAGCAACAACCAAAACTAATACCCATTATTTGAGAAAGTAAAGGTATTTCCAAAACTATGTGTTCCCACAAATGTGGAGATCTATATGCTATCTCCTATCTATCTTTTAAACTTGATATTTTGCATTTGTATGCAACTCCCATTTTATAAGTTTTGATTATCATTACATTTTAAAAAGAACACATGTGGGAAATATATTACCCCACATATTTTGTCTTGCTCAAAACCCTTTTCAAAAATTACCAATGTGGTTCAAAACATTTTATTTTCAAACCCTATGAACCAATGTGGTTCAAAACATTTTATTTTCAAAAGCCAATTTTTGTGGAGCTTCTACATGTATATGGGAGGCTACATGAATTTTCTCAGATTTTTAGAAAATGTTTAAGTGCCTCAATTAAATCACTGAAAACTCACTGGTTTTAAAACAAAACAGAAAAGGACTAAATCGTAATTGAAAAAAATAAGTCCAGGGGGTTATCTGTTAAAGCGTCGTCTCCTTCCTGTAGCAGCAGTGGCGCAGCGTCGCCGTGTCGTCGTCCTGCACCGCTCGCCGCCCGGACCCCCCCCCCCCCCTTCTCCTGCCGTGCGAGGAGAACAAGAGCCCCCGCCCCACGACGCTCTGCCCTCCATCTCTCACTCATCTCTCCTGCTCTCTCCCTCTTCCTCTGTCTCTCTCCTCCAAAGACCGAACTCCCTCCATGGATGCCGCCGCACGTCGCCGCCGATTGGAGCCTCCCCAAGCAGATCGAAGCATGCAGACGTCTCTGCCTCATCGTCCTCTACCCCTCTGAAGAAGGAATCGAGCTCGTTCATCGTCGTTGAAGCGCGCAAGCTCATCCCCTTTCCCCTCCGGCCGCCACCTTTCCAGGAAGCTCGCGAGCGATGTAGTCCATCATCCTTCGCCATTGTTGCATCCCCGAGATCCCCGTGCTCTGCTCCCTCTCATGCACCCTTCCATTTGCCCAGGGATCACCGGAGTCGCCGTATCCGTCCTCGCCGGAGCTCCAGCTCGCCTCCTCGCGCCGTGGTGCGTGACGAGGAAGAAGAAGAGGCCCCGTACCGCTTCGCGTCGTGCACTGGGCCGCAGGCTGGGCCGCCTTCTGCGTGGCTCGGCCGGATCTGGGCCAGAGCGAGCCCAGTGATGTTTTTTTTTATATAGATCTAATATCTGCTTTTATTTCCTATTAAATTTACAGTGTAGATTTAAATCTGTTGTGGTGGATCTATGCGTGCAAATATTATGATGTAAATTTTGTAGTGTTCCTATGTGTTTTCTTGAACATCCAGAACTGGTGCCTTGCAAAAATATAATTTGGTGTGCCTTTTAGATTTAATCTTGTAAAAAGTATCTATTTCACTAAATATTCAATATCTAGAGTTTTATAAATCCAAATATTGCAAACTAAAATTCTCTGGATAGGTTGAGATGCTACCTTTCCAGATCTATTGGCCTTGCTTGCAAATGAAGCCTAAAACAAAAGTTCTATTCATTCTTGTAAACACATCAGTAGCTCTTTGATGATTTTTGTAAATTTTTGTGAGATGAATTTTGGAGTAAATCCAATTGGATTGTCTTCTATATGTATAGAAGAACATATCCCTAGCTTGGTTTGAATTTAGGAGTCACTGATTAACTGTGGTGCTAATTATAAGGTTTAGCCATTTTCTGCCTATTTTTATTAGGACTTTATTAATTGTTGTGTTATAACTTTATTGTTATAAATGTGCTTCCTAGCATGTGTAGGGTGGTAATCCCCTGTTGTGATGTGTTTTCTTAATCTTGCTAGCATGTTAGAAGAACTACTTGTGAGTCATGTATTTGTTAGGGATTTAGTCCCTATATAACTTTCCCCTAGTAATTAGGAAGTGGTTAAGCTTGTTTATTTTTGATGTTGGATTATTGTGTGGGATTAAATGTATGCCTTGCTAGTTAATGATTGTTGTGGTACTGTTGCTTGCATGATATTATTGTTTAGCAGGTTATAATATGTTAGTACTGTTAATGGTGTTTGTTAGGCATGTTGGTGTGAGTAATATGTTTGCATTGCTTGATAAACTGGATGGTCTTGAGTTGAGTACTAGCTTAAGTATCTTGTTGTTATATCCACCTTAGCTTGGTGAGATATTTTGAATTACAAAGATTAATTGGTGGCTTAACTTTTGTCTGAAGTATTTCCTGATTAGCAAAAATGGTTGTTAATTACCTCTAATTGAGGATGTCTTGTGCCCTCTTGTTTTGGCATGTGCGTGGTGTTATACTCCCGATTAGTATAAGGCCCTTGTAAATATAGATCTTAGTTTGTTGCTTGAATGATTAGTTTGATGCTTGTGGTGTGAATACTTGTTTGTATATCCCTTGTGGTTTGGTTTGCTTATCGAGCGTTGTTTTCTTTTCATGTTTGCGACGCTAGAATTAAACGCTACCGGGGTGGTCTTTGGAGAGGAATTATGGAAGGAGGATCAGAGTTTATTTCTTTGATCAGTGAGAAGAAGTCCAGGAACATTATGCTGAATTCAGGCAAGCTATTCTCTGAGCTTGCATCTATATACATCTATTTTGGTTCACATGTTTTACTTATAAAGAGCATATGTTATTTATGTGGTGTTTGCCACTAAAGCTATGAGTTTTGAAAACCCTTTTTTTCCAAAATACAAGTATATTATTTTGACACCCTATATGGAGTTATTAGATGGAAATTCTTTTTCAAACTATAGGATGGGAAAAATATGGTTTACTCAAAACTCCTTTGGAAGTACTTGGATAAATGTGGAATGCCGTGATATCGGTGTTGAAGTGGAGAAATGGTGATGTTTATGAAAAATGCACATGACGTCTTTGTACTATGACGACCAATTAACCCGTGCAACCACACTACCTGAGATGGGTAGGGCTTAGCCGGAAACTTGTTTATTTTAGTATGGAGCGCCTCAAAATGCTTAGGAGAACGAGGTTCTCTGAACCAAGTTATCTAAATGCGGGATCCAGTTTAAGTCTGGTTTGCTGCTGGTTGCAAACAGTGGGCCTCCTGGCTTGGCGCAGTGTTGCTTGGAGAGACCGGATCGATACGATGGCCATCTCCACTGGGTGCCGGGGAGATCCAGTCCCACTGAAGAGGAGGCTCTATACTAGGCTCGACATAGTGAAAAGCTTTGATCATGTTATCCGAACCACCACATACTGTCGTATGAGGACCGTGGCTGATCACGGCGGAATGACAGTTTGGTGTGGTGAAAGTGCACCACCTCTGCAGAGTGTAAAACTATTCGAATAGCCGAGTCCTCGGTCATGGACGGTTGGGAGGCTGTCCTCTGACCATGTGCAAGTTTTGAAAAGCTTTGAGTTTAAAAGGGAAATGAAGTGGAGAAAGTGTTCCACAGCTATACCAATGAGTTGGTATGATGTGTTGGAGTTAATTGGACCTATGGCGAGCCATGGTCAGAAAAAGGAGGAGTTTTGGAGAAACAGATACAATGGTGATTTTCCGGGAAAAATGTTTATAAAAGAGACTTCTTACCTTTTTCAACAAAGATGTATTTACGGGAGAAAGTTTTAAAAGAGACTTCTTACAAAGACAGATTTATGGGAAAAAGTTCTAAAAGCCTTCTTTTCTTTTTCAATAAAGATATAGAGATTTCAAAACAAAGTGTTATTAAACAAAAGTCCATCCTACTCTTTTCACCAAGGATATGGAGTTTTCAAAGTAAACGAAGTTTTATTTAAACAATAAAAGAGTAGTGCATGCTCATTCCGGGGGTAGTTTGCGAGTACATTCAAATGTACTCATATTGGTTTCGTCCCTGGCTATTGTCTTAGCCAGATTCTGAAGAGGAGCAGTTCGAAGAAGAAGTGGTTAATGACGTCAATGCGAACTAGGGCGCTTCCCAGTCAGCTGCATGTAGGGTTAAGGCAAATGACTTTGGCTCCACGCTGTTTGGTGATTTCCGCTGCAAGTACCTGTTGAAGTTATGACTTCAATCAAGTAAGTTTATTTAATCGGTATTTATGGGTGTTCTGTGATGCCAATTCGAGTTATGTGCAACAACAGACTGATCATGAGATTGTTGCAGGAAACATAACGAGTATCTCGGACAGTTAATCCGGGGTCCTCACAACCGTAACCATCAATTAATCAACGAGCTAGTCTAGTAGAGGCTTACTAGGGACAGTGGGTTGTTTATGAAACCACAGATGTATTATGTTTCCGGTTAATACAATTATAGCATGGAGTATAAACATTTATCATGAACATGGGAGATATGATAATAACTACTTTATTATTGCCTCTAGGGCATATCTCCAACAAAAACTGCATCCTGTGATCAGAGTTCCGCCTATCAACACATCCCAGTAGCCGAAGCGAGTATTTTTTTTCCCAAAATGGCCCCTGGTCCAACTAACGCCACATATGACCCCTCTATGGAACTATTTTCAAATATGCCCCTTGTATATCATGCTCAAACACTCTCTCAAATTTCACATTCGACCAAACCTCTAATTGACATTGCACATACAACATACACAAATACACAACAAACGACAGTTACTACAATTTCATCTCCTTATCTCTCCCTCTCATCTCTTCTTTATGAGCTCTCTCGATACATTTCTTTTCTTACTTCAGTTTCTTGATTAGAAATCCCAAGTCATGTATTATGTTCAACATCTTCATCTTATCTTCTTCTATCTCTCTGGCCATCGGAACTAGAATTAGGGATGTAGTCCATCGTTTGAAATTCCCTTTCAATCGAACGGACAGACTAGTTTGCATTTCCTAAAGATCGTATGGGGTATAGGCAAAACTATAAACGGCAGGCGCGCTCCACTAACCTACTTGACATCACATGTGTCGGCGACGCGGGCAACCTTCTAGACCAAAATATATCCGCATGATAACTTTTAACTTTTAGAACCGCGGGATCACGCTTTGCAAGATTGTGTGATTTTGCATGTTGTGGTCATGTTTGGGCATTACGGGTGTTGTTAACTCATTTGAAAATCACGCTGGGTACTCTACTCGGTATTTCTAGCGTAAAAATTATATCTTTCGATCAGAGTTCCACCTATCAACACATCCTAGTAGCCAAAGCGAGTATTTGTTTTTGCCAAAATGGCCTCTGGCCCAAACTAATGCCACATATGATCCCTCTACGGAAATATTTTCAAATATGCCCCCTCGGTTCGTCGCCAATGACAATGGAGCCGAAACTGTGCAGCTGGGCGCCAACATTTTTTGGCATCTGGACGCTCAGTAAGCTCGGCGTCATGGAGTTGGCGCCGACCTCACTTCGGCGTATGATTTTACTGGCGCCAAACTGCATAATCTCAGCGCATTCGCATTGACGCAGACCGGACAGATTTGAAAAAAATTCCACGGAGGGGTGAGATGCAGGAAGGCTCTACAACTCGTAACCGTGGCCACGGTTAAAGTTGACGCAGCGTGCGTACGTGGGTGGACCCCACCTCTTTCCTCTCCTTATCTCTTTACCTTATCTCCTGCGCGTACGTGGTCTCCGCCGCCTCTCCAATCTCCTCGCAAAATCAGCCTGTCGCCGGTGCTGCACCGCCGCCTCTCCTCCCTTCTCCTGAGACGTCTCTCCTCCCTTCTCCCTAAACCGAGCCAGAGCCGGTGACGCCGTGGCTGGCCGCGGCGGAGACGGCGACGGCGAGCTGTGACCTCACCGGAAGCGGCGCTCGACGCGGTAGCGGCGGCGCCAGCGGAGGCGAGGCAGAAACTTAACTGGAGGGTGGTGCGGGCCGCCGGAGCCCGAGACGAAAGTGGTGTCGCCGGACTTTAGAGGGATGGCCGGACCGGCGCAGGATCGGCGGAGGTGGAGATTGGGGCAGGGCGGGGCGGCGAGGCGCCGCGGCAGCGCGCCGGCCGCGGGCGGGGAGGCCGGCGGTTTGGCCGACGTCGGCGGCAGGGGGATGGAGGTGGTGCTGGAGGTGCGGCCGGGGCGGCGTTTCTCTTCCCCGTCCCCTCTCCTCCCCGTGCTCTTCTTCTTCCTCATCCGTTCGGATAGCTACAGTAGCTGTCCGAATTTCCACCGTGGCCATGGGTGACCGTTAACTAGCATCGCCCGGTGAGATGTAGCATTAGTTTAACCCAGGGGCATTTTTGGAACAAAAATAGCCGAAGCAACGGCCCAAGGTGCACGAGCCCCAAGGCCTCGTACCCCTACCCCACAAGGATCAGATCATGAGAGGAGACCGCTATGGCCATGTCCTCTCTTCCCCCACTTTCCTGCCTCCTGCAACGAGGACTTTTCTTCCATTTGCCTCCCCGATGCCCGCCTGCAGCAACCACCATGTCTCCGTCATCCGCCTCCTGCCTCCCCCATGCTTCATCTCCTTTGAATAGATGGGCAGCGGAGCAAGACTTTCTTGGCAACTTTGCTCCATCAGAGAAGCAACGGCGTCGTCGACAGAGAACTCGGGAGCTGTTCCAAGTGCTTCACAGATTTGCAGCACGGAACAGATTCAATGCGGATTCTGAATTGACGGGGCTCGCTCTGACTCGTGACGAGATGTTGCATGCATGCGGCATTCATGCTGGATTGCGTTCTCTCTTTCCTTTTGTGGGATCTTGCCGGACAGTGCCGTCCAGTTGTACTCCATCAGTGCTTTTAGGAGTTCCAAGGTTCTCTGCCCTGTCCGGCTCACCACTGAAAGCTTTCCTGCGAGCTGCACACGAGACGCCTTTGTTAAGATGAATTTTGCGGGTGCAAGATAGCAAGAACATAGTCAATCAATTTCACATGATCCATTCCACACGGAAGCTCTCCATGACCATGATGCAGCCGTTGCATCCCTCGAGTGTGATGTGTGCGTTAGGCTATTCATTTCCCTACAGCTCTATTCTGTGAAATACAACTGTCAGACACATGGAAGCCCATGCTTCCAGGTTCCAGCAAATGCTATACTATGCATGCTGTTCATAGAGTCTGATGGAGGCCTAATTTAAGCGCCCTGGCGGTCTGTCAGACACATGGAAGCCCATGCTTCCAGGTTCCAGCAAATGCTATACTATGCATGCTGTTCATAGAGTCTGATGGAGGCCTAATTTAAGCGCCCTGGCGGTCTGATTAGGTGCACAGGCAAGCAGGCATGCATCCATTGTACTAGTAATCAGTCTGCGCTCTTCTTCTAGGGACTATCCTGTAGCTGTTCTTCGTGATAGACAGGGACTGAAGATGCCTATTCCCTATTGGTAGCAGTGATGCTGTCTTGATGGTCATTTCACTTGTTACATTAATTGTCAGTATGGCATGCATATGCAGCAGGCTGAGACTAGTCATAATGGGGAGTATCATCTATGTTACTACCTCCACAATGGGTAGTAACATATTTGTGGTATCATACAATAATATATTTATTAGGTTGTAGACTCATCTTGCATTGAAATCCGTTATGTTACGGTATCTACCTATGATACTACTATCATCTCTCTCATCATTAATTGCACTGACACGTCAGCTTTTTGCCAACATGGCATGCATGATACCACCTATGATACCCTCATTGTGCCTAGTCTGACGCGCGCTAGGGATAGTGACTTGAAGGGTGACATGCATCTTTCAATGGAGTGCCACTTTTTAATGACTCATGTGTGTGTTTTTTTTTCTCCTTCGAACAAGGGTAGGGACCCGAAGGTCCCAGAAGCTGAAATTCATATTTAAAAAATAACACAAAACAACATAGAGGACCCTAAAAGAAACATAAATTACACATTGATCCTCCCTTTTTGCACATTGAACCCTGAAGATGATAATAGAAGCGCAGTCAAGTCCTAATACATCTAGCAACCTCGCCGAAAATGCTTTGGCCACTATCTCCAGCATAGATATTGCCGACGGCCAAGGGAAAGAGGGCCATGCACTGTATGTTGAATTGGGCGCACGAAAAACAATTCTTCATCTGATCTCCAGCTTCCATGGCCGAGGTCAAAGAGGAAGACGAAGATGCTCCATGCCAGCTAGAATACCTTGCGGGGTTCCAGATTAGCTAACAATGGATGAGGATTTGCCCCCGCTCATCCCTATGTTTCCACGACGGTGAGGAGAAGAAATGATAGAACACGCCCAACCCGATATCCACTAAGCTTATTGCAGAAGTTGCGGCCATATCCACTGTGTACCGTCACCGTCCGCCATGGACGCCAACTCAGCGGAGGAGCCAACCACCGAGCCCATGTTGGCCACTGTATTTTCTTTTCTGCATAGCGCAACACAAATGTCATTTTTTAGTAAACTTTTCACGTATGTAGAAAACTTATGTTTGTTGCCATTTTTTAGATTTTATTTTTATTTTTTGTTTCGAGTTTCCCATCAGACAGAAGCTACGAGTTTGGGAGCTATTAAGTTTCTGGATTTTCTTAGTTTTTTTAGGGTATCTGGATTTTTTTTAGTTTATATTCATACAAAGGCTACAAAAAAAAAGGAGCAACAGGGCCTTTTAAAGTGAAGCTAAAAGCTACGAGTAAACAACCCAGGCATGACTTCCAAACAGCTATGCATTTCCTATGGGGATGACGGCCCAGGTATAACTTTTTTTTAGGGAAGCCCAGGCATGGAAGCTCCTATACGACGCTTAACCGTGACGCATGAAGACTGCCTCCTGATGGGCCGGCCCAGGTAGACTGGTTTTTCCTTTCTTTTTTCCTTTTGTTTTTTCTTCTCTTGTTTTCTTTTTCGTTTTTATTTTCATTATATTTACCTCTTTCTGGTTTTTTTTATTTTTCGTTTATGTTAAAAAATTGAGGGTGGTGATATAAATTAAAATTTGTTCACGAGGATTTAAAAGGAAAAATCGTGTTGTTTAAAACAATTGTTTGCAAGTTTTAAAAAAATATATTCATATGCGAGAAAACAATGTCTATGATGTGTCACCTATACAGATGTACGTGATCTCGGGGACTCCATCAAGAACATGTGTGACCTCTTCGACGCTCTCTAGGACCCTGCTAAAGGTATGATTTCCCAGTTCACCACTTGGAGCCATGGGTTAGTCCCAAATACTATCCGCGGCCATAGTGATCTTTCGAGTTTGGGTTTTCAAGAGTTTCATATTGGGGAGTTTGTTGACACCACTACATAAGAGGTGGCGCTGATTATTTGTAATTAATTTATATGAGGTCGTAGTACAACTTTGGGTAGCTTTCAAACACCCGTGTTTTTATTTTCAAGGCTTGCTTTGTCGCTGGTCTTAGCTTTCTTTTCTCTTTCACCAATATTAAAAAACCCAAAAATATATTTTATTTTTATATTCTATTCCCACTGCGGTGTTCTTGGCATTCTTTAATTGGCTAATTATCTTTTCAATGAAGTCGATTCTCGTCGAGCTTTTAAAGAACAGAAACCAAGAAAAAGAAACGTGAACATTCATGAATGAGATGTATGTCCTGCGACTCTTGCTTTAGAAACTTGAAATACCCATACTAGTTAGTGGAAGTTGTATTTTCGTTATATCCAAGTGAGGAAATCCTAATAGTTAGAGTAAAACTTGTATTTGCTTGGCTAATCAGTTAAATACTTTTTTATTTGATTCTCCTAGTTAACCACTTTTCGTGGGATTTAATTGTTAATCTAAATACATGAAAAATAATAAGCGAAAGTCTTTCCAAAATGCTTGGGTGTGATTTTTAACAACAGTCTTAAGGGATTAGTCTTAGAGACATTCGACCCCCTAACTTTAATGTAATTGATTAACTAGGGTTTTCGGAAGAGTTGTCCAATAAAATCAATATGAACTAAAGGAGATACCTTCCAAATTTTGCCTTGCGACCACAATAAGATATTGTTTTACATGTGTGTTATGTACTCTACGGAAGGCTGACAACTCCGCTGGACTGTGAATAATCTATCTAAGATAACTCGCATATTTTGGTTATTTAGTTGGTTAATGTGTGTAACAACAATGTTTCAACGGGTGATATTGTGGCTTTCTCATAAGGATGTGTTTCTTCTTAAGCGAAGTTGGACACTCCGTTGAGCGATTAAAACCAGCGAAAAACCCGGAGAACGGTCATGAGTGGGATTTCGGTTTCAACATCTACGCTACGTCGGATACTCTGACCTAGACTACAAATTTTCAGTTACATACACCATCCTTTTGGCACGTTCTTGTTTTTAAAGAGTTACAATTTCTAGAAAACAATGGAAAGTAGGAGCACTAGAGAGTCATGATTTAACGATGTGGGTGTTACTCTAATCTCTTTTGACACCCCCGCACATTTTTTTATTGAAAACATTCCTTGTGTTTCAGATAGGCAAGTGTTAGCTAGAAGAATTAGAATAATTGATATTCAAGTAATGTACTTGCTAATGATAGTTTTGTTGTAGCCATCTTGGCGTATCAAAACTTGTGTATTTACCATGCCGCCACTGTAGCTATGGACACGGGACAGCGTTGACGGACCGGGGATGCGACGACGAAGGCATGCGATCTTGGCGACAGTGGAAATGGTGGCCGCGCCCGATACATCCGCAGATCCCCTCTCTGGCTGATGAGAGCTCGGGAGGAGAGGCGAGGCGAAATGGCGACGGGGGTTTGGCCTTCCGTGCAGGGTAAACAACCGTGGGAATGTGTTTTGGAAATACCAATATAGAGGGGGAGGGTGGTGTTTTCATGACTTTTTTTTTGTAAGGGTTCGTTTAGAGGCTCTGCTAAAGCTGTTTTTGTAGGGAGCGGAGGGGCGTTTTTATGGATTGGGTGAGAGGATCTAAAATCCCAAAAATACTAGGCATTCTCATTTAGCACAGTTGTCCAAAGATTCAGACGTCGTTTGAACGAAACCGAGGAGAAAAAGGAGCAAAACAAAACACAAGGTGTACAGCGAACATTTCGCACACCTTTCGCTCTCTCTTCCTTTTCCGGCCGCCATTTCCGCCTCCCCACACCGCAAAACTCTCCCACCATGCCTCGCGTGCATGAGTGGGGGGCAGAAGGAGCCCCACAGGGCGAGCGCGCGGGCGCCGACATAGCCATGGAACCGGCCGCCTCGGGTGTGGCGGAGTGGGGGGCAGAAGGAGCCCCACAGGGCGAGCGCGCGGGCCGGGTCTCGGCCAAGACGCGGCGCAAGGACCGGGCTGTGCACCTAGAGGAGGCGGCCGTAGGGAGGTGGAGGAGGTGCCGCTGCGGCTGCGTCTCGGGAGGGCGAGGCGGCGGGCGGGGCCCGGTACGCCGGCACCGTCGTGGAAGCTGGAGGCGTCACCGGGTTCGCCGGAGCGGGGAGGAGAGGTGGTGTCGATGGCTGCCGCTCTGCCCCCGAGGAGGAGCTCTGCGTCCGCCTCGGCCTCGGCTTCGGCGCGGCAGCTGGGCGCCAGCCTGTGGGAGATCCACGACGTGACGCGGGACGGCCGGCGCAACGGGGGGCGGAGGCGCCGGACCGGGAACGGGCTCGTCGGTGCGCGGCCTGTCAGTGCGGATAAGGTCAGTATTTGCAGTTCCTTTGTACTCCTACTACAAAGACGCGAGAAACCACGGTTAGTTAGTTGTACTACAGCGTGTCGTGTTGCCGTATAAGAATCAGTTTGGTACTCCTGAATTCCTCGATTTCTTCACAAATCACAACAAACATGCTAGTGGGTCAGCTCTCAGCTGTCAAAAAAATAAACTTGTACGCCTTGTTTGGATTGAGTGTAAACTTTGTGTGCTCGCTGGTAATTAGTTCAGCACACCAACATTACATCCACTCCAAGCAGGCCGTAGTGTTATCCGAACCAGACGGGTGCAACCATCGATTTTTAATGTCCAACTTCTTGTCCGATCCAGTCTGCACATTGTTCGTCATTGATTGTGAAGAGATAATAAACTTGTGTCAGTAAAATTTGGTGCTCTTCCGTGAATTGATTTTCTTTGGTACAGTACCGCTGTCTTTTTTTTTTTGAAATGGAAGTACCGCTGTCTTTGACCTCACACCAATTCAGCATTCGCTAGGTTGCTAGTGTGGACCTTTCTAATCTGTTGAGGACCTTGAGGCATTAGTACAATTGTGTTGCTTCAGAACTGAGAAAACTAATTGCCTGTCAGAACTTAAAATTCAGCAAACTGGGCCAGACGGCCAGAGTATAAGTTTATGCAAAAATAAAATAAAATAGTGGACCTTTCTAGTCTGTTGGGCCGTTGGGGACCTTGAGGTATTGCTACAGCTTCGCGCTACCATTGTTTCAGAACCAAGGAAACTAATTCCTCGCCGGAACTTAAAACATTGTGCAATTAGGCAGGAGTATAAGTTTGTGCAAGTAAAAAACAGAGTATTGCCTGCTTTGGATTGCTGGGCACATGCACTATAAAAGTTCTTTCTTGAGCACGCGACTAAACGTGCTGTCATTTTGTCCTGCACTACGAAAGTCACACCTGTGCATTTTCTACCCCGGAAACTGCTGCCGATACTGCTCTGGCGGTGCCATGTCATCTTGTTGCCAGTCTCTGGGAGATTGGAGATGTGATGCTGGAGGGCCAGCCTGCAGTGTGCCAAAGCGCCATATGGTAGGGGACTTGCTGTCCACAGCGATTTTGTGGGTCCGTGAAGGTTTGTGGTTTGGTTGTACTTTGATGGGGCGAATTGAATGACTTCCTTGGGTGGCAGCAACGAAAGCAGCCTAGTTTCGACACAATTGGGCGTGTTTTTGCATCAAACAGAGCAAATAGATCAAATGCTGAAATGTGGTACTCTCCAAACAGAACCTTTGAAGGTTCTGTAGCATTTTGTTCACATGTTGTTTTACACCTTGTTTTGGACTAAAGATAATGATTTTGTGATGATATGTTTGTTGTGCATCCTTCAATAAATTCCGTTGATGCTACCACTATATTTGACATACCAATTCAGCATTATCTAGGTGGCTAGTATGGACCTTTCTGATCTGTTGAGGTACCAGTACAGTTTTGGCCTACCATTGGTTGAGAGTTGAGAAAATTAATTGCTGATTGGAACATAAATTTGAGCAAATTTGGCGAGAGTCGAACTTTTGTCGTACCATGCAGTGACGAGGAAGTAAAAATAATTTAGCTAAATTGTCAGCCAAAGTCTAGAATTTACCCGTTCTATATTTTTTCTTGCTGTGAGATCTAAAAAATAATTTAGCAAGGGCTAGATTTCTGGTTCCGTGGAAAGGGAAGCCTGAATCATTTGGCTTCACAATACACCAACTAAACTAACATATCATGTTCTTTCAGCATGTGAAAAAATCTTAAGCGCGAATTGCATGTCATGATTGATGGCTCTTGCTTAGTTAATAGCATCCTTGCTTAAACCTATATTAACAATTCAGCTGACATGTTTTGCATTATGTTTAACGGCAATTGGTGTATCATGTTTACTGTCCTTGATGTTGGTTACAAAAGGTTTCATATACTAATTTTGTTTGAGTTTAGTATACCTGTTTGATGTTCTTAAGTTGGTTTTAGAGTTTTCATGTAGAGGTTTTATACAGGGTTTAACACATTTGGTCCGGGTATTTAGCCTACATGTCGAATTTTGTTGTTTCTATGTTGCACGACTTCGTTTATTTTGTTAGTTTTAGGTTTTCACATTGCTATGATATTTTATGATCTATGCAAGTTGTTTTGCCCTATCTTGTTTTGAATGAGGGTGTTAAGTTTAGGGTTTAGTTTATTGTATTAATATTAGTGAACCTTTTCATTTTGAGAGTATTTTATATAGTTGCTACAAACTAGATGTCTAACTCATTAGCCAGCCAGTGTGACATTTTTTATTAATTTTGGGAAATATTACTTTTTATTCAGTTAACACTAGCACTTAGATTATGAGTTTACAACAAAAGAAAAACTCAACATTAAATGTACATGCAGTTTAATACCAGTTAATCTGTTGTTTGGTTTCCCTTGTCCAACTGAGCCTATTGTAGTTGGCGTTGCCTAGATGTGCAGTTCAACATGCACACTTATTTGGTCAGGACTCAGGAGTTATGTACTCATCGTACTCAAACTTTTGAGGTGTGACCTGCTAGTGCCATATCTGTGCATCTTACAGTCTGGCATTTGACCATCTTTACAAGCAACTGGTTTCTTGCATGCAATTAGGTTTCCTGATGATGGAATAGCTAGTAACTTGCTGGCCATTATCGCTGTGGTTGATGGACTGGTGCACTGGTGCAAATTGCCATATATATAAACTCATAGCGGGAAGCCTGGACTTACCTACTAGTAGTAGTAGGATCTAGAAGGCTGAGTGATTGTGAGTTAAGTCGATGCATGAAGCTTTCAGGTACCAAATAACTCTTAGGCTATTTATCACACTAAAGACTAAACATGTGAAATCCCAGAAATTAGAATTACTATTCAACTACCCAGAATTACGTTTTCAGATGGATTTCATAATGAAGATGAGTAGTTAAAAAATAAAACGTCAAATTGACTGGTTATCTGCTGATCTGCATAAGATCACTCCTGCGCTGCTGCCCTGTTAAGTCACATCATCCACAGTGCACACTGTGAACTCAACTCTGTGGCCTCCTTGATACTCAAGTAATCCACAGTGCGTATTATCCTATACATGGTCTGTTAGCTTACATGTGCAAGTTTAGCTGTTTTTGCTTGTATGGTATCAATACCATCAAAGTTCAATCTTACTGGGGCACGTCATTATTCTACAATATCTGGTGTTCTCTGCTGGATGCTCTCTCCCTTTGATGTCAGAATTCATATGCATATGCTAAGAACATACATCTGAACATTGAAGAGATCCTACCTACCAGATGTGCGGAAGTCTGTTGTTTCGCGATTCCTTAGTTGTCTGTAGTGGCGGGGCTCTTAATAGAGCCCCGGCAAGACTAACTGCTGCGTCGACAGCTATCATTTGCCCTACGAAAGTTTCTTTGTAGTCCCTACGATATTAATATCCCTTGAGAGAGGTTGCTCGTACGAGCCCGAAGCTGCCACGTGGAGTTGCCAGGAGGTGGCTCTGCCACTGGCATGTGCTGAATAAACTGTTATTTTATCTAGAGCTATTTAAATTTGTTTTTGAAATTCTTTGCTAATTATATTCTTCCTTGCCATTCAGCCTCAGAGTTCCGGTGGTTTTGATAGGAATCTTGCAGATTCATCCAAGGATCTACATAAGTTGCATCAAGAAAGGAGTCATGCAGTACAGCCTTTTTCACCTGCAAGTTGTACCAGCTCAACCGGGGTGTGTATATTCTCCCCTGTTACCTTTTCGTTGCTTCGGTGTCCTTTGTGGGCATTTTGCTACGTGGTATTGTGTACTAGGAACAAGATTTTTGTTCTCATGATTCCTCTGTTTTTTCGTTGTGCACGAATCTAGTAAAAAACATGTTTTATGAGGGAGGTGGTGTTTTGGGTCATAGGACTATCTACTCCCATTAAGACAATAAAATTTAAAAACATTTTCAAATGTCAAAAAAATTCAACAAAAAATTTCGGACGTTCATCTTGACATTTTATGTTCACACATCAAGTTTCGCGAAGAAAGTACATTTTTTATGATTTCTGTAGAAAAGACAAATTTCGATGCTACAAAATGAGTTTTTAACCGACATTTTTTGTCTTTTTAACACAGGCCACAAAAAGATGCCTTTTTTTCTGAAATTTTATGTGCGAGCATAAAATGTTTGGAGGTACACCTGGAATTTTTTTCGATTTTTTTTGACATTTTTAAACAGTGGGAGCATATACTCCTATGATCCAAAATGGATTTCCCTTTTAAGAGTGCCTTTTACTTTAGCATGCTTTTTTAGATGGCCTTTTTAGCATGCTTTATGAAGACATTATTGAAAAGTTGAGCACAATATCACTCTAGTTTATGCTGCTGTTATTGAAAAGAAATCGTGATAGCCTGAAAGTAGTTGAACAGTATTTTTAGTTTTTACTTCTGTTTTGGCTACTTATTCTTTCTTTTAGTAAGGACAAAGAAAAATGAAATTATCTTGTGGTAGTTTACCTGCTTCATGAATTGGTTCTATTTTAGATAACTGCAATTTTTTCGTCATTCATTGATGCAATTGCACGACCAAGCACATTTCTCACGAAGACGTGATTCTGTAACTCTCCATTTTACAGGGGTCCAATATAGACCGAGGTATCAACCTAGGTCGTGCTCTGAATGTCAAGGGTAGATCAAGGGTAGCAGGTTATAACCTTAATACATCAACAGAACTATTGAAGGTTCTAAATAGAATTTGGAGCCTGGAAGAACAGCAAACTGCTAATATGTCAGTGGTTAAGGGTTTGAAATTAGAATTACAGCAGGCACAGGCACATATTCAAGAACTCAAGCAAGAGAGGCGAGGATACCGCCATGAAGTTGCTTCATTAACGAGGCAACTCTCTGATGACAAACTTGTTCGGAAAAATAAGAATCAAGACAAGATTGAAGGAGCCCTTTGTTCCCTACAAGATGAAGTAGAGGATGAGAGACGGCTTCGGTGGCATTCTGAGGATCTCCACCGGAAGTCTGGCATGGAGTTATCTGAGATAAAGCGAGCATTTCTGAAGGCACTTAAGGATCTGGAGAAGAGGAAGAAAACAAATCGCCTCCTAGAAGACCTTTGTGATCAGTTTGCATTGGGAATCCGGAACTACGAAGAGGAAGTCAGCATGCTAAAGCAAAGGCATGTGAATATTTATGAACACAAGTTCGATAAGTCCATGCTTCATATTTCGGAAGCGTGGCTTGATGAAAGAATGCAAATGCAAAATATTAATGTCCAGGAAGATATGCTGCAGAAAGCCACAGTAACAGAGAGGTTGAGCAGTGAAATTGAGGCTTTCCTTCTTGCTAAAAAATCAGCCAACTCTAAGAATAATGTCAAATGCATGAATGATACTAGGCGAGATTCTAGCTTACGTCGGCAATCCCTTGAGTCTGTCCATTTGAATGGAACCACAAGTGGTCCTCAGGTAGCTGAAGATGATGACGATGATTCTGTTGCTAGCGATTTGCATTGCTTTGAGCTGAAAATGCACGGAAATGGCAACCGGATCATCACCATACAGGGCCTCACAGAAGCGGCACAGCTGGCATGGATGAACCAAAGAGAACATCAGGATACTCTTACAGTACAGCTGGTGAAAGTTTGCATATGTCGCGTAAGCCAAATTATGCACAGAAAGACAATGCGAGGTCTAGTAGCAGCAAACTGCAGCATGTCAACAGAACTCTAGAAATCAACTCCCACAGCAGTGCTGGAATTGCTCCAGCACAAGTGCTGAATGAGGTCGGTTACACCAATAAATCTCGAGGATCTCATATCGACTCGTTAAATCGTTATTTGGAGGCTCATCCTGCTGATTGTCTGGGCCAGGAATCCCTTGATCATTACTCCCGAACAAGTCTGTTTTGTGAAGGTACAAATTCAGGGGATTTATGTAATCCCCACAGTCCAGCACGACAACAGAACTACCAATCCATGTCATTGGGCCGCGAGATATCTGAATGCTCACCGGAACTGCCAGTAGGGGTGAATGAGAACACCCTGAAGGCAAAACTACTTCAAGCGCGACTAGAGGGGCGGCATGCCCGATTGAGGGCGCCAGGAAGTTCGTTATCCAGCAGGAGAAAATGAGAGTCGGTTGCAGTTTCTGGGATCTGATGCTGGTGCAGCAAATCAGTTCTGCAATACAGATGGCTTATGTAGCCGGGGCAGTGCCTTCAGTGTTGGTAGATCCCAGTAAAATCCTGTACATTGCAAGCTGCGTGAATCCCATGTAACTGAACTTCTATGTAAATTAGCCTGTTAATTAGCTGCCCAGGGGATGGTCGAGGAGGCCAAGAACTCAACTATGAGAAGTTTTTTGTGTACGGCATTTGCATGCTGATGAGTGGCAACCTTTCTAAAACAATTCTGTTGCGAGTCGTATGTTTTTTCATATGGCGCCCCTTCATGCTTCTGGAGAGTGCGGAGTAGTGGTATGATTACCAGAATAAAAACAGATCACTAGTAAAGTATCTACTACTCCTAGGTGCATTGCTCATGTGCACCTCTAATGCATTGCAGCTGAAGTCATGAGTTTAGACCGAAGACTGACAAATGAATCTCTTGAAGAAATTGATTTTTAATTCGCAAAAAAAGAAGAAATTGATCTTTAGCGCATGCTGAATCTCTTGAAGTTGGCAGCAGCAGCTTGTCTTGGACCAAATATGCTTCTACTAGTACACGATATACACCAGATACCTGTCGTTGACGGAGCAGGAACCTGCGTATTTTATCTGAAAATATGTGTAAGGTGTGTATAATGTACTCCCTCTGATCCCAATTAAATGTCGCAAGTTGTACCAGGATTTGTACATGTTCAGTTCATTTTTCACATCATTTAAAATGGATCAAAGGGAGTACATAAAAATACACTTATAGTTGACCAAACATGAAAGATTCGACCTGAAACATAATTAGAACGTACACACGTTTTTGAAATGGAAAACCTGACCAGGTTAAAGAAAAGAAAAAAAATTCTAAATCCAAATTCCCACATGACATTTTTTTCTCGATCATTCTGACATGATATCTACTCCAAATAAAAGCGTGTGTACATGCGTTCCACGCCGACCACGCCTTTCCTAATTCGGCCCCTCGACTAATCCGTTATTATTATATAACCATATTCCTTCCTTCTTCCACCTTCCCTCCTTCCCCTCTCCTCCCTCGGCTTCTCGCCGGCTAGGGTTACGGCCCACCCGTCGCGCGCTTCCTCCCCCTTTGCACAGGCGGCGGGGCGCATGGCCGGCCGCGACGCGTCGACGGTGGCCGGGGAGGCGGAGATGGACCCGGACTTCTCGCCCGGGGACGGGGGGCCCAGCTTCGAATTCGCGTTTAATTCAGTCAACTTCTCCGACAGGGTGCTGCGGATAGAGGTCGTCGCCAGTGACGACGCAGCCGGGTTCCGTGACGACGTTGCCGGAGGATCCCTTTCCGATTGGGCGCGCCACCGCAAGCGCCGTCGCGAGGAGCTCGCCAAGGAGAAAGGTAATCGTAGGATTATGGTGTTAATCTGCTGTTTAACCACGCGATTGGATTGGATTGGATTATGTTTTTTTGCAATTTGTGCCCTATTTTCGTAAGTTTTCTTGTCAATTTTAGCCGACCTTTTCTCTGAGATGTGTTACTATAGCAAGGGAGCAGCGATAGAAGAGAATTCCTCTACTTGTATGTGGCACTGACATTTTCAGTGGAATCCGTATCAAATTAATTCAGCAGACACATACCAATTTTATCCTCTACACGTGCAAATAGAATGCAGCAAATCTTTGGACACACAATTGTTTGACAGGAAATGTAGGATAGGAGAGAGATAGGTTGTTGGCTGATACATAGCCCAAGGGTGACGTCTCCATAATTCTCTTGGGGCGTGTCTGTTGAAAATGAGGCATTTCAATGCCACGCCATGAAATGTAGACCCTTGGCTATACGTTGTTAGATAGATCAGACCTCTCCAGGCAATTTTTCGTCGCGGTAGCACCCTGTTTAGTCCGAGCGCTTCACCTGCGACTCGAACCCGGCTGGGCTGGCTCAACAACCTGAGCACTAGCCACCAAGCCAGCGCTTGGTTCTCAGACCATTGGGTATTGGCACCCTATCATATGATTGGCATGTGTTTTGTTATACTCAATGGCTTATCTTCCTTGTATAGTTATCCCACATAATTTGGCCATTGTGCTTCAACCTAGTTACTATATGTATATATAATGTGCCAATGTGCTTCCTTATATAGCTAGTTATTTTCATCTGCAGGATTTGCAACACATATGTCAGATCAGACAAATTGCAATGAAGTTGAAGCAGAAGAATGTGATGCATATGAAGAAAACCAAGAGGAACCTGTAGCAATGATAGAAGAATCTCCACCTAGCGTTGGTCCAGATGGTATGGCAGCTGGAAGTTTTACTACTTAGTGTCCGTTTAGAATGGTTTCTAACCTTCAGTTTTCCTTTACGAATAGTGATCAGAATTGTCATATTTAGCTGCTTGAAAAGAAATTATAGTTAGGCTATCATGAAAAATCTTTATTAGTAGGAAAATCTGGATTTCCATACTGAATTAGTTCTCTTTTGGGTTAGCTTAGATTGAGTGATTGACATACCAGTTAATTGAGAAACATTTTTTTGGGTGATTGCTACATCAAATCTGTCAATTGATTGCCTAAAACAACAGTGATTATACCACTGGATGTATTATAAGAAGATTCACAACAAATAGGAAGAACAGATTATTATCATCATCAAATGTGTACATGGATGTACAAACTGTTTCATGACCTTATTAGGGAAAATGATGATATGAGCAAGTACGATCCTTCAAGTATTTGGACAGGGTAACGGGCTCTCCAGAACTCTCTGAGATCCTGTTCTTGTTACACACATCTAACGTCAACATGAATGCTTTCGGTTTTTTTTTCACCTTTATCTCCTTTTAGTATTTGTATTGAAAGGCTTAAGTCCAATATTATCATGCTTGATATCACTTACTTTTAAGTATTACGAATGACCTGTGGTACATACCAGTATTCGGTACTGTCAGTCTTTTGTTTGACTAGTTAGCCCATGGTTACCTATCTCACCATGTGTGTAATATACTGTTAAGATGCCAATCCTAACAAGATAACCACCAAATCTTAGTTAACCCCATGTTTTCCTTGTTGGTGGCTTGAATTTGGTTCTGCTGCTGGATGTTTACGTGGCATGAAACTAATTTAAACGGTTTAATACGTGGTGTGGTCTTTGTTACTTGAAAATGATATATGTGGAATCCTGATCGGATGCTCAGTGTTACTTTACTCAATAAGCTAAATGCCTGTGTAGATTGCTAGATGCGGTTTAATGAGCTCGTCTTTGTTATGATTTTCTTAGCTTTTGCCATATTTTTAGGCCTCTTGTTTCAAGGAAATATTTCTAGGCCTCTTTGATTCGCATGATTTACGCTGGAATAGGAAAGAAAAGGGAGTTGGATGTCATGGCATATTGTTTCTCACAAGAATTGAGAACACAGGAATAAATAAGTAGTAGAAGTCGTTTGTTACATCATAGGAGTAACACATAAATTTCCTTCAGGGGTTAGGTGCATGCCATAGTTGTCATTGACACAAAGGGAAATTTCCAAGAAGTTTGACTCTGTGGAAGTAATAGAGTGCAGAGTGTCCCATTAGAAAGGTTCTTAAGGAAATCCTAGAAATCAAAAAAGGTCTATATAAAATCCTAAAGATTAAGATCCTACAAACTTCCTTTGAATCAAACCCATGTTGATAAAGATGAATATGCACATGGAGATGAACAAACTGTTGCAAGTATTTTTGATAGTAAAAAAGCTCTCTACTGACTCTGCTCTCTACCTTTTGACTCCGTTTTTGTTTTTCTCTCTCTGATCTTTGTATTGTGCAGGTGATGAAGGACAAAGTATTGACTCTTGGACTGTTGTGAGCACACCAGTTTTACGAGTAAATACTATTTATATCAGTTCAGCTATTCTTGCTGCAAAAAGTCAGTTTTTTTTCAAGGTAATTTTGATTATCTTCAAAATTGTTGCTGATTCTGTAATCAGTTTACTTATATTTCTAATAAGCTGCATGCTTCTTAGCTTTTCTCAAACGGCATGAAAGAATCAGATCAGAGGCACGCAACACTTAGGATTACTGATTCAGGTAATATGATAGCTTATGTGAACTCATTCTTCTGCTTCTTATAGTTGATCCGGATTAGCTAATCGGGCTGTATTATTATTTTCTTTATTGTAAATATAAAATATCATTAGTTATGTTAGTAAAAGGATCATGTTTCCATGTTTCTGCCACACTTTGTTTAACTATATAATGAAATTGTGACAGAAACTTGGAAACATGGTCCCTTTTTGTTGAACTCGTTGAACCTTATTGATGCTTGTTTTCATTGTACTTTTATCAGAGGAAAGTGCCCTTATGGAGCTTTTAAGCTTTATGTACAGTGGGAAGTTGACAACAACTGAGCCCACTCTTCTGCTGGACATCTTGATGGCCGCTGACAAATTTGAGGTTGTTTCTTGCATGAGGCACTGCAGCCAGTTGCTAACAAGCTTGCCTATGACCCCAGAATCTGCACTACTCTATCTAGACCTTCCATGCTCCATTTCAATGGCAACTGCAGTTCAGCCTCTGACAGATGCAGCCAAAGAATTTCTTGCCAATAAATACAAGGATTTGACTAAGTGAGTGGCTTCCATCAGATTGAGCTACTTATTCCTCTTGTCCTTTTTTTCATCGAAAGTGTAGACATTATTGTGGGAAAGTCATTATCAAGGGCACTCAACGCATGGTTTGTCTCATTTCAGGTTCCAAGATGAAGTGATGAGTATCCCTCTTGCTGGGGTCGAAGCCATCTTGTCAAGTAATGACCTACAGGTGGCATCTGAAGATGCCATCTATGACTTCCTGCTCAGGTGGGCCCGTGCACAATATCCCAAATCAGAGGAAAGACGTGAGATCTTGAGTTCTCGTTTACTTCCTCTAGTGCGCTTTAGTCATATGACATGCAGAAAATTGAGGAAGGTCCTGACATGCACTGATATAGACCATGAGCAAGCAACTAAATGTGTCACAGAGGCCCTTCTGTACAAAGCTGATGCGCCTCACCGTCAACGCGCTCTTGCAGCAGATACGGTGACGAGTCAGAAATTTTCAGAGCGAGCTTACAAGTACAGACCCTTGAAAGTGGTCGAGTTTGATCGACCCTACCCACAGTGTATAGCGTACTTGGACCTAAAGCGTGATGAATGCTCTCGACTCTTCCCGTCAGGAAGGATATACTCGCAGGCGTTCCATCTTGCAGGACAGGGCTTCTTCCTGTCAGCACACTGTAACATGGAGCAGCAGAGTACGTTCTACTGCTTTGGCCTCTTCTTGGGAATGCAAGAGAAAGGTTCAATGAGTGTGACAGTAGATTATGAGTTTGCTGCAAGGACAAGACCATCAGGGGAGTTTGTGAGCAAGTACAAGGGGAACTACACCTTCACCGGTGGTAAGGCAGTTGGATACAGGAACCTCTTTGCGATTCCATGGTCGACGTTCATGGCTGACGACAGCCTCTTCTTCATCGACGGCATGCTTCATCTGAGAGCCGAGTTGACAATAAAGCAGCCTCAGTGATCCATTAGCCGCCTGATGTGACTCTGCTCAAGTCCTGCTCTTCGTCGTGGGTATTAGTGCCAAAATGCTATGTGCTGCAGATATCTTGTTGTTTTCTCAATGTGCTTAATACTTTTGTTGATAGACAGTTTGGTAATGACAAATTAAAAGGCTACAAGCCCCCCCTTTTCCTTCCCTTGGAAGGATATATACTTTTGTGTCAAGAACTCCAGATATTGAAAAGATCGATACAAGTTGGAGATGAGGAGGTGCACCTGAAATGACAAAACCTGACCGCTGACGGTGCTAGACTCTCCCCATTTTTAGTTTGTGACAAGTGATTTGAGTCTTGTTCAGTCATGCAAACTAGCTGGTACACTTTGATCATCATCGTAATAAGTTGGGTGATATACAAACTTAATGTCAATATAAAGCCAAGTTGATGATAAATCTTAAAAGCTTGCCAACACTAAATTGATGCCTCCACCTGAGGGGCCAGCATTGGTAAAGATTCTAATCCCAGTCCACCTGAATTTTACTCATCTTGCATGCTGCACGACCTCGAGCCCTCCAGCTCTACGAGACAATGACTGTGCAGCACCCCACACGAACAAACACTGCTACAGAATGGAACCGCGCCAAGCGGCGTCGCTGGCTAGCTACGTGGTCGCCGTCAGCGGGGCAGGAGCCGACGACGGCGGACGCCTCAACCGCGCCCCTAATAGCGAGACGCCATCCTCCTCCTTCACCTGCGCAGAAACAGCCGGTTTTCCGTGCTGTTTTTTCCTTGCTGTCACTGTCCCATGGATCCGATTCTTCCTTCTTCTTCTTTGTCGGTGCACTCCATCCGCTGCTTCTTTGCTGACGACCTGCCTGATTCGCGGTATTAAAAAAAACATAGGAATAAAAGAAGATCAGTTTTTTATACGATTAGGTGTGAGACATAATCGTCACCGAAACCAATATTTATTCTATCCAGTTTTACCAATCAAGCTCAATAATCAAAATAAAATTCCTCAAGAACAATTTCTCTCAAAATAATTCTGAAATTTGTTTCACCAAAGAGACCCTCAGTTTATGAGAAAACACACCCATGGTATATGAACTTGTCACGATTGGGCACATTATGACAACTCCAATGGCACCCGTCCCCCGACCCCACACCGGCAAACGAATGGACAACTGGTCTCGTTTGTGTATGTTTCCCCACAAACTGGTCCTAAATTTGGGGGCAGTTTGGGGATAAACAGCATGATACGGTTATTTCCGCCTCTACGCCACGAACTGACCAAACGGCGCCATCCGGCCATCCAGCCCCATTTCCCACCCCTTCTCTCTCTCTCAGCCCCAATCCTCTCTCTCTCACCAAATCGCCGTCGGCCGCCGCCACCCTTGTCCCCGTGCGCTTCCAGACGACCCATCACCGCAACATTCGTTGTTTCCGCCACTTTCCGGCCACAGGTGAGCTCCGGCGGCGCAAGGAATCGTCCACAGCCTCGCGCATTCCGTCGTCGCTGCCATGCGAGGCCGAGCGAGTTTGACCTAAGCTCAAGCGGCGACCCTGCCTCGCCTACGTCCGCAACTGCTCGGATTCACGTGTTCGGTCTTTTGATCGAACAAGTTTTAGATATTTTTGTTGTCAAGATCTCTCAAAGGACTATCTATGGACATTTTTGTGATTGTTGCATTATTTGATGCGTAGATCGTGGATAATAGTGATCATTATTTCTACAACGACTTAATGGACCCTTCGATGACGATGAAGACATTTTGATCGCTGCCGCTCTTCTTGCCTTTGAGAACAACATAATGCATTGCCCAGTTCAAGGTGTTGACACCGGGAAACGCCATGATCGATCGTAACAGGGTCGCCGATCATGTTCTCCTCTAAATGTCTATTTCAAGCCCAATGCAATTTTCCTTTCTATAGAAGTTTTGGTGGCTCCTCCAGATAGCCAATCATGTGTTTGTGCATCTTGTTGAGGGTATGAGGGCCTTGATGACCACTTCAAACTAAAGAGAGATTGCACCGGGGAGTTCGGGTTTTCTTCCATGCTTCCGTTGTTTGGATGTTTGCAGTTATTGGTGTTTGCATATAAGTTGTCAGTAGTTACTCATTGCATGTGTTCACGTTTATCAAACATGCTTAAACGGTAAGAATATCATAATCCCGGATACGAGATGTATACTTAGGGGATGCCAAACACCATTCCATAAGTGCGTGATTATAAAGGTGTCTTTCAGGTATATCAAAGTACGATGAGGTACTAAATACATTAAGATTGAGATTTAAACCTATACTGGACGTTTTAGGTTATTAGGAACTGGACAATTAGGTATAGTGATCAAGGTTTTGATTATGAAATACCGATAAAATCTCGCCTCGGATTGTGTAAAGTATCACAAAGTAAAGAGATATGTAAATGGAATACTAAGATTCACACGATAAGATCTTCGTAGATAGTGCGGGAGCCGTCATAGGTATCCAAATCCCGTTCCGATACATGTCCACATTGTTTTCAATCTGAAGGGTCACACGGTTAACTATTTAAAACATATATGAACACATTTTTTTTTGAAAAGGGCAGTCCCTGTCTCTGCATCAAAGTGATGCATACGGCCGCTTTATTAAATTTATTGCAAAGTCTTAGCCAATCTGTTACAACTCACGGATCACATAGGGTCGATACATGTATCAACCAACGAAAAAACCCAAGACAAAAGGAAAGTTTCATAGCTCTAATCTCTTCTCAAAACGCCTCGATCTAGTAGGTCACACGATAAGATCTTCGCAGATGACGTCTCACACGATGTAAAGTATCGCGAAGTAAAAATATGTGTAAATGGAATACTAAGTTTCACACGATAAGATCTTCGCAGATGACGTGTGATCTGTTATGGGTATCCAGATCCCGTTCCGGGGCATGTCCACATTGTTTTGAATCTGAAAGGTAACACATTTAACGGTTCAGGGGCATATATATATGAACGCAATTGTGATGTAGATAATGAGAAAATGGTTCATTTTAGATGATCTCGCAATGGTTGTGCGATATCTCGTGGATGTGGTGCCAGTGGCCTATATATATGGAAAAGTTACCCTAAGGTTCTGAAATATTATAGGACGTCTTACATTTCTTAGACGTGTGTTTGGTTTCCATCAGTTGGTCCGCGCATCGCAGATAAAACACGTTTTCACCTTTGTCACACTGGTGACTAAGATTTTGGTATCCACATGGGGCAGATCTGATCTTGTTTACGTTTAGCCGGTGACGTGCCACTGGACAGTTTGATGCGGCACGTGGGCTACAAGCCCTCACGGGCAAAGGCGCCTACGGCCACAGAGCTACGATCTGTAGTCGTCGTGAAAAGTGGAATTCGAAGACGCCACGGCCGCAAGCAAGCAAAAGGCAGCCATCCGTCGGAATATAACCGTCAGAGATCAGATCGACCAGAAAGAAATCAAAAGGTGAGAAAGAAAATGAAAGATTAGTAGAAAAACGGCCAGTCAGTCAGTTGGTCAGTCAGTACTTAGTGTTAGTGAAAGGAATATGCCTTTTCCCCTCGCTGAAGCTTCTTCAAATTCCCTGACTGGTTAGTAATCAAGCAATGTTGCTCGACGATCCTTCGGAGTTCGGACTCTGGTTACCGCTTCCAGGTCGAATATGTGTGGAAAGCATCCCGCAGAAAAAAAATGGATTTGGTTTATCTGTAGATCACTGTACGTAATGATCAAGTTTATATCGTATAGATATGGTACTAGTTACTTTATATGATTGGTGATTGGAAAGCTACGTCTTAACCACGACGACCAAGACCTCATTAGCTACTAGCTGAAGAGTGTATACTTGTAACGGCACAAATTAGCAGATGCATGCTACATGGATCCATCAATGCATGCGTACATCGGGCGGATGGAGACAGAGACAGCACGCCTCGCCTCCGTCTTTTCTCCAGTTCATCCGAATATGATGTACCATCCCCCTCCTCCTCTCTGACTTCTTTTTTGATTGATTGAATCACCGACAATCAAAATCAGCTTCGTTCACGGCTCCCCATGGCCTGCTTGTATTTTCACGAATCTGACACTGGAAGATGTCCTTTGAATTTGTAACTTTTCTTAACGTGTCTCTTTCTTTTAACTTATTGTGTGCTCCAAGCTTCCCTTCCCTTATGTGCAGATGTTGCCTCATTTGATATTTCTAAATGAAAACCTTAAGAGTAAACTCAGAAATAGAATAGAGTGCACTATGATATGCTTGAAAAACTCCTTTGAAACCTAGTAGAAAAAAAAACATAAGGAGAAACTGACATGGCATATCCGGACACTTGTATTTATATTGTCTCGATGAAAACCTTATATAAGAAACCATTAGGGAAAACTCATGAAAGAAAGCAGAGTATAAGATGATCGCCAGCATGTTATTTGAGCAATACAATTGGCATTATCTTGATAACTAATGGAAGGGTGACTATGAAGGATTTCAACCACCTAAATTTTGATGTGATGCCTATTTTACTTGTTTTATAATTATTAGTGCAAGTAGGAATTAGAGTCTGTTTTGAAGACATCCTTGAGAATGATCTACGTACCAATCAATCCAGTCTATGATATCTCATTGTTAGGATCAGATAATTGGCCAATATAAGTATATCACAACACGGTTATATTTCGATTCTCCTGGTGAAAGTAATCAAGACCTTTTGTGGCTCGTACTGATAACATAAGAAGAGTAAATTGAGATTGTAACCAAACTATGTTTACATTCATTAACGTATCTATACAAGTGCTTTGGGTGTCTTTACGATGCCTTTACACATGATTGTGGCTCTAACCTATTTCTAAGATTTCAACCGGGTTGCACCAGCCTCGACGTACAAGGGTGCCGCACTTTGAGTGATTGTTAATTGATAGAAGCATGATCGACAAGAAATATTGCACAAATTGTAGGATTGTGTAATTGCCCTACGCCATACTGCCCATAAATAGAAAATACTGGATTTAAGTTTTTAAACTGAACTAACATTTGACGCTTTATGTTTTAAAAATATGTGTACATTGAGTATTTACATGTTGCTGACAATGAATACACGATCTTGAAAATAATGATATATACACACATTCAGTTTAAAACTTTTATTCCATTATATACAATCACTTTTCCAAACCCGAGGACATAGTATCGCTAAAAAGTTGATTCTGGGCTCCACTGGATCAATATGAAACGACACACTCTTACTTTTCTTCTCCATCCTCTTTTTTTAGTAAAGAAAACAATTCTCTGCTATATTTTTTAATTTTTTTCATGAAGTATTTGTGTAAGGGAAAGAAAAACTAACTACACAAAGTATCTTCTTTTCATCAAAGCGACTCTTCTTAAGAAGACCCCTTGGTCCCTAATGTTTTAAAGTTAACATTCTTCTTTTTGTTGACTCTAAGTCCAACTATTCTTTGTCTTCTCCCTCGTGTCACATTATCTCCCATTCTCCTAGAGGTATTGTGTCGTTATAGCCTCTTCCACGCTGACCACTAAGACACTATTTCTCACAACAATGGCCACATCGGCCACAATCGTAAATCTTTGGCGACATGCTGTCGTCCTTACCAATACTACAAGTTTACAACCAACAACATGCACCTAACTCGATCCTAAACGCTAAACCGTAACCCTAACCATAAATCTATTACATGTACGTGCGCCACAATTTGTAAAAGAGATTAGTAGAAGATGTTCATAAAAGCGGTATAAGTTATAAGTACTGTCATGCTTAGTTGAAGGGTAAAAATATACTCCCTCTGAACCGAAAAGACAGTCGCAAGTTGAGCTAGGATTTGTACATAGTTAGTTATTTCTCTACGACCATTAAAGCGGATCGGAGGGAGTAGCTTTAATAAGTTGCAAACCCATAAGACAATGCTGTATAATTCCCTTAGGTTAGAGCGATATTATCCATTCGAAGTAGGTTTGCAATCACTAGCTGAAGAGCGCAAGTAAGGATCGTCGAAGTCTCGAAGCATTACACATTAGGCTGCTTGAATATGTAATATTTAGAACTTAATATGCAGAGGTGTGACCGTGTGATAGGCGTCGATCGGCTGGAATGAAAAAAAATCAGCCAACATAAACTGCAGACTGTGTTATTATGACTTAAAAACAAAATCACAAGAAATTCTCCAACCACATCACAATCCGATTCGAACCCATGCAGGCAGGAGGGCAGTGGGCGCGTGCCAGTGTGCCACCGCTTCCCGGCCCCATCTGTCAGATCCTCCTTCACCGACGCCCGCTCTTATAGCTACCGGCTACCTTGCCACTAGTATTCCCGCCCGCTCCATTGTCACTTGCCTCCTTCCTTTGCTTCACAGACCAAACCCAACCTTTAATTCTCCATATACTGCTGCTATAAGTATCAACAACTAGCTGGCCACCAAACCATCACTTCACTCGCACCATCAAAGCTTCTCGCGGACACAGCGCGCTCGCAACCAAGAATTGCGCGGCGCGGCGATCCGTCCATGGCCGACAAGCCGCCCGTCGCGCCAGCGCCGGCCTCGAAACCCAAGCCCAAACCTTCCGCCGTTGCGTCGGCAGCTCCTGCGCCAGCTAGGACGACGGCGCCACTCAAGAAGCCGTCCCTGGCGCAACCGCCGATGAAGAAGCCGCCCCTCGGGCCTCCGCAGCATGCGCAGGTGCTCCCACTGAAGCCGCCGCCGGCACTCCAATATCGTCAGCAGCAGCAGCAGGGCGGCGGGGCGCCGCGGAAGCGGCAGTACCGACACCACCGTGGCTCATGTTCGTGCCGCCGGGTGTGCTGCGTCGGCACCGGCCTCGTCCTGCTTGCGTCCTGCCTCGCGTTCGCCGCGGCGTGCCTCGCGTACCTCTACTACCACCCTCGTGCTCCGTCGTTCCACCTCCTCCCCGTGTCGACCACGCGGTTCCGCGTCGGCAACTCCTCCGAGGTGTCCGCCATGGACGTCACCGTCGGCGTCAAGGTGGTCTCCTGGAACCCCAACGACAAGATCGCCTTCGAGTACGGCGACGGAGAGGGCCGCGCCGCCCTCGCCGACAGCGACGGCGACGTGGCGCTGGGGTGGGCGCCCGTGGGCGGGTTCGAGCACGGCGCCCGGAGCGTGGCCGCGGTTGGGTTCATGGCGGCGGCGAAAGGGGTTGTGGTGGACGAGGCTGTGGCGGGGCGCATGCGCGACCGGTACCGGCGGCGACAGCTGGCGTTCAAGGTGGTCGTGGACACCCACGTCGGCGCGCGAGTGGGGGAGTTGCGCACTGGCATGGTGCCGGTCAGGTTGTCTTGCGACTGTGGGATCATGGCGCCGCGTGGTGGCCCCGCCGGGAGCCCCATGAGCAAGTGCCAGGTGTACCTATTTAGAATGAGATGGTAAGTTTGGCCGTTTGCTATCTGCAGCTTTGCTTCTAGTACTACTGTTCTTAGCATTTGCATGTAAATACTACTAGTACGTTTATGAATTTGATATGTATTCACTTTAACAATACACATACACAATTGTTTTGAGAGAAATTCATGATCTTTTAGTAAAACGAACACTAACTAATTAAGTTGTAGTACTAACACAATGAAAATTGTATTGATACTAACAAAGACAGGGAGTAAAGAATTGGAAAATTTTATCAACAAATGTGAAATGACATCAATTGTACTACTATATGACATACAAATTTCTTGTAGTGTGCACCCCACTGAAAAATTCCTTGCTTCCTTACCGGATGATTCGAGCTGATCCATGAACCATCAGCCAACCAACCATCCGAAGCACAAGGAAATATTCCATGGGTCGAATAGGGGAATTAATTAGTTAGGATATAGACCAAAATATATATTCGTACGAGCGTGAGATGTCATTGTCGATCGTGTAGAATAGATACGCGGCATCTGCCTTGCTTGGCGCCCGCCGATGGCAGACGAGTAGTGAGCCAAACGGCTGTCTCCAAGCTAAAGCAACCCACGATTCTCTCTGTCCCTAGTTACCCTATATTTGTAGTCTTAAGTTTCACGGCCATCAGAATTCCAAGAAAATATGTGTGCTAGTATCATTTACCAGATGAATATATGTTGGCGCGTCGTTGTCCAGCTTGCTCGGCACACGCAGCGGCGTACTTATTTCTGACAAGTTGCTCCGTTGGGATCCCACCTGGACCATCGAGGTAGCTCACATGAATAAGGATAATCTGCTAAATTGTGCAAAATTGGAGGACGAAAAGGGAAACCCAATAGGGACATTGGATCCTAGATGAGAGGAACATGATTAGTGACAACTACGCATGCAAGGACCAGTGTCTGAACCTAAACGATCCTACCTAATAGTACTTTGTACAACTAGAACGATCAGCACAGGACATTGTCAAATTGGTAAGACTACTCATAGCGGGGAGTAAGCCGACCTTATCCTCTCCTCTCCCTCCACTGTAGCAGAGAGGCGACCGGCGATTTTTTGGGCGTCCTCGGCCGAACCACCGCGTGCTTGCCGCGGAGCCGTGGGATTCCTCCCCTCCGCCGGCCGCCTCGGCGGCGGGAGGGTGGGGGATCCCCGGCTCCGGCTTGTATATGGTAGGTTAGGGTTGGGACCCCGCCGGCGTTGCTTTGGAGGAGGTGCGGCTGGCGTGGTTTTTGGTGTCGAGGCGATCTTCTCCGGCGGAGGGCTCCTGGGAGCTCGTCGTCATCGCGCTCGACTTGCGGAGGCTCGAGGCCCGGCGTGGCGCTCGAGTCTGTCGGCTTCCCGTCGGATCCGTGCTGGCGGCGGATCTGGCGGCTGGAAATCGGAGCTGGGCGAGCTTCGTGGTTCCTGCCGGCGCTGGGGACGAAGATGGCTGCGGCAAGGTGGAGTTGCTGGAGCGGAAGGGTGCTCGCCGTGTTTGTTCACCGGCACAAGTTCCGTCGCTGCGCGGCGGACGGGCTCTGCGGCGTTTCTTCAACGAAGGAGGTGCCCTCGGGCCGTGGCATGCTGGAGGTCGGCGGTCTTCGTCTTCATCGCCGGTAGATCTGCGGTTGCTTGTTCTTGCTCCTGTTCCCCTGCGTATGTACTCTTGATCTTCTTTCTTGTACTTCATACGGTGTATGTGGTACACCCGTTTGTACGCAGGCTTTGCAAAAAAAAAAAAAAAAACTCATAGTGGGGAGTAAAATAAAGTAGTAACATGCACATGTTACTAGTTTATGTTACTATCTCTATAGTGGGTAGTAACATAAGTGTGGTGTCATGCAAGTCTTCATTAATTAGGTTGTAGACTCACATTGCATTGGTATATGTGATGTTCCGGTAACTAGCTATGTTACTCCAACTTCCTCTCTCCTAATTAATTACTTGCCACATCACCTTTTTTGCCTACGTGGTATTGAAGTTACTAGCTATGTATTAGTGTGTACATACATCTAAATTTAGACAAAGTCAAGACATCATTTTCCGGACGGAGTGAGTATATATCTGTGTCTGATGAGTTTCAGTTCTGAAACATGCATGCAGAAACTTTGCTGATTCCAAAGCTCCCAGCAACTCCGTTTTTATTAAAATCTCCAGCAACTGACAATTTTTTTTGTTCGTAATGAATTTCTCTTCAGGTTTAGCTTGACCTGAAGGCATGGACATTCAGCACGTACGTGAGTCCTCTGTTGCTTGCTTAGGGACAAGCATAGTAAGTGGTGCCACAGCTGCGGATCGATGCTCTAACTTATTTGCGTTTTCTGCCGATCGACGAGATGATGAGTTGGTGATTGGTTTGCTTGGTGGCCGTTTGCAGGATCGAGTTCGCCGTGATCGACAATGCCATATATAAGTTCTTGAAAACTCTGGACTTATAAGCATGTAAAGAGTAAAAGACAAGCTTGTGATTGTATAGTACTCCCAGCTCCTAATTCTTTTTCTTTTGTGTTTTATGCATATACATACATACCTATATGGCAGGAATGGAATGATCGTTGGGTGTGTGCCTGTACTTCTTACCTGTTACTTGTTGTTAGTGCCTGTACTTCTTGCTAACATGATCCGATGGGTTTGGATTGACCGATTAACTGATTTAAATGTGGTTGCAGAAAAAACATTTATGTTGTCCACATGAGCTGTCAATTCTGGTACGACCAGATTTTTCAAATTTGAAGCTCACAATTGCATGCATTTGAGCTTCTTTCAGAAACCCAAAGCAAAACTCAAACAGATTCAGTTTTGGGCTCAAACCCTATGTACCACATCGGCATGTCAGTGTGCATCTTCTGCTCAACCCAACACAAGAGCATGCCCCCAAACCCATACTTTCTACTACCAAAAATGAAACATTACAAGTTTACACCCCACTAATTCTCCCCGGTGCCTTCCCTTACCTATTCAACATCTCCTCCAAATAAATCGTGCCAATCGTCTTCGTGGAGATGAGTGCTCCTGCTCCTCCTCCTCCTCCTCCCTGCTCTCACATGTCTTCAGAACATAACGGAGGCCACTTGGGCCACGAGTGGCTGGCCCTTCTGTTCTTCCCCATGGGCCAATATGTTCTTCGGAAATAACACTTCGTTCTTCCCCATATGAGTGTGTATAACTCAAGTGGCATCAACAGAGGTAGATGTCTCAGTACAAAGAAAAAAAAACGTGTTGTTATCTACTTAGTCAGTAAAGCCATGCAACTATGCAGAGTGAAAACTAACCGGTATTTGAAATACGCTATTCTTCCGAGTAATGAAGTAATTGGATACGTCACAGTTATTGAATTCAGCAACTTCACATGGACTAGTAAACATGCACGTGCAATGCACGTCTCATAATTTGACTTTTTTATAAATTCTATTTTTCTTTCAGCGAGTTTTTATTACTTAGAGACTTATGCCATGGTGTATCCGCCTAAGAGTGCATGCAACACACAATCTACACACATGTCTTCACTAAAATTTGCGATGAAAAATTTACAATAGTTACAAGAATACTTTTAAATAGCAACCAAGTATCATTATCCACTTCTTTATGATGATTCTCTTACCAAGGTATACCTATTTATACAATCAACCTGATTGCAAGATGAGCTCAACTCAATTTCTGATGATGAGTTTGGTGCTTTCTATTTTTTAGGGGGTCTTATCCACAATCATACAATCTGAAGGTTTTGAAATCTTTTAAGTTTCGATTTATTATATCATCATTCAATTCCGAGTCACTAAAATGACAATTAACTTTTGTTCTAAAAGTCACATAGTGATCATATTTGGTTTTCAAATAAGTATCATGATATGATTCAAAATATACATGTTGAGTAGTGTCAGACAAAATATCTCCCGTAAAATATACTCCATGAAATTTAACATCTAAAAACCACAAAATGACCTACATGATTACGAATTTTCATATGTTCAAGAACATATATAAAAACCTTAATACTTTTATAAATCTCTCAACATCATCGAATGATCATTTTGTAAACCCCTATGCCCGTATAAACAGAACGTAACAAACTTGTACACGTCTGATAAAAAATTGAAACACTGGACAAGGCCCGACACTATTTTGCTCTAGTCTGGAACAAATGACCAAAAGGCCATCTCTACTATAAAAGTACGCAATGTCCTGTCCGTCCGTCGTACGTCGCGCCGTTTTGCGTTTTACTCCCTGGGAAAGTGGAAAACCAACCCGCAATCCATGAATTCGGTATTTTTGCATTTACCCCCTCAACCCTATCCACCCAACCCGGTCTCCTCTCTCCCCACCTCCCCGCTGCGCATTTTGCATAGGGCTTCAGACCCCCGCCGCCGCTAGCTCTGGCCGCCAGTCCACCTCACCGCCGCCCCCTCCGTCGCGTCCTCCGTCCGTCACGCCGGCGCCAGTCATATGTCTCTCTTTTCACTTCCACCCAGCTCCTCTTTCCCCACGTCAGATTCGATCTTACTCTGACAGCCCAATCTGGCCGGCCTCCTCATTCTCTACTCCAACCACCAGATGCACCACGTCGCTCGCCACCAGCCGGAAGTGGCCTGCCTCCCGTCGTCCGCAGGCGAGCCCTACATCACCGCCCACAGAATTGCAGGGGCGGAGCCATCACGCTCGTTGATGAGGGCCAGAGATGGGAGGGGCGGTGTAGGTGGTAGGAGGGGAGGAGTTGGAGGCGAGTTACGCAGTGTCTGTTCTGGTCGCCGTCGGCACCAGAACCCTTCTCCAGCAATATTTTTCTCTCCCCTTAATGTCCTCTTGCATCAGATTGGTGTCTCTCTCACACCCTCTCTATAGCTTCCATGCCAATTGATTGAAATCTCCCGCTGGATGTGGCGCAGAGTGGTGCGTCTTCCCTGTATCTGTTTGTGTTAATGCCTGCAAGGAAGGTAGGCACAAAAAAAAGACGGTGATTAATTTGTTGCATGAACGTTCAAGTTCATTCCTTCATTTTATGCGACATTATATATGATGCATTCCTGGAAAGGCGAGGTTAGTGTATGAATGTTGTTACTTGATGCCTACTGCTACTGGGTTACAAATTTGGATAGAATGCTGACAAGCAGAGTGAGATAGCATGATGAGCCACCGGCCATGTGAGTTCTGGCCGGCTGATAGGTGAAATTATTCATTTTTGTATTGTGCAGGTGTGTTCCTCTTGTATGTTAAACTTTCATTTTGCATTTTCTCTAGGCTATGTCTTGATCCATCTTGTACTCATCACTAATGTTTATTCTGCAAGGGGTTTAATATGGCTATTTACGTCACCTCTTAATTATGGCATCATTGACCCTGTTGTAACCAATGCCCCCTATGATGCTGCAGGACGAGGACTTGAAGCAATTCAGGCAATGGGGAAGCTCCAGCCCGGGTCACCCTAAGAACTTTGAGACTCCTCGTCCTGGAGTTGAAGTCACCACTGGCCTGTTCATCTCCAGTGAAGTGCTTTATTGGCTGGGCATTGATGACAACCACATTTCCATTGACGGAGACACGGAGAATGCTTTTACAGAGAGTGTAAGTATCCGCTTTGAAGCTCTTGAGTGGCACACTATATGAGTGAAGAATGACAACAATGGAAATGACGAGGATATGTAAGTCCATTCATGAAGCGAAATCATGAACCACATAGCATTGATATATCCACTTCTTTAAATGTTCTTGGATTTACATAAGAAGCCCTGCAGTCATGTGAATCTTTTTCTCAAATCAATGCTATACATAAGATACGATTATTTGTGCCTATGTTCCTTAGATGTGATTGTTGATATGCTATTTCAGAACAACAAGTGATGTTATTGTTTAGATTCATTCACAATATTTGGCTGTGCCTTTTCTGTTTTGAAGTTTGGTTATTTATTATTAAGAATGTAGTGACCACACTCTTCTTACTACTAGAGGGTTTATATGTTTGTTATCTAGAGAGGAGTAGATCGATTGTCTATTCTTGGCTCATCCTTTAACTTGAACAAATATATGTTGAGAGGAGTAGATTGTATTTTTTTATTGCATTTCTGCATAGCGTAGCATTCTAGCAATGAGGTCAATGTTTGTTCATCATCCAGCTTGTTTAGCTACAACAGGATGCTGCCATTTCTCATGTAGAACGGCGAGTCGACTGATATGTTCAGCTGGTTGTGATCTTGCGCACTTTTAGAGTTTGGATTTCTTATAGTGTGCTATTTGTTTTTTTCTCATGTAAGAATTACATGGCCAACTTAGAAGAGTCTTTGAAGAGAGACAAATAACATCGACAGGGTAGTACAAGAATAGACTTAGAGCTGAAGTCAACAGTGGCTGAAGTCAGTCTGGCCTCTCACGGATCCCTTTCTTCTCCGTCCTTTGAATCTCTTCAGCATATTTTAGTTTGTAACCACGCTGCAATACATAATATTTTCCCCATCATTTAGTGAATGCAGGAGCAGAGGATAGGTGTACTTCAGGCCAGTTTGAAGCAGATCGGGCGGCCGTTGTGGCGAGTGAGGCCGTTGCTTCCTGTCCAGTACATAATATGTAAAGACGTCATCAATTCTTTCTCGAAAAAAAGATGTCATCAATTGCTTATTATTTGTGTACTTGCCTTTATAATATTTCTGATGTCTTCCTAACTTCTGAAGAAAGGTGTAAGTTGTTGATCCTGTGACTTACTAGGAGCCTTTGTTACTAGGATATATTAGTTCTATTATTCTTATTTTCTTGCCACCCACAATCTATCAGCACATTAAATTCAATTATGCATTTTAACAGACAGCCTATTAGTTATGCATCAAAATTGTGTTTCATGTTCTTCCCAGGTACCTTCGTGTCTTGAATCATTAGTTCATTAGTTCTTATATTATTAGCTCTTCTCTCAGCAACTTTGTCTTATTTTGACAGGTACTAAGTGATCCAGATAAGCATGCAGTTTGAGACCAATATGGTGAAGAAGGTCTAAAGGGATGCCTCCACCAGCTTCACATAGCCGTACCTTATGACATTCCTCAGAACTGAAAATGAGAGCAAGTTCAAACTACAACTCTTCCATAAAATTTCGTTTTTGTGAGACAATCGTTGGTATATTCTCGTTTGAGCTCAAGTTAGGCCAAGTAAGAAGGTTTCAAGCAGGGACTACACTAGCTTCTACGCTCTAGGTAGTAGCATCAGGCTCGAATATGTTCTGTGGTTATTACTTGGAAATTTTTATCAGAGACCGTATCATTTTGTTTTTTTACTTTATGTGAAGCACACCTTCCAAACCTTGTTTGTGGATTGTGGTGATATTTGTGATACTGGGCAAGTAAAAACTTAATTCCACCGACGTATATATGTTGACCCAAGGTAGTGACAGCCACTTTTTTGAATTTGAGTTAATTGTGCCAGAAAAATGACTTCCCTTATGTTATGTTCAGTATAGATGTTTTTTTGAATGATGCTTGTAGTGATATTTGTATACTCGACAAGTAGAAACCGAGTTCCAATTGTTAACGAATGACTAGAGTATTTGGTGGGACATGGCAATACACACGTAGTATCACATTTTTTTGTCACCCGTTGCAACGCACGGGCATATTATCTAGTCGATAGAAAAAATAGGATTGGACAAAGCGTCTTCTCCTCACTCCTCAGTCTCTCCAAGCTTATCGTCTCCTTGCCCCTTTCCACTGTCTCCACCGCTCCAGGCCGCCTCTCCCCTTTGTCCCCACCGCCGACGCCGATGGAGGCGGACGCGGAAACTCGTTCGTCAACCAGAAGAAGCTTCTCGCCGGGGACTCCATCGTGTTCACGAGGACCGAGAACGGGGATCTCTGCATCGACATCCGGCGCGCCAAGAAAGGGGCATCGGTGCTCTGAGCTGCTGCCTCCGCCGCCGCCAGCTACAGCGGGTGGCAATTACGGGGGATTCTCCATGTTCTTGAGGGGATATGAGGACGGCAACAACAGATGATGGCGGCAAGAGGGAATAAGGTCAGGGTGAGGATGCGGCCGGAGGAGGTCGCCGAGGCGGCTAGTCTTGCTGTCAGTGGCGACCGTTAGACGTGCTGTACTACCCGAGGGCGAACACGCCAAGGTTCTGCTTGAAGGCGGCCGCGGTCAGGGTGGTGATGCGCACCCAGTGCTGCCCCGGCATGAGGTTCAAGCCATTAATGGGGACTGTGTCGGCCGTGCAGGTGGCTGACCCCATTAGATGGCCCAAATGACCTTGAAGATTTTTCAGGTACATACATGTCCACTTCTCCATCGTCTGTATTCAATTCTGTACAAATCCTTTCAAGGACAGCAAACAAAACTACATTCCTTCCATTGACACATTGATTGATGCATGCACTTTATTTTCACAACACTGAATTCTTGACTGTAATGGCTTCGTGTAGGTGAGATGGGATGAACCAGACTTTTTGCAGAACGTGAATAGAGTGAGTACATGGTTTTCAAGGGTGGCTGGGCTCCAAGCAGAAGCATCATAAAAGTACAAATCATCATAAAAGACGTGAAATTCGTCTTTGTACGAATTTCAGCTGTTGCTGCTAATAAAAGTACTACACATAATGAGTATACAGAGACCTATTCGCCTACAGAAGCCGTACTACAGGTACAAGCTTCTTTCATCCATTGATTCAGACGTATTAGAATTTGGCATCCCCCTTGCTGCTATCCTTGTTCTTTTTCTTCAGTGTTGTATGTTGTATGTCAGTTTCACATATCTGTCAGTAGCAAAGACATCATCATGCTCAAAACTGAATATTGGGTATCAATTAATTACTGAAAGATCATGAAATATAATCAAATATATTTTATCTTTTATACACTGCCCGAGATAATCTCAGACTCTCACTAAGCTCCCCTCTCTCACAGCACCACCGCCCCTTCCACTTCATCACCACCGACGGCAAGACTCCGCAGCTGCCGGTTAAAATCACCACCGATTTATTTACTGCTCTCTTATGATCGATGCTTCCAAGTATGTATATGAAGTCATATTTGATTTTCTTTCATGTACTTGGTTCTAGTATACCTTTTTCCCTTCAAATTAGCCTTAGTACATGCAATTCAACATACTGCAAGCTTAGTACAAATATTAAGATTCTGGCCAACAGAAAATGTTCTCTCATTGTTCAGGTTTTGTTATAAAAATTTGATTCTCTGTAATATACTCTTTTGTCTGTTCAAGTTGACGTGTTACTTCAGTTGTGCAATGCCTCCCAGCGTAATCGCAACTACTATGCCTGCTTGCACCGTAGTACGAGCCTTTTATTTATATTTGAGATTTTGTTTACTGCTCTCTATTATGTTGGTTCCAAGTACATATGTGAAGTCATTTTACTTACTGTAGGATTTGAGTCCATTTATATGGTCTGAAGTTTGATGATGGGGACTTCATTTTAAAGCATGAGAGGAAAGGAATATTATTGCTGGATAATTCATGTTCTGGCACAAACGATGTCGATGATAAGCCTGCAGAGGTTTCACGCTGGATGGATGTTGTGGAGTCTGCTAAGTATTTTGGCAATGATTGACTTCAAGGTAACTGAAATAATATTTTTTACATGACTCTGAAATCATATCTGATCTCCTTAAAAGAGGGAAGCGAGTTAATTAAAAAGGATGTATTGTAGGGACTGTCTGTACCTGCCATCGATATATTTGCCATGGCTTCAGGCTGTTCCCAGTTTTGTGTCTTCTCCTCTTTGGGATAAATATCTGTGCAAGATATGACATATGTTATAGTAATTTGTTTTAGTGGTGAGTTATAATTTAGTTGGCAACTTATCACATATGTAGTATGACCGGGCCTCTCATAAAGCAGTATTCTCAATATTTGAAATAACGTAATTGTGCTCTAGTTGTGAGCTGCTGTCTAACCAAATCAAATAGACTGACGTGCGACAGTGATTACCTAGCAAAGTGGTAAGTGTGATCCAACCAATGCAGAATTACTTACGTTGGTGGTTACGAAGCAATTTCAGAATTGTTTGGTAAGAAGGTCGAGTTATATTATAACAACATGTTATAAAAAATTACAAGATTGATTCCATCGTCATATAATTGCTATCAAAGATAAGGGACTACATGTCATAATACTCCAACTACACATGCGTGGGCATGAGGACATTCTGTCATCTGCTATCTGCAACCCGCGCTACTGCGGGTGGTGTTTCTGCTGCCGGCTAGGTAGTAGCAGTCCGGAGCTATTTCTTGGGCCAGGAAAAAGAAATGATTTGTTTGTTCCCTGCAATAGTTCAGTAAACACCATCAGTATCCCTAGAGCAATATAGAGGCGTAAGAACATCAGTAGTATAGTTTGGGATTGTAATTCCATAGAGCAATTCCCATGACGACGTTTATCTTACTTTTAATTGAGCAGTAGAACAGAGCTTCAAAAAGCATGCTCACGTGTACATGATGCCATTTTATTGTCCATAGTATATGATGAGTAAAACCTGCAGTCAGAACACATATGTTGTTAGCATGAAAAAGTAGTTATTTTGACACAAGAACATAGATGGAATTAAATCATAGATGAACGCACCTGCCTTACATATGTAAAACATCTCTATAGACTATGTTCTTAGTGCTTTTCCCGGTCTTATCAACCTCCATGTTTGGCTTAGCCAAGATACGTGTCGTATTTCTTGACACACCCCTAGACAGTGCAACATACAGCTGGCCATGTGAGAACATAGGCTCAGGAAGGTAAATACCAACGTTTGGAATAGTTTGGCCTTGTGCCTTGTTAATGGTCATCGCAAAACTTAGGCGGATGGGGAACTGTTTTCTCTTCAACTTAAAGGGAAGTGATGTGTCCTCCGAGGGCGACATAGGAATTCTAGGTATAAAAACCCTCTTTCCAGCATGCTGGCCACCAACAATCTCCGCATCGATTGCATTATCCTGAAAGGCTCTTATCATAAGACGTGTTCCATTGCATAGGCCATTATATCAGAAAGATTTGCATCCGCCTTAAATGCAACGCTATGCATGTTTGGCAAATGAAGCTGGAGCTGCAACACAGATGGCTGACACCGAACATCTTAAAACCAAGAGTCCTGTAAATAGCCTCTGGAGGAGATATATAACGTGCATCCCTATATTGTCGGATTTCATTGATGATTCCCCCATCATTGATAATTTCTTGCTCGCATGCAAATGATGTTTTGTCATGCCCTTTGTAAATGTACTTGAACAAGTACTTGACTGCCTTGATGCTGGGCATGCTTCAACGTTAATGTGACAGTTGTATCGCATGAGCAAGAATGGATTGTAAGGGACCACCCATCTATTGTCCAAAGTTGCTCCTCTTATTCTGACCTGACGGCCATTCTCCCTCCTTCTGTAGATGGGATATGAGTCTTGCCCTTGTTGTGTAGCATCGCAAAACAGTCGAGGGTATTTGAACCGACACTTTCCCTCAACCATGCAAGGACAGCTTTTCTTCAACTCACCACATGGTCCGTGCAACATATGTTTGACGACCAAATCATGCAGAACAGGGTACTTTTCTTTGTCAGGTATCTCTGCGCTTATCACGCGATCATAGTCATCTGGTGTCCTTAACTTGCTATTTGCTTTCATGATTAGAAGGATATGCTCATGCGGGAGACCACGTTTCTGAAACTCTGTGACATGTACATAAGCTGCGACCTCTCCGAAGTGCTTGTGTTTAGTCAGTAGGTCCATCATATCTCGCTGTTTAGCTCTATATACTCTTGCCACCAAGTCTGGACGGTCTTGTGGTAGTTGCCCAGGCAGCAGCTTCTCAGTTATCTCCGTCCAATAGGGGTTACATGTCATCGTGATAAAATAATCCGGTTTGCCCCACCGCTGAACAATTGCCATTGCATCCAAGAACCTATGCTGCATGTCACGGTCACCGCCAGGAAACGTGCGTGGTAGCACAATTCTCTTCCCGATCCGATCACCACGTGACTCACCAGCAATGACGGTGTCAACAAGACCCTATGAACCATTAGTTCATGCCAATTAGCATACATGGTTTAAGCATAGGAACATATATAATGTCGTAGAATAACAGAAATAGTCACCTGGTACATGTCTGCGCGAATGACCTTCTGATTCTCTGGCTTTGAGTACCAGTCAAGTCTCATCGTCTCAATCTTTATGTACATGTCAACGGCCCACTGTTGGAAAAGGCGCCCCCCGAATAAGATGATGTTGAAAAGCTTCTTCCGAACCATTAGCTTGAAGCAGTAGTACTCCCTTGCGCTCACAAATTTCCTGGATTGTGTTCCATTCATCTCATTGTCACCAAAATCGTCATCTGGGTTATCCTCGTTGTCATCTGAAAGTGTAAGACCGACATTGAAATTTGCTTTATAGTTGACCAAAAAATTACAGAACATCAGCGACGACCATTGCCTGCAGGACAATCACCGGTTTGGTCTTCCCCTCGTGTGGTATGATCAACTTGTTCTGTATAATCATGTAATTTGGTGTCAAAATTTGCATGACAGAATCAAAAGAATTTACAGAATTTCAGCGACAACCATTACCTGCAGGAAAATTAGCCGTTTGGTCTTCATGTCGTGTGGTATGATGATCTTGTTCTGCATAATAATGTTAACATGTCAAAAGATGGATGAGTGCAGCTATGTCTTATTCTATCTAATAATTGTAAGAATATTGCACATCAAACCTGAATGAAATTGAGAGGATTGGTCTCCTTGATGTGCAACACTCTCCACTGAATCCTGGTTGATTTGATCAGGGGGCTCACTATATGGCATCCGACGATTCCAGCCTGTCTCCCCACGTGGGAAGAATAGTGGATATGACAAAGGGTCGTAGCAGCCATAGTATGCTCTAATATACAGGGGACGGTCTCCTCTTTTTGCACAAACGACAACACTCCTATCAAAGGTATTTTGAGGGTCGCTCCCTTCGACCCATATTGCTGCCACTTCTGAAGCAGTTGGCGCATTGTACCTTCTTTGATCAAGCTTGATATCTGTGTTCAGTGAGATTCTGTACTCATCCAGATTCTCAACAGCACCAAGACTCTTAAACACTTGAGCATAAGGATTATGCTCTAGAATAGCCAGAATCTTTTGTATGAGATCTAGCCTAAGATTTGGTGACCTCTTAACCCTGTGCATCAGGTTTTCATCTGCATCGTATATGTACAGCTGCAAATGCCGAGGGCCATTATCAGCAGACAACAGAGCTTCAAGAGCGTGGTACAACCCACCACATGCACGAAATGTATAGACGTCGGTTCCGGCCGCAGTGCTGACTCGGCGATCAAGGGTGACACCAAGACTTGCGAATGAGAAGTGAGAGTTGAAGTACCGAATATTATATCTGAAATATTTAGCATCTTCATCAACTTGACTTGTAAACAACCTTTTCAATTCATCATCTATATCAGGAGTAAATACTCCCACTTTCCCCTTTCTACAACAAAATGCAGGCCCCTCATATTGGAACCGTTCAGCATCACAGTACCGGCAGTCAGGCACTTTTCTAAGTACATGGTGATCTCTCGGCAGGTTCATATAAATCCTGTCATGAGGATCGTTGGTGGGAGTTCCATCAGCATGTTGTCGTCCCTGTCGGACGGTTTCAAATTCAACATCTGAAACAGAATGGACATTTGCATTATTTACTGAACATAGCCATGTCTTAGAATTTTGTTTCCTAAAAGCACTGCATCATATGTTACCTGGCTGTAGCTAATGTCCAGAAGCTTTGGGATTGATTGTATCATTACAGAATATGAGAATTTTTGATTATGCACTAACCCTCTAATGAGAACTGTCTTGAGTTTGGTGTGAAGGAAGTTTTCAAGGATCAAGCGAGAAGGGTGATATTATGTGATCAAGAAGAGTGAAAAGCCTAAGCTTGGGGATGCCCCCGTGGTTCATCCCAACCATATTCAGAGAGACTCAAGCGTCTAAGCTTGGGGATGCCCAAGGCATCCCCTTCTTCATCAACAAACTTATCAGGTCATCTCTAGTGAAACTATATTTTAATTCGTTCACATCTTATGCGCTTTACTTGGAGCGTCTGTGTGTTTTTATTTTTGTTTTTGTTTGAATAAATTCGGATCCTAGCAATCCTTGTGTGGGAGAGAGACACGCTCCGCTTTTTCATGTGAATACTCATGTTCTTCACTTATATTTGTTGAGTATTCTTAACCAGCTACTGCAGTGCTTTTAGCTCCTGTTTTTCATGCATCTCTTCGAGCTGTTAGCACTTGTTTATAAATACTCTCTTGCTGCATTATATTATCATTTGGAGAGTTTATGTTTAAATAAATTGATTGGTGTTTGTTTGGAAGAAAGAAAATGCTACATGTAGTAGTTGGTATTGGAAAAGACATATGCATTCTTGTAGATCATTGTCTTGTTTCGATTTGATACTTTGCAATTGTTTTGAGCTCTCAAGTAGATCATGTTTAAGCTCTTGCATCATGTAGTTAAAGCCTAGTAGTGGAGAACTACCGTAGAGCTTGTAGAGTCTTATAATACTTGCAATATGTTTTTATGTGATTCTTGCTGTACCGGTTTATACTTGTGTTTGCTTCAAACAACCTTGCTAGCCTAAACTCTGTACTGAGAGGGAATGCTTCTCGTGCATCCAAAACTTGAGCCAAAACCCATGTCATTTGTGTCCGCCATACCTACCTACTATGTGGTATTTCCTGCCATTCCAAGTAAATATTTCATGTGCTACCTTTAAACTATTCAAAACTTTATTACTCTTTATTTGTGTCAATGTTTTATAACTCATGAGGAAGTATGTGGTGTTTTATCTTTCAATCTTGTCATTTACTTCTGACAGACTTTCACCTGGACTAGTGGCATATACATCCGCTTATCCAATAATTTGCAAAAAGAGCTGGCAACGGGGTGCCCAGCCCCAATTAATTACAACTTTCATTAATAATTCTCTTCACATGTTTTGCCCTGATTTATCAGTAAGCAACTTAATTTGCAAATAGACACTCCTCCATGGTATGTGAATGTTGGAAGGCACCCGAGAATTCGGTTAGCCATGGCTTGTGTAAGCAAAAGGTTGGGAGGAGTGTCAACTATAAAGAAACTAAAATACATGTGTAAACAAAAGAGAAGAGGGATGATCTACCTTGCTGGTAGAGATAACGTCCTTCATGGGAGCCGCTCTTGAAAGTCTGGTTGACAAGGGGGTTAGAGTGCCCACTACCATTCGTTGACAACAACAAACACCTCTCAAATACATATTTTGTGCTCTCTATATGCTTTCGAAAACTTAAAAAGCTCTAGCACATGATTTAATCCCTGCTTCCCTCTGCGAAGGGCATATCTTTTACTTTATTGTTGAGTCAGTTTACCTACTCCTTTCTATCTTAGAAGCAAACACTTGTGTCAACTTTGTGTGCATTGATTCTTACATGTTTACTTATTGCACTTGTTATATTGCTCTATGTTGACAACTATCCATGAGATATACATGTTACAAGTTGAAAGCAAATGCTGAAACTTAATCATCCTTTGTGTTGCTTCAATGCCTTTTACTTTGAATCTATTGCTTTATGAGTTACCTCTTATGCAAAACTTTTTGATGCTTGTCTTGAAAGTACTATTCATGAAAAGTTTTTACTTATATGATTCATTGTTTACTCTTTATCTATTTGTTAGCAAAATATTGATCATTGCTTTGAGTCACTTCATTCATGACATGAGCCTTGCAATATATTGATCAAGATTGTGTGAAAGCATGTCTCCTCAGAAATTATTTGTTGTTATCGTTTTACCTACTCGAGGACGAGTAGAACTAAGCTTGGGGATGCTTGATACGTCTCCAACGTATCCATAATTTCTGATATTCCATGCTTATATTATACCATTTGCTACATGTTTTATATACACTTCATATCACTTTTATGCATTTTCTGGGACTAACCTATTAACAAGATGCCACAGTGCCAGTTCCCTGTTTTCTGCTGTTTTTGGTTTCAGAAAGTTACTTCTGGAAATATTCTCGGAATTGCACGAAACAAAAGGCCAAGTCCCTATTTTTCCAGCACGAACACGGAGTCCGAAGGAGAGACGAAGGGGAGCCACGAGGTGGCCAAACCACAGGCTCGCGCGGCAGGGGGCCCCACCGCGCCGCCAGGTGGTTTGGGCCCCTCGGGGGTCCGCCGACATCGCCCCTTCGCCTATTTATTCCCCGAGACGTGAAAACCATAAAGCACCGAGCCTTTCATCCAGAACATATTCGCTGCCGCCGCCGTCGTCAACCCTAACTCGGGGGGTTCTGAAGCTCTTCCCGGCACCCTGCCGGAGAGGGGAATCATCACCGGAGGGCTCTACATCGCCATGCCCGCCTCCGGAGTGATGCGTGAGTAGTTCATCCTTGGACTATGGGTCCATAGCAGTAGCTAGATGGTTGTCTTCACCACTTGTGCCATCATGTTTAGATCTTGTGAGCTGCCTATCATGATCAAGATCATCTTATTGTAATGCTACATGTTGTGTTTGCTGGGATCTGACTTATATTGATACCTATGTGGAGCTGAATATTATATTATCATGTCTATGTCATTTGTGATCTTCCATGCTCTCCGTTAAGGCCGGCAATGGGTCGGGTAAGGGGCGGGTCGACCTCTTCCAGACCCATGCCCGTTAAATAAATGGGCAAGCTTCTCTGCCCACGACCCTGCCCATGGGTCAGAATTCATGCCCATGCCCGTACCCGTCGGGTCACCCGACCCGATGGGCGACCCATCGGGTCTACAGACAAAACATCAATACAGAATCTTCCAGCATTTCAAACAGGAAAATGACATGTTTTATGTTCAGATGCATGAGTACATCAAAATGATCAGATTCAGTACATCAAATAGTCTGATTGTTCACACAAACACAAATAACAAATCAAGTTTGATTCACAGGAAGGAATAACTTGTGAAGTTCCGAGACGCAAATAACTAATAAACTAAAGTAAGCATTACAACAAGTCCAGGAAAGCTTGCATCAAACACGTCCAGGAAGGCAGCAGCAGCAGGCCAGCAAAAACGCCCAGGAAAGCTTGCTAGCTAGCAGCCAGTGCCTAGCTCTCGCCCTTTCCTCCCTGTTGGTTCAGATTTACAATGATTGAACAAACAGCTCAAAATCACAATAAATTGTAGGTTCACTTTATTTTGATTACCTTATAATGAAGCTCTTCAAAGTCCAAGATTCATCAATAAAATGTGCAGTAACAACCATGTATCCTTTCTTTTGATGCCCCGCAGTCCACATGTCCGAGGTGATGGCTACTCGATTTTTGAAATTTGCAAAGTATTTAACCATCTTTTCCTTTTGGGCTTGATGCATAGCCAGAATATCCTTCCTAGTGCAAACATAGAAAGTAACACACACTAAGAAAATAGCTATTATGCAAGGATAGCAAATAAACACAACATTTTCAACAAAAGGATTACCTAATGGTATTCCTCGATACCATCTTGAACAAGGGTTGTAATGACTTGCAGAATTTCCGAAATAAAACATGATCAACCATGGACAAAGGATATTCATGAACACAGATCATTAATGCAAGATCCTTTCTAGCAACTTCTTGGTTAAAAATGCCATTGTTGTCCAAATTGACACTCCCACCAGCACCAGTCGACAACCGTAATTTCTGTTGCTTTAGGCCTACAGGTGCACTCTTAGCAGGACAAGATAGCAAATGATTGGATAAATGTTTAGTACCACCTGTACTAGTTGCACTAAGCCATTTTTTACAATACATGCACTCAGCCTGCCACCTCCCGTCTTTAAACTCTTTTGTGAACTCATCCCACACCGCAGATGTAAGCTTCCTCTTCTTATTATTAGTAGCACTAGGTCCTGTTCCAGTACTGGTACCTTGAGTTGAGGAGTCAGGCACAACCGAGCTATCCACTGCCTCCACTGCTGGCTCCGGCTGCGAGGAGTTGTCCCCCGGAGAAGCCATTGAAAGACCTGAATTGTCCAAGAACATAAACATGTCAAACGAACAGAACACAAACATCCACGAATTTACAAAGATGTGCGAGTAGTAGTAAGAAACAATTTTGGTTCAGATTCATCGGGCGGGAGGAGGAAGCTTACGTTGGACTTGGACACTGGAGTGGTAGTGACAGGAGGCGTCGGGGGCGGCGTAGGGGACGGGGCGGCGTAGGGGATGGCGAAGGGGACGGGGCGGCGGTGTCGGGACGGGGCGCCGACGTCGGGGGCGGCAGCGTCGGGGACGGGGCGGCGGCGGCGTCGGGGGCGGCGTAGGGGATGGCGAAGGGGACGGGGCGGCGGCGTCGGGGGGCGGCGGTGTCGGGACGGGGCGCCGACGTCGGGGGCGGCAGCGTCGGGGACGGGGGGGCGGAGTCGCTGGGTCAGGAGAGCATCGTGAGGGAGAGGAGAGGAATAGAGGATTGCGGCTGGGAGCTGGAAGTGCGGACTGGATGGAGTCTCTCTCAGACTCTCACACGGACCTAGGGTTTGTGCCGATGTGGCCTGCGCTATTGGACTGGGCCGGCTGGGTCAGACTATTGGGCTGGGCTGGACTGCTGGAGTGGATTAAATTGCTAATTCTTACAATGGGGCCTACATGTCAGCTAATCGGGTTGCCCATCGGGTCGCCCATGGGTAGAAAGGTCTGCCCATACCCTACCCACGACTAATCGGGTCGCCCATGGGCGAGACCCATGGGTGAACATAGTGACCCATACCCTGCCCATTAGGGTCGGGTGCCCATGGGCGGACGTGCCCATGGGCGGAATTGCCGGCTTGACACAAGGGATTTGGTCGCATAAAGGCACGTACAAGCATGGAGTCTTAATTTAGGCGATTGATCAAGCGGCCATCAGCTTTTGCATCGTGTGCACTACTAATGCTGAAGAGAAGTGACCGCTCAGCAGCTTTTGCATCGTGTGCACTACTAATCCCAGATTTGGGGCCTAAGTGCGGAGGATTTGACGGAAGCGCCTGTACTTAGCGCCCCCGATCTAAGAAGAGAAGAAACTTCACCTGGCTTGTGCGGCTCCTGGTTTTCGAGATCGCCGGATCACCGGCCGTCGCGTGCCGGCAAGGGTGCAGAGCGGCAAGGGTGCAGAGCGGGGCTGTTGATGACGGCGGCCGCTGGGACGCTGGCGCATGGCAGGGATATGCCGGTCTTCGATCAATCCCGGAGATACCCGATCGTATTTGATCCTCTTTTAATCTCAATCTGTTCCCGCTCCGTATTCAGTTTTGCCTATTCCTGGGAACAACAGCCCCGTAATTGTTGTGTGTAACGTAACTGCTGTGGGACTCTATCGCTAGCGAAGGAGCGGAATTTTTTCGTCCGTCCCGTGCATGGTCCGCCAGTCTTATTTGTTAGATGTCCCCCGCTGTTAGTTTGGATACGTGGTTGGATATTATTTGTGTGGTCCTGATTGTTGGTGGAAAGTTTTGGTGTAGTTTTCGCTGGGTGGATTTAGCCGAACAACAGTTGGCTTGTTTATAAGTAGTGGAGATGGAGAAAAGAGGATGTTGTACGATGTATTCCTATGCGGAAATACCTTTGTACATGCGGGTATGTAGCTATCTTGCTGTCCATCGACGCTTTGAGTTCGATAAAGTGAAAACCGGATATTGCCCTTTCTCCCGTTTTATGATATGAAAATCACAAGCGTGTAATCCCAGCGGCGGAGCTGCGTGTAAGCTGTGGGGTCGGCCGACCCCACAGCTTTTGGGCATAACAGGTTAATAACACTGTTCATTTACTGTACATTGTGAAGAAAAAATTCAAAAGTTAACAATGACCCCACAGATTAATGAGGCTGGCTCCGCCGCTGTGTAATCCCCATGCCGTTTGGTGTCTTTTGTGGATTTCTCTTCTGCAACACCCCTTTAACCGTTATATTTCTCTTTCTAATTGAAAGGCAGTGCTCTTGCCGGTTTCTCGAAGAAAAAAATCACAAGCGTACTCATGGACCTGACGTAAAGGTCAGGTAGGGCCCCGCAAAAGTACTGTCGAGCGACATAAAGTCGTTCGGAATAATGCGTGAAGACTTTCCTCTTGACATGCAATAGACAAGCTGGATAGAATTGTGGCTTAGTGCATGTTTATTTGAGCTGCTGAACGATAAGCAGCTGGATATGATTGGTTATGAGAAGCAGCAGGAGCTGGATGGCTCGTGGAATGTAAAAGTGTTGTTTGGCAAACTGCTTTTAGAACGGCTGATAGATATGCAGCTGCTGGTAAAAGTCTAAAATGCCCTTATATGTTGAAGGATACGTATAAGTACTGACCTGACATGATTAAGCTCATTATGCTTTGTACTAGCTCAAATAATATGTTTACCGCATTTTTTGGGTTAAAAAAATTCTTATGATTGTTGATAATTGATTATACTAAACAAAATAGACCAAAAACTGGATATATATGGATATTATTATAATCAACAAATGACAGATTCAACACATTAATTTTTCAGAATAGACTTTCATGGTTGACATAACACGTATGGAATATATCGGAAAAGTGTTTTTTCTCCCGAGCACTAGTGCTCCCGGTGTTTTAAAAAGAAATTACGAGTTTCAAAAAAATCTGAAACTTCTGGCCGTACCCCATCTCCATTTATCTACTAAACTTCTCTCTGCTCTTGAGCATCTTCATCTCTCGTGTTGCCTCCATTCTCTCTCCGAACTCTTCCCTTGCACGACCGCTCGAGCGCTGCCTCTCCCCGTCCTATCATTTCCTTCATTGGGGCTCGGTTTGATCGCATCTACGTGTTAGTCATGCCCATCGTGGCACGCAGGCGCGTGCCGGTCTCCCTCGAGTTGGAGGCACGGATAGAGCTGGTCGCCTTGCTGTTGACAGTGCCGGACGTCACGCACGTGCTTCAGTTTGTCCACGCGCCAGAGGTTGTGCCACTATCTCCCTTGACTTCCGCGTGCTCGCGGACGCAGACCTCGCGCTCGACATGCTCTCAACCAAAACGGCCTATCCGGGGCGATACCGCCACACCTTGGGGAGCTCGACAAAAATGTGGGGACATGATATATAGGTCCCATAGCCATGTGTGCATGTTCAAAATCCACTCTCGTTCCTATGATCTTACTGCAGTGTTGGATTTACGACCGTATCCAAGGCTTTCATATCATGATTATAGGTAAATATTTCAGCTTTGAGACCCATTAATTGTTGATAGAGGTAGTTTGTGAAACGACACAAAGTCGCCTAGAGGGGCAGGGACGAATAGGAGATTAAAAACAATTATGGTTTCGGTTTGGATAAATACGGAATAAAACTAGTGTTAATTTATAAAGACCAAAACGTAAATAAGCTAGTCTCACCTATGTCATCAACAACTTATGTTAGGCAAGATATACACCTATGTGACAACAATATATATAACTTCAAGTTCAGAGGATATCATAAAGATAATTGCATAACAAAAAAGCTTGGGCATAGAAAGAAGCGAGTTACGCTAAGACGATGATTTATCCCGACGTTTACTTCTCAATGGAAGATAGTCTCTGTTAGAGAGGTGCGGAGTCATAACGATCCCCAAATAGCCCCAAGGCTCAACTTATTCTCGTGCCTCCACCAAGGCGGAGTGCCATGATCCATTATGGGACCCTTGAACGTGGTCACTGAAAGTGCATGTGCCCTCATGTGTGGTTTTGTAATTAATGACAATCTCTATGGACTAATGTTTGCATTGAGATATCTTTATAGATCTTGTCCATGAAGAAGATTGGAGTTCATGTGTTAGACTCTAGAAGATTATATGATGACCAAGGTTCTATCCAATGGGTTTATATGAAGAATGGTCATCTAGAGTTAAGCTTATTGCAAGCATGGCTTGGAAAAGAAGATTGATGAACATTCATGTTTATCTCCAAGCCATCATATATGTCAAGAAAAGAAGATGAAGTGCAAGTGGATACATGAAGACGGAGCTAAGCAAGGCTCTCCCATAACGGAGTATGGGGAGTATTTGAAGAAGTCTTCATCAAGCATGTGCTAGCAAGCACAATCAAGAAAGGTGTTCCAACTTGAGGAGTCAAGATCGTCTTCATCTAGCTCAAGTGGAATGCGCAAGGCAAAGGTATGATCTTGATAGATTTTCTATTTTATCGGTCTCATGGTGTTAGTGGGAGACCGGGTTATATGATAGACGGCGTACTATCAAGAGGGGTTCTCAAGTGAGTAACTTGATCGCATCTTTGTGGAGAGCTCAAACCTTTGCATACTTGGCATTTCATCTTTCTTGGTTGTTATTTGGCTTTTATCCATGTGAGAATTTAGAGCTTGTGTTCATCTCCATACCAAGCTCTAGTTAATCAAAAACGGATTTCATATGCATATCTTGTTGCGTTTTTATGTTGGAGGTTTTACCGGCTTATCTTTTCTAGAGAGGTCAAACTCTCTCCTTGTGGTTTCCTCCTCACTGATGGACTATGATGTGTATATGCATGATCTTGTTGGGCTTGTGATTATCTTCGAAACAAGCTCAAGATCATAGAAAACGGAGTCTTGATGAAAAACGGTTTGGTTTCTTGGTGGTGGAGGATTTGCCGGTTGTTCTTTAATCGAAAGGTTTTACCTTTCATCATTTGGTTTTATCCTCCCTTGTTTAACAATGATGTTTCTCTGCATGATCTTGTAAAGCTCGTTGTGGTGATTTCAACGAGCCCAAGAACATCGAAAACGGAGTTCGTATGCGAAAGTTTTGTCCGTTTTGGTGTCGTTAATTTCTGAAGTTTCTGGTGGCCGGCCTCGGGCACCAAGGCCGGCGCTCTCTGGTCGTTGGCCAGCCTTTAGGCCAGCCTTGCCGGCTCCAAGGCCGGGCCCCCAGGAAGGCTGGATACCCCTTCAAACGGTCTTTTTTCCCCACCCTATAAAACGGGTTGTCTTCTACCTTTAGAGGGAGTCTCTTGAGCACGTTTTTCTCCTCTCTCTCCTCCATTGTTGACCTTGGAAAAGCTTGCCTTCCTCTCAATCCCTCCCATGATTCTTGCATATCTTTGAGGGAAAAGTGAGAGGAGATCTAGATCTACAATTCACCAATCTATCCCTCCTCTAAGTGAGGGGAACCTAGTAGATCTTGATCTTGGAGTTCCATTTGTTGAGTTCTTCTTTGTCATTCCTCTCTTCTCCCCCCATAAGCATTAGTTGCTTTTGGTGGGATTTGAGAGTGAAGGATTTGAGCACTTGTGCTCTTGCCATTGCTTGTGCTCTCCACGAAGTTTCGGGAAGTTGAAAGTTTGTGAGCTTGTTACTCTTGGGTCTTTGGACCCTAGACGTTTTGTGGTGGTTGAGACCTTTTGTGGTCACTTGGGAGCTCCCAATCCTTTTGTGGGTTGTGCCTCAAGATTGTTGTAAAGGCTCCGGATTTCGCCTTGAAGGATTCCGATAGTGGAAGGTGAACCGAGCTTTTGGGCAAGGTTCATCGGAGAATAGGGTGAGGCCATTTGTGGCGTTTGAGTTTGAAACTCACACCCCTCCAACGAGACGTACTCCCCTAAAAAGGAGGAACTCGGGAATACATCATCGTCTCCGTGTGCTCGGTTATTTCTATACCCGAGCTCTTTACTTATGCACTTTACATTGTGATAGCCTTCGTGCTTAAGTATTCTATATTGCTATCACCTTGTTGCTTGTCTTGCTTAGCATAAGTTGTTGGTGCACATAGGTGAGCCTAGTTTATTTAGGTTGTTGGCTTGTTAATTTAAACACCTAGTTTTATTCCGCAATTATCAAGCCTAAACCGGAAAAAAATTAAATCGCCTATTCACCCCCTCTAGGCGACATCTTTGTCCTTTCAGTCACCATACCTGTACAAGATTGGGAAAATTTACACCACTTAATTGGACGCTCCCAATAATATCCCGAAGCTCCACACCACCAAGGCCAAGCTCTAAAAGAACACCAATCATCTAGGGAACCCAAGCACCCAATAGGAACAAGCTCTAGGGCACCCAAGCGTCCAAGAGTAATGAACTTCTCAATTTTTACTTCCACGAATCACCGTGTAGAACTCAAACCGATGCAACTAATGCAATGCAAGAACACAAGAAGTGCTTAAGTTATTTTTTCCAAAATCCCACCAAAACACACTACTATAGAACGACACATCGGAAACGGGACAAAACCCTCATCGAATATGGAGAAACGGTCCGTTTCCCCGCCTCCGCTGCTGATGTGAAGCCGCACAATGACAACGGAGATTTTGATCGTTTCCAATAAGTTTGGCAACGGGCATAATATATAACGTTGCCTAAAGTCTTTACATCAGATACGGAGAGTAGTTTTTGACCGTTTGTAATGAGGGCTAAAGGAAACAAAAAAAGCCGGTGACGCTTGCTGCGCCGTCGACGGACTTGGCCTTGTTTTGAAGATGACAACAAGTTGTAACTCTTCATATATAGAAACTCAAATACCAAAAAAGCGGGATAAATCCATAAGGGGAGAGCTTATACCTCTCTATAAAAGACGAACCGACAAAACCTCTGATGTAAAAAACACAAAAAGTTTATCATAAAAATATGCTTTTTGATGAACTTGAGTTTTTACTGAAGATCATGACAAGCTATATAACCTCACATATATAAATCCAAAGAAGAACTAAGAAAGATGATGCCAATAATGCAAATGTTTGAGCTCTATACGAATGATACAATCAAGCTACTCACTCGAGAATCCTTGATAGTACGACTATACATCCTATAACCCGATCTACCAACAACCACCTTGAGACTGGTAAAATAGAAAACATACGAAGGTCATACCTTTGCCTTGTGCATATTTCACTTGAGTTAGATGATGAAGATCATACTCGCCTCAAGTTGCAACAACTTTCTTTATTGCGCTCGCTTGATGAAGACTCGCAAATTGCGCCCCCATACTCCACTATGGAAGATCCTCTCTTAGGCACATTTTCACTTGTCGATTATCATCAAATGGATTGCAAGCTTCAAGCATATGCTCTCTTCGATATACTCATTTTGAACTGTCGTCAACGTTTGTTAGGTTCTCTCAAATGCTCGAGGCCAAACACCTGAACCACAACTTTGCAGAACCTATACATTGAGTCAAGGCAAAGTGGCCTCGGCTTGGCAAACCGTCGAACAACTTGCAGGCGTAGCAGTTCGCCGGCGAGGCCGAGCCAACGGCGACCTATTTGCAGTTGTCCCGCCTTCCCGCTGCGTCGTCATGGGCTACTGGGCGGGGCGAGGCGGGAGTCTAACTGCGACCGGCAAACAACTTCCGGGTCGAGAGGGGACGGAGGCGGGTCGAGAGATTCTACGGGACCACCAACTGCGTCCAACCGCGGGCTGGCAAACAGATCGGGACGCCGACATGGAGGTGAGCTGCGGCCGCGGCGGGCCGAGATGGGTTGACGCAGACGGCGAGAATGACCCGGCCAACAGCACTGCGGGAGGAGGAGAGGTGGCTCGAGGTTGGGGACTAGGAGAGGAAGAGGGGTTGGCTCGTTGACTGTCAACCATGCCCGGAGAGGATAAGGGAGGACACAGGCGGACGCCGACATTGTCCGTTTCGGTCTAAGCCTGGACCAAACTTAATCCAGATGTCTGCATACGCCTACCCGTTTGCGGGTGCCGTTGGGCCGGACCCTTTATCTGTGTGGACACGAAGAAACTGTCCGTATCCGTTTGCGGGGTCCGTTGGGTATGCCCTAGTGCACGGAGGGAGAGTTGTAAGAGCATCTCCACCGACACCCTCCAAATGACCCCCCAAAGGCCCATTGGGGTTCCGGACGCCAAAAAACGCTCACAGCAGCACCCCCCAAGTGCTCACCCCAGCGAAATCATGTCCGGCACCCTGGAATGGGCCCTCAAGTTTGGAGGCCCTCTCAGGGGTGTCGTACATGGGGCGTACATGCCCTCCGACAGGCCGCCCCCACCCGTCATACACACAGACCGCCGCGCCCAATTCCCCTTCCTCTACATTGCCGCTCCGGGCACCAAAATTCCCAATCTTCGCTCCATTTCCAAAACCCATGCGCCGCCGCCACGACCTCCTCGCCTTCCGCGACCATGCCGCCAAAGCCCATCGGCCTCTCGAAACCGAAGGGTCGCAAGCCGCCGGCGGTGTCCCAGTCGAAGAAGAAGGCGATGAAGCGAGAGCCGCTGGACCTTCTGGCGCCGCCGAACAAGGCGACGATGACCCAGGCCGAGCTGCGCACGGCCGCTTCCCATCTTTGGCAAATCCGGCGACTGAAGGCGAAGGATGCTAGCGCTAAGTTGACGAGGGAATATCTCCCCGGCAACAGTGCCAGAAACAATGCTTGTACGTCACACGTCAGTTGGGAACCCCAAGAGGAAGGTATGATGAGTGCAGCAGCAAGTTTTCCCTCAGTATGAAACCAAGGTTTATCGAACCAGTAGGAAAACGAGGTTGCTTCGAAGGTGTTGGTGAAGGAGTGTAGTGCGGCGCAACACCAGGGATTCCGGTGCCAACGTGGAACCTGCACAACACAATCAAATTACTTTTCCCCAACTTAACAGTGAGGTTGTCAATCTCACCGGCTTGCTGAAAACAAAGGGTTAAACGTATCGTATGGAAGATGATGTTTGTTTGCATAAAACAGTAGAGAACAATGATTGCAGTAGATTGTATTTCAGATGTAAAAGAATGGACCGGGGTCCACAGTTCACTAGTGGTGTCTCTCCAATAAGATAACTAACATGCTGGGTAAACAAATTACAGCTGGGCAATTGACAATTGATAAGTGCATATAACATGCATGTGTGAGTTGTGGTGTCTACTATGAGATTCATTTGGGCATTACGACAAAGTACATAGACCGCTATCCAGCATGCATCTATGCCTAAATAGTCCACCTTCCGGTTAACATCCGTACCCCTTCCAGTATTAAGTTGCAAGCAACAGACAATTGCATTAAGTAATGTGCGTAATGTAAACAATACATTCATCCTTGAATAAAGCATTGCTGTTTTACCCCTAGTGGCAACAACACATGTACAACCTTAGAACTTGCTGTCACTATCCCAGATTAAATAGAGGTTGAACCCAACTATCATGCATAAATACCCCCTCTTGGAGTTACAAGTATTCACTTGGCCAAGGCTTCAACAAGTAACGGAGAGCATGCAAGATCACAAATGACATAGACATGATAATATAATATTCAGCTCCACATAGGTATCAATATAAGTCAGATCCCAGCAAACACAAAATGTAGCATTACAATAAGATGATCTTGATCATGATAGGCAGCTCACAAGATCTAAACATGATGGCACAAGTGGAGAAGACAACCATCTAGCTACTGCTATGGACCCATAGTCCAAGGATGAACTACTCACGCATCACTCTGGAGGCGGGCATGGCGATGTAGAGCCCTCCGATGATGATTCCCCTCTCCGGCAGGGTGTCGGGAAGAGCTTCAGAACCCCCGAGTTAGGGTTGACGACGGCGGCGGCAGCGAATATGTTCTGGATGAAAGGCTCGGTGTTTTAGGGTTTTCACGTCTCGGGGAATAAATAGGCGAAGGGGCGATGTCGGCGGACCCCCGAGGGGCCCAAACCACAGGCTGGCGCGGCAGAAGGTGGGCCGCGCCGCCAGGTGGTTTGGCCACCTCGTGGCGAGTCTTCGTCTCTCCTTCGGACTCCGTGTACGTCTTGGAAAAATAGGGACTTGGCCTTTTGTTTCGTGCAATTCCGAGAATATTTCCAGAAGTAACTTTCTGAAACCAAAAACAGCAGAAAACAGGGAACTGGCACTGTGGCATCTTGTTAATAGGTTAGTCCCAGAAAATGCATAAAAGTGATATGAAGTGTATATAAAACATGTAGCAAATGGTATAATATAAACATGGAACAGCAGAAATTATGGATACGTTGGAGACGTATCAAAGGACAAGGCGGTGAGTGAGCCCTCGCCAAAAGAAACCGCCGAGATGTTGATCGCCATGAGCCAAACGACCTCTACCACAGCCGGCGCCTTTTGTGGGTTGCCGTCTGCCCCGGCGTTCTTCGACGACACCTACGGCTACCAGACGCAACAGTCTCGGCTGTCCATATCGCCTGATGAGCCGTCCATCGACCTGAACGAGGCACCCTTATTCGCCGATTCGCTGGCGCTGCGGCAGACGGCATCCAAAAGAGGCGAGGCGACCGCTTCCCGCGGCCACCTCTTCGGGCATGAAGGCGCCAACGCGGCCGACCCACTCGGCGAGGTGCGTGCTATTTATCTTGCTGTTGTGCTCATTTATTGTGTTGCCCGGCGGATTGTTGTTGTGTGCACTTATTGCCGGCTGCCGGATGCAAATTGTTGTTGTGTGCACTTATTGCCGGCGGCCGAATGCAAATTGTTATTGTGTTCACTTATTGCCGGCTGCCGTTTTGTGGCGTATGATGCTGGCGCCGATGGGATGGCGCAACTGATCGCCGGTGGTACCTACGGAGGCGCCGGACAGGCCGATCAATTTGGCCAGGGCGAAGATGTGGAGGGCGACCAAGGCGAAAAGGAAGAGGAGGACGACGTGCAGGATGGTGACACCGGCGAGATGGACAAGAAGGCTGGTTATAGAGGTCGGACTTGGAATGACAAGGAGGACGTGTTGTTGTGCGAGTCGTGGATGGTCGTGAGCATGAACGACATGACCGGCGCAAAACAAACGAAGGGAGCGTATTGACTATGCATCCATAAGGACTAAACCAAATCGGTTGAAAGCCGGTGGGGCGTCATACAAACGCTCACAACAAGTTCCATGGTTGCCATGAGCAAATAATGAATAGAGATGAGAGTGGCAAGATGGCCAAGACAAAGTAAGCCGGCCATCTTAACTTGCATCTTCATTGTAACCGGGCATGTTCACAAACATATTTGACTTGTGTTTATTTGCACAGTTGAACGATGCCCACTACATGTACGTCGACTTGGCGATTGATCACAAGAAGCCTTACAAGTTGATACATTGTTGGGAAGCGCTTCGCGAATGCCCGAAGGGGAAGAGTCATCGGCTGAGCCTGCTCGGCAAGGATGGGGCCGAGGGAGATGAAAGAAAGATGCCGGCCTCCAGCACGGATCGTCCATCAGGAGTCAACGCGTGCAAGGCGGCCGCCAGGGCGGGCAAGAAGACGACGGCCATGCACCATCCAAGAGTCGGTCGTCCTCTACGTCAACGAGGTGTTCGCGGCGACGGCGCAGAAGTTGAAGATACACGCGGCCCACGAAAAAAATGGGACACCTTCTTCGAGATGCAAAAGACCAAGCTCAAGGCCTCGGAGAAGAAAGAGGGGCGTTTGATCGTGACCACCAACACGAGCGACATGAGCCCCAACCAGAAGGCCTACTTCGTGGCCGAACGGAAGCGTATCCAGGCTGAGCAGGCGGCACGGGCAGCGGCGGCCGAAGAGGAAGAGAAAGAGGAAGAGGAAGCGGAATAGGAAGTTGAAGTGGAAGAGGATGCCGACGCGTGATTGCCATGCATCATTGCGCCGGAGATGCCCATATGATGGCCGACATTGGAGACTTGTTCTCCGGCGCGGCCGAAACTATTTTGATGGCCTGCATAGGAGACTTGTTCTCCGGCGTGGCCGAAACTATGTCATGGCCGGAATTTCATACTTGTTATCCGGCGCGGCCAAAACTATGTCTCATGGCCGGAATTTTATGCTTTTATTAATACATGCATGACATTTACGTATGATTACAACTTGATACCCTAACCACTACTCGTCGTCATCCGATTCGGATTTGGGTGGCGGTGTTCCAGGCCCGACGTCCGCCGGCGCCGCGTCTGGAGTTCCCGGCTGCCACTCCGTTGCTGGTGCCTGGGGCACGGCGGTGCTAAAGGTGCACCAGCCACACTGGACGACCACGAGGACCACGGTTCCCACGGCGAGAAAGCCGGGCGTGCCGATGATGGAGTTGGGGGCTCGTCGTCCTCCGTCACGACGCCCTCCTCGTCCCGGTCCGGCTCGGCTACAACGCCATCCTGATCGGCCTCCTGGTCGGCCACCACGGCCTCCTTCTCCTGCTCCGGATCGGCCACCACGGCCTCCTTCTCCTGCTCCGGATCGGCCACCACAGCCTCCTTCTCAGGCAGCGACGTCGCGAGCGAGCTGTGGGCGGTGGTGCGCGGACAGAATGTGAGCGTCGTGCGTCCGACGAGGAAGGTTATATTGATGCGAAGCGTGCGAATGCCACCACGAAGCGACGCGGCGGCGGTTGCTCGTAGACACCAACCGCCGTGTTCCCACGCGACACGAAGTTGGAAGGGCGGCGGTTCGGCGCCCGCTAGGTGTTCGATGTAATGCTCAAAGTTTCGGGTCGTTTGGGGGCGGGCCTTTGAGGTGCGCCGCTGTGGGTTGTACCCTCATTCGGTCGAGGGTGCCAGACACGAATTTGGAGACCGATGTCGGACACGGATTTGGAGGGCCCCGTTGGAGATGCGCTAAATTGGACTTGTCCAGGAAAGAAGTTGTAAATTGCCGCGGTGCGCTCACCTCACTGCCGACCAGCCAAACCGCGTCGAAAGTAAACTCTGCTGGTCCGTCGTCGGCCAGCTACGACGAGGTGAAGGACGTTTTCCCCCCGCCACGCTCACTTTCGTCTTTCCCCCTCTCCTTCTCTCCTCTCCTCTCCCTCGCCGAGTCCGTGTGCTGCAGCCACGAAGCTTCCAGAACCCACTCACCGCACCCTAATACGCTACGCAACCTCCGCCCCCCTTTAAATATCATCCCCACTCCGCCAATCCCCTTCCATCGAGACTCAGATTCGCCGACCTCTTCTCGGTTTGCATCGTCAATCGAGCTGGTCATGGCGTCCAAGCGGATCTTGAAGGAGCTCAAGGATCTGCAGAGGGATCCCCCGACCTCCTGCAGCGCAGGTAGTTAATCACTCTCCCCATCGCCTCTCTTTTAGCCCCTGCTTTATCTTAGAGAGTAATCGAGTTCGTGCTGTCTGGTTGATGCGCTTTGGTTGCTTGAGCTGTCGCTAGATCTATGCCTTGGTGAAAAAAGGGTGCTATTGCGTCGTTAGATCGAGCCGATTGCTTTTAGATTTAGGTACCGACATGGAGATGGTTTGGTGTGGTGTTGGTGTCATCGGAGTGGCAGCCCAGCTGAAATTTGAGAACAGTTGGTTGGTTCATTTCAGAGGATGTAATGGCCTAAGCTTTCCAGTATAACTCTGCCAAAAACCAATTGGATATTGAATAAGAGCTGCGATCTGCAAAGCCAGAAGTATCGAGTGACTAATATGTAACTTAGGTAAGCACTTCCGGAAATGTTTGACTTAGATTTGTCTAAATTCGGATATATGTGCCCACTAAAACATGACGTGTTGACAAATCTGTGACAAGTATTTCCGGACGGAGGGAATACATAGATGTAAGCTGGATGTAGTAGTAGTAAACTTCAGAAAGTATCGAGATCTCCGTTTCTAAAACTGGACATTGAAAGACATTGTTACTTTTGAATGAACCTTCAAATCAAGAGTATGCCTCTATACAGGGCCTTATTGTTTGGGCAAGTAGAACATTTACAAGAAGTGAATGCTTTATTTTGATAAACTTTGGAACTACTGTGTAGCGTGTACATCAGTATATGACCGAATCACTTGAAATATTACAAAAAATATTAATGTGGTCGTGTCCAAATTTTTCTATCAGGGCCTGTCGCCGAAGATATGTTCCACTGGCAGGCGACTATTATGGGTCCATCAGATAGCCCTTACAGTGGCGGTGTCTTCTTGGTTACAATTCATTTTCCTCCAGACTATCCGTTCAAGCCACCTAAGGTATGGACAGTAATACATCGTTATAAACTGTGGGAGTCATTACTTCAGTGTTTCACATTATATATGGTCTATACGAGCACTGAGATAAATCAAGATATGTGGTGACGTTTTAAAAGTTCTCATCTGTGTACTATTTTTTCATTTGGACTGTTATCATAGCATTGACAAAATGAAAACGTCGTCTTCGTTTGGACAGTTAGAGTCATGTTTTAGATAGTTGTTTCTCGCTTTTCCTTTAGGTGCATGACACCAGTGGCGGAGCGTGCGGCCCAACCTAGACCGGGCCAATTGATTCTGACTGGGCCAGCTGCTTAGTAACGGGCTTATATACACTGGGAAATCGAATTTTAATCTGAGAAAGCTAGCAACACCACACTATGGCCCATAGCATTCATAACGACGCTTCGCTTATGCGTGACACTAGGTTATCAAAAGCTAGCAACACCACACTATGTGTCGTTTAGTGGACTGCAACTAGTGTATTGTCATCGTGGTATGTTCTATATCTAAAATCAAATCATGTAGAAAATTACATCAACAACAACAACAAAGCCTTTTTTCCCAAACAAATTGGGGTAGGCTAGAGTTGAAACCCATAAGATCTCGAATTTTGGGTTTCATCTCCATAAGAGTGGCTGGGTTTTTTCCGTTGGCTTGCCAAGCCTATCACAACCCTCCTCCTTTATCCGGGCTTGGGACCGGCTATGTTGAGACAACATAGGCGGAGTTATGTAGAAAATTACATCAAGAGCTTTTAAAACGAATACAAAATAATATCAATTTCCTGTCTTGAATTTAATGCTCTGTTTCTGCAGAAAATTACAATCAATATTAAATTTTGCAGGTTGCTTTTAAAACGAAGGTGTTCCATCCAAACGTTAACAGCAATGGCAGCATCTGTCTTGATATCTTGAAGGAACAGTGGAGTCCTGCATTGACAATTTCAAAGGTCAGTTTATGTTCCTAGTAAAACATAGCAGCTTTACTTGTTTAATTTGAGAATGGAACCAAACTTACTCTATTGGGCGGAGGTTGCAACCCCATGTTCTTTATACTGGCTTAGTACTGAATTCGAAAGTAAATCTAGTTTAATAACTTCAGTTCTTAACTAACTAAATTTATGTGGACGTTCATTCAGGTGCTCCTCTCAATCTGCTCCCTACTGACGGACCCAAACCCTGATGATCCATTGGTTCCGGAGATTGCTCACATGTACAAAGCTGATCGAGCAAAGTACGAGTCTACCGCGAGGAGCTGGACCCAGAAGTATGCGATGGGTTGACATTCTTCAATATGAGGAATTTGATGCACTTTTCAGAGATTCCTACTGTACTTGCCTTGGATTCTCATGTGCTATTCAACATTTAAGACACAGCAAGAACCAAACTGGATCTAAGCTTATTGTAAATGAAGTGGTGGATGATCTACTTCAAGTCTTCAGTGAGCATTGAAAATATTGTTGCCTTTATGTTCGTGACTAACAAAATGCGAGGACGAGAACAGTTGTCTCCACCTTGTTGGGTTAATCGGGTCGTCAATTGTGCTTAGTCTGTTTTCTTGTCATTTTTAAACAAATCTATTCCCCTGTTAGCACCTGGATTGGATATTTGTATGGTAGATGGCACGAGTAACAGCAATCAATGTGGACCAGGGAAAACTCCTACTGGTTACAGTATGGGATCTAGACTGATTTTGAATTCACCAAAAAAAAGGTGTGGGAGGCGACGTCGGTTGTGAGAGCATCTGGCCGATCCAACCACGCGCGAGCCCGGTTGTGGCGCAGGTGCTGGAGGAGTCTGCTGCGAGTGGGTGGAAGAATTGGCCGCCTCATCATCTTCTTCTGCGCCAACCATGTGTGAGCTGGTGCATGCGACCAATCACCCCTCGGGGACAGCAGGTCTACACCAAGGTCCATGAACTCTTGGATCCGGTGTTGGGAGGCTGGGATTTGCAGCTGGTTGATGACATTTTCTTTTTTTTTTGAGGAAAGGATCCGATCCATATATTCAGAATACTCAGTACAAATTACAAGCAAGTCCAACAAAGAAAAGAAAATTACAAAAGGACCCTGCAATTTGCACGAAGCACCCTGAGCACCCTGAAAGAACTTCAATCGGATCCATCGCCGGCTCCCAAGAACCTAGCCGGCGCCGCCGTCGCCGTACCTCATGCCGCCGGGGAGAGAGCGCCGCCACACGTAGATGACCGCAAGAGTCGTCCGCCGCTGCGCGACGGAACCTAGACGCGATGAACGCGCATGGCCACAGCGCCAGCTCCACAGCACCGCCCAGCTTCCAGCCGACTCGGCGTCGCCCAGGCCAGCCACCACCATCACCCACCCGCCTCCAGCCGCCGCTCCCCTCGCCACCACGGCCGGCCGGAGCAAACTCGATGAAGAGGCCCACCACATCCAGCACCACCAAAAGCAGATCACCACCGCCCACCAACTTCTCCCCTCTCCACCACGGACGGCCGGAGAAACAAAGCAGGAGGAGGAGATCTGACGGACCACCTTCACAACCTCCCCGACGCCGAGGCCGGAACGGGGAAAGGAGGGGAAGGACCTCGCCCAGCTTGCCGACACCGTCGCCACCGTCTTCGACGCCGTCAGCAGGGCACACACACCTAATCTACACACTACAAGCCGGAGACGCAGGACCGGGTTCCCCCACTCTCCCGCCGCCGAGGCGGCAGGCGAGAGGGAGGGAACCACCGGCCTGGCCGGCGGCGAGGAAGGGAAAGCGGGGTCGCTGTGGCGCCCCGACCCGGCTGTTATACAGTGATGCTGTGTGTCACCGGTTAAGCGATACAACCGGAGGTTACGGGTTTACCAATCCCCGGCCAAAACCTTTGGCAGGCGTTGCTGGGTACACCTCACTCCAGACAACGCAACACCCCGATTGATGCCTTAACACAGGCACAACTATCAAAGCATAATAGTAAGATCAAGACTTGTGGAACAACTGGCACATCACAGACTCTACGACACAAAAGCATTATAGTTCAACTCTTATAATAGAGAAAGATAGCAAATATTACAACCAGAGGTCACAGACCCAACAGTACATCAAGCGGAAGCAAAATAGGTTGTTCTAAACAACAAGATCCAGCATATGGCCTAAGAGGCCTACAGATAAATCATCACAGCGCCAGCTGTTCCGGGATGTCCCAAGCTGCCACCTGGGAACCCCAGACTACTCGTCGACGTCCACAAAGAACCCACCTTCGAGGTCGGTGAAGTCCTCCTCTGAAACAAAACAAACGACGTTGAGTTCGACGAACTCGCAAGATTAAGAGCTAATATATGCTCGAATGAGGCTTTCAAGGTTATATGGTTGTTTTGCATAAAGCTGATTTTATTTATGAAAACATATCTCAAAGGCATCGACTAGTCAGAGTATTTTAAAAAGAGGTAAGGAGTACTCTTTCTTTCATCACCTTTCTCAACATCAACCACTGTACCTGTTCATCAAAGGCACCTCCCCGAATCACCCTCGAGGAAGCTCACCTTGCATTTGTGAGTGGTACCTCTAGTACCCAGTTTTTAATCATTCCGTTAACGTTACTCTATGATCTTACCTTCACTTCCCAAGTTCGTCCATAACCGCGGACACGGCTTTTCGAAAAGATTTAACCCTGCAGGGGTGTACAAATGTTTGCCACGCGTACCGTCCGGCCCATTACCTGCGCATTAGCTCTCTTCCTTGGAAAGCCGGCTGGGTGGGAGCGGTGTCGACTTCTCCCTCGTTAAGGACTTTCCAGGATCATCAGTGGCGGTAGGACTGCCAGGATCACAACACCCCGCCCCACGGCCACTTATTTTCCTAACACCACAATCCTCATCCCAGTTCATACCACCATCATCACGCACGCGCAAATGGAAGCCCAAACTAGAGGACCCTGGCTAGCCCCGCCGAGTTATTTAGTCTAGGAGGGTTCCTGCAAATGCATAGGCCTCACGCATGGTTGCACGCTCAGTCTTGGTTCAAGAGGTAAAGAACTCGCACCTAGGCGGCGAGAACGAGACAAAACACCACAACCACAGTGGCCTCTCATCCCCACCTTTAAGCATTTTAATTATCCGTCACCACAATTTTCCACCATCATTCTCATTTCATCACCTGTTCCCAACATTTGATAACCATAGTACCACTAGGCAATTACTAAGCATGGCTAAGCATCAACCTAGTACAATTAAGTATCTCATGGTCAACAAACAAACCTATGGTATTAGGAGGGGGAAAACAGGTATTGGCATCGGGAACTTAATGCATTCTATAGGATACTCTAATCCAAGTAAAAGACATTTAGAACCGTATGCAATATTATAGTGGAGAAAATATTTGCGGAAACATAGGATAAGATATGCTCAGAGGGGGGATTACGCTTGCCTTGATCGACGTGCTGATAGTACTGCTCGGCGGGTATTGAGGTGGAACCCCGTCTGCTTGATCTATCGGAGCACAAAACACGGAAGGAAACAATCAAACACCACACATGTCGAACGAAATGCAATGCGCAAACAAAATGATGTCATGACATATTTAGTGCATTGAATTATTATAGCAAGATCTACCAATTTTAATTGGGTGCGAGAAATAATTATTCAACACGGGAGAAAAATAGCTTCACCTTAGCTTTTAATGTTTTCCTGTGCTTTAATTTTGAGATAAACATGTATGAAATGATGCCACTAGTTAAACCATAAGTCATGAGCATTTTGGGTATAAACACCAAATTTCGAGTGCACCAAAAAAAGTTATTGCTTTTATAACTTACCCATTTAGATATGTTCTTTTAATTATTTTAATTCCTCCTGTGAATTATCTCCCTTTTACAAATTATGTTAAACAACAAGTGAGATTAGTTGTCTTATTTAGGAAAAGAAAGAATTAGGAGATTTATTATGTACTGGGTAATTTTGGAATTTCCGAATTATTTAAATTCGGAATATCCGATAGAAACATAGACCCCAAAAATCGACTAAGGAAAGAAGATCAACGCGTACTGGCAGAAATCGGAAAATCCGAACGTCCTGGAATCGGATTATCCGAACTTCTCTGCCGTTGAAGAAATTCGACTAAGGACCTAAGAGCCGAACGTACTGAATCATTTCGGAAATTCCGGTCGTTCCTCGCTCGGATTATCCGACGACGGCGACTTCACGGCGAAACGCCGGCGACTATCAGCGAACTCGAGCTGTGGGACGCGAACGACGAAACAGAGGGGAGAGGAAGGTGGGCATGCTCACCAGGACACGCAGGCGTGAGTGGGGAGGCCGGAGATGGTCGGCGGCGGCGGCAATCGACCGGCGAAGCGGCGACGGTAGTCGGCGAGGAAGAGGACGGCACGGGCAATGGCGGGATCCTTGGCTCGATTCCTTGGGTGGAGCGGAAGAAGACGGGACAGCGGAGCTTTCTGCGGTCTTGGTTTCGCTTGGGGTGTACTCAATCGACGGCGGCGACGACAGCCATGGCGCGGCGAGCTCGGTTCCATGGGGGAGAGAAAAACGGGGAGGAGAGGAGCTAGTGCGCGAGGCTTAGGGTTTGGGGGAGCAGTGCGGCCGTGTGGGGCTCTTCTTCTGCGAGGGGAGAGCAGAGAGGAGGGGGAGAGGGGGCCCTGGAGCGGCGACGGGGTTCGGCCCGAGCCGTTCGTTCCCCAGGTCGCTACAGTGCCAGAGGAAGAAGAAGACCAACATCGCGAAAACCCCCCTGCCTTTAATCGGAAAATCCGACCCCTTTAAATCGGATTATCCGATTTAGGTCCTTTTCAGCACTGTTTTACAACAGCAGCCGGTGTATTGATTTAATTGAGGCAGTTATCCACCTCCAAAAATTATGAAATAATTTGGGGATGCTCCCCTTAACATTTAGTAACTCCACAAAATTTGGGGTTGGCAAATAAAATGTTTTGGTCAACCTTTGTTCATAGAGTTTGGTTTAGGCATTTTAGCTAAACTTCCAAATGCAATTACTTCCGAAATTTTGAAACAAGGGCAGGATATTACTTTGATCTCTTGGAACTTCCTGGACAATTATAAATTGTCAAAGTATTTTATTTTGCAACTTTGAAGGTTGTCATTGCTTTGTAAAATTGTTTGAGCAAGTCTGGCAATCTAGTTTTTCCAATGTTTCCCAAAACAAAATAGTGTGTTGTTTAGCAATTTTAGAATGGATGCAAATTATGCATGCATGCCGTGATGCAAATGAGGACACAAAAGTGAAAATTTTATACAGATTTTCAGTTCATAAGTTCGGGGCTGTTACAGTCGCCTTCTTATCGCCTGAGCGCACTGTAGCGAGGGGAAAGAGGGGCTCGCTCCACTAAGCAGGTGAGGTCGAGGTCCTGCGCGCGGACGGCGACGGGCGAGGTCCTGCGCGCGCGGACGGCGACGGAGCTCGCACGAAGACGGAGGACGGGGACGGTCGCGAGCTAGGACGAAGACGCAGGACGGAGGACGGGGAGGCGCCGTCCGCGAGCTCTCACGAAGACGGAGGACGGCCGTGAGCTCGGACATGTCGGAAAGGCGCGACAGTTATTTCTGAACGGAGGGAGTAATTATGATTACTAACACACAATATTATGGCAAATTACCAAGTCGTTCTTGGCCCAACTTTGGCCCAAACAATATTAACCGTACGATCTGCTATATACTTAAAATATCCCTTGAGAGAACTTCAGTCAAAAAAGTTTTTTTTCTGAATCGAGAGGGCAGATTTAGATATAGTTTTCGGAATAGAGTGCAAAATAAAATTTTAGTGCACATTTTGTTTGAGGATCACCAACTCAAGCCATGAAACGGAAAAGAGACGCCCAGATCATCAAGGCCCTGCCCGTGTATGAGGATTTTGAAGATCTCTGGGCTTGGCACCCTGCTCCAAATGGTCAATTCTCTGTCAAGACTGCCTATAAGCTTTTCCGAACTGATGTTGAGCATCCTAGCACCTCTGCCGATCAGCATGCGAATGGGTGTTTCTCCTGGAACATGATTTGGAAGGCCAATCTTACTCCTCAAGCCAAACAATTCCTATGGCGGATTGCCCACAACAGCTTGCCTCACCGCTGGAGCATTAAGAGGAGAGGTATGGACGCCGATCCCCTGTGCCCTATGTGCCATCGACTGAATGAGGACGATGGTCATCTTTTCCTCCGTTGCAAGCTGGTAAAAGCTCTGTGGAAAGCCCTGAAGTTAGACCAGCTTCGTCTGATTCTGCTCGCTTGTGCTGATGCGAAAAATGTTGTTGGGAAAATCCTACAGCAGGATGAGCAAACAAAACTGAAGTGTGTGGCCTTGCTCTCGGTTTGGTGGCGGATGAGAAACAAATGCAACGCTGGGGAGGCCAAGGCTTCGCATGACGCTGTCCTGCACCAAGTAATGGCCTTTAGTTCTGAGCTCGAACGCTTTGGAAGTAGAGGGAAGGGGCACACTGTCCACTTTTCTGCTTGCAAGTGGCAGAAACCTGCGGAGGAGATACTAAAGATCAATGTAGATGGGAGTTTCGATGCTGCCGCGAACACCGGTGGTTGGGGCATGGTGGTTCGAGATGCTCATGGTACTGCTCTTGGAGCTGCTGCTGGGTGTATGCACCATGCTCAGAATGTGCTACACGCTGAGGCTGAGGCTTGTTTGCAAGCTGTCATGTTTGCCCAAAGATGGGGGATGCTAAATATCCATGTTGAATCTGATTCACAACAGTTGATCAATGCGATCTTGGGGAGTAGTCAAGACCTGGCACTGAATGGTACTTTGTTTAGAGAGATTAAGTTCCAAACTAGTTTTAATTTCGCTTATTTCCGCATTTCTTATTGCCCAAGGGCTGTATAGTAATTCACGGACATCCGATAATAACTCTGTTCGCAACCCGATTGTATTCGTTCTGTATTCGTAACCGGCAGATTTCGTATTCGTATCCACGCACTATTTGCTTCGACTCCGAATCTGAAAAATACGGTCACGGACATAGTTTCACTATCATTTGTCCGTATCCACTCTGTTTTCACCCTAGCCAGCATCAGGTAGTAGGACAGCGGGAGCGTGAAACGTCCTACACGCCAAAACTTTCCCCCTCCCTCTTTACTAAATATGAAGGCTAGGTGGACCTTTCTCAATTATTTAGGGCAGCTCCGATAGGCCGACGCATTTCATCCGTTTATGTCCGCGTTGTCTGCGCGGGCAAATACCAAATACCAGGGCACCGTAAACAGACTGACAAGGGACCGACGCGTCAGCCTCGTGTCCGACCCTGGCCCGCCTGTCAGCCTCCAATCGATCGACCCATGCGTTAAATGCGGGAGGCTAGAGCCACCAAGCCCTCTCACTGAGCTCTGCCCGCTCCGGCCACCTCCTCTCCTAGCTACAGAATGGACCCACTGCGGTATCTCTTTGACGAGATAGAGCGCGCCTGGGCGATATCGTGACATCTTCTCTCGCCACCATGCTCAAGCCCCGCGTGGCGCGAGATTCTACCTCCGCCACCGGCTCCACAAAGGTTGGCGGAGCGGGCGAGAAGGGCGGTGGAGGAAACGTATTCCGATGTCCATGACCCTGAAGAGGAGGCATACGCCGTGGGGTACACGGGAACCTCGCGGTTCTCCCCCGCCGCTACACCCTGCTCGTGAAGCAGAGGACTCCGGGAAGGAGGACTTCGAATGGAGCAGTGAGGACGACGTTGGCGACCCGCGGTTGTAGGAGGCCAAGCGACGTTCACTGGAGACGCTCGACGAGGATCATGCCCGCCGCGCTGCACTCGGTCACAACCTCAAGGTGAGGGAAGATGCCGAGGTGGCGGAGGCGTCTCGTGCATCGCTGGCACTCGAGTGTGGGCGGAGCCGCAAACGTGCGCGTGCGGCGGACTTGGAGAGCTCCCAGTGAAACCCTATTACCGCCAGCAGCGCCGCCTACGTGGCCAATTTTGTAAAAATGTCGGCGCCACTATGTATGCCAATTAATTAATTTTTTAATTGTCCTAGGGAGACAGATCAACGGAAAGTTGCCAGCGCTTGGGGAGAGGCGACTTTCGCCGGTCAGCCTCCCTCCAATCGCCTCGGAGGCCCTTCAGCTTCGGCCACCGAATATAAATTGACCCCGCGCCAGCCCCTTCATTGAGAGCGCGTCGTGACGTCGTTGGCGAACCCGGAGCAGAAGGCTATGTTGCGATAGCCGGAGCAGGAGGAGGAAGAGGCCCAAGTAGCGTCGGAGGAGGAGCCAGCGACTCCACCACCGGCTCGTCCGGCTTCATCTCCGTGGAAATCTTAGTCCTCATGGGCGTCCCGTTGTCTGGTGCAGACAACGCGTGGTTTTCACGATAGGCGGCAGCTTCGACGACGGCGCCTGCGGGGTAGCCACGATCTCCACCACCCCCCACCGTAGGAGGACAATGAGCCGATAACTCACCAACCCCACATGAGTAGGACGGCGAGGGGAGAGAATCATAGCTCTGTAATTTTAAATTTTATTTTGATGTCCTAGTTCATGTATGTGATCAAATTTGTGTCCTTCTATGTAAATCTATGAAAAACTAGAAGTTATTCTAACTTCAAATCTATAAAAATATGTGCAATAGGTTGGAGTGGAAAAAAAGTGGACATAGCGGATTAAATGGGTCCCCCATTGGGTGCCATGGCCACGAAAAGGGCACATAAGAGCCGTTGGATCAGCCCGTTAGAGTCGCCCATAGTGCCTATCTATACCTGGGGCTTAATTGGAATCTCTCTATGCTGGTAGTTTGTCAAGTTTGTCCAACAGCAAAAACAACAACAAATTTTGGGCTTCTTGGAACGGATATAAAATTAGTGTCTCAGGTATTTAGCTCGAAGTTGAATTACTCCTCCGTTCCTAAATATAACATGTTTTATAGGTCCCTCACATGTTGACTAGATGTAAACCCAAATTAGTGAACATACACACTAAAACATGTCTAAATATATATAAACGCATATGAATATGAATGTGGATAAAAGCTAAAACATCTTATATTTATTAACAAAGGGAGTAAATACCAGTGGACAAGAACAACTATTTGGAGCCTCCCAAGACTGTCACTTTATCACAAGGCTAAGCGGAAATCAAGCTTCCCAAAGTGAGTGTGATTGTATTAACAGACAGCAGACTCTTATCTTTCTGCCAAAAAGGAGTCTAGCTTGATTAGCCAAAGACAAATCTTGATCCGCTTATTAGGTCTTTTACTTTACCGGCTCCGGATTTCGAGTAAAGTGGCCTTGTCTTCTTATGAACTAAGTACAATTCAAGTAAATCTCGGCACTTTGTTTCAACATGACAACTAAATATTACGAAAACAGACATGATTGGCACTAATGATTAGTCCAAACAGACCACCATGAATAAGGAAAAGACAGCAATCACACGGAAAATGGAGATGACATGTAGCTTCGCTGACTTAGCTTCTCTAAGTCAGCAAATCGGGAGCGCATTTCGTCAAAAGGCAAAAAAAATGAACCAAGAGAATCAACGAGCATTCTTTGACAGTATTTACACCATCAACACCCCTGTTATGCATATGGTGCATAGGATGCTTGTTTACTTCCACCCTTGTGACAGATTGCAACAAAAACGAAAACAGAAAAGAACACACGCCGCGACCGACCAGCAGCATGGTAGGGCCAGGTAAAAAATTAGCACAGTAGCGTGCATCTGTAAAACAGTGGCCAAGTGCATCAGCAAAGAAGCTTCAGCACCAAATATGAGCATGACAATAAAGAAAAGTCTGAGAGCATCATCAAGCACAGGAAAGAGCAAAGCACATACCCTCGAGTGCACTCCATCTCACTCAAAAGGAAAACAATACAAGCATCGCATGTGCTTGTACGGTTGCCATAACAAAGTTCGTAAAACTGAAGTTATCAGGCAACCAGAGAACCTTGAACAATCATCGTGAGGATGTAACAGGAACCGCTAGTCTTCTCGGGATAACAAAACTGGAAACTCAAGTGACAGCTCTCAGCAGAATGGGACACAGATCGTCGCGTTCAAACATGTTTTCAGCAAAACAATCCGTCTGTAAGCACAAACCCATTTACAATTTGGGAGGTACAATACCGAGTATCATGGAAGGTAGACCAATCCATCGAAAAGAACTGTCACATCTAGTACCGTGGTAGACTGGAACATTGTCCAGACCATTGTAAAGAATGATTAGTGGCCTAACAAAACCGACAAAAACTATCATTGGGTCAAAACTTTCTGTACAGGCAGACTGCATGTGATCTGATTATTCCTCAGCCTCTAGCTAGGTACACCTCAAGATGCTTTCCTTTGCAAACCTGTTGCGAGCTCCCAGATTGGTAACTGTAATCGATTCTCTTCCTGTATTCCATAGGTTGAGCTCCACTTCTGAATGTGACTTGATGCAGCTGCAGGAAAGCGAGCATACTTACTGCAAACACAGCCGCATTACCCAGAGCACCCCCAATCTTGTCCACTCGAAATGAATTTCTGGCTAAAGATAGACTACTAGATAACAAGTTTGCCATGATACTCGAACCATTGACCCCAGTTTCTACTGCCTCCTCCCCTGACTCGCATGTTGGGCGGAGATCTTCTGGTGAGATGAATCGACTATTGTCACTAACCCCACCCACAAATGCTAAGGTCTCATCAATGACTCTATACTTCTTCCCCTGATGCTCAGCTAGCCTGGTAGCAAGGACTAGACGGCTTTGCTCCAGTCTTGCAATTGCAGCATCCCGCTCAGCCTGCTGCTGCAATTGGACAGTCTGTGGAGGCAAAATTAACACAAGTAAATAGCAGATCTAATTATTATATCGGACAAATAACTGAATTGACAAAACACAATACTAAAAAGCCTTTGCAGATTTTCAAACTCCTCTATCTATTGGAAATGGCAGGAATGAGCTCATAATAAAATTAAGCCCACAGACAGCAAATCTGTCTAAGAGTACCACCTTAATCATGGCTTTATTCTATCACCATTCTAGAAATAAGGCCAACTATTGAGCAGGCACGATTTCCTGCCTTGTTGACATCAGATCATTGATTACAAAAAAACAAACAGGGTAACGAAATTCAGGTGGATTGAGCATTTTTCACATCCATGCAGCCTTTGTTTCGCTCCCAATCTAGAACAATAGCCAATTTGAAGACAGTGAACCACTCGAGTCAAATTTATCTAGACAGAAAACATCAAACTAGACAACCTGAGGAAAATAAAACTCAGAATCCATCACAGACATTTGTAGCCCTGCTAATGTAATGTAACACATGACCATTGAGCAGAACCATGTGCACAACATGATGATGCATTAATTATACATTCAGAGTATTTACGAAAAGCTGTTTGGATCACAAAGACGGCAATCGAATACAAACTAGGCACTGGAAACCAGGATATGCCAATCACACGAACAACGCATCCTCACCTCTCACGGATCCGCTATGTATTCACTGCAGCGACTCGGGAGAGCGTGGTCTACCAAGTATATCGACAACAGAGAGAAACCCTAAAGCACACGAGGGGAGCGAGGCGGGCAGGGGAAGGAGCGGAATCTCACATGCAGGAACTCGAGGTGGTCCTCGAGGTCCTCGAGCGCGGACCGGATGGCGTGCAGGCTCCTGGCCTCGGCCATGGCCTCCGCCGCCGCGGCCAGGGCCGAACCGCCGCCGTCCTCCGCTGGTCCGTCCGGCCGGCCCTTGAAGAAGACGTACCCGTTCCGACGCGCGCAAGCGGAGGGGCGCGGGGGTGGCGCGGTGAGGAAGTGGGTGCTGGAGACGGCGAGGATGGCGTCGCTGAGGCGGTCGTGGAGGTCCCAGATCCGCTCGAGAACCGCCTCCGCGTCCGCCGCGTCCCATCTCATCACCTCGCCGTGGGACGCCCTAGGGTTCGCGTGCGGATTGGGTGGGACGGCGCGGCGAGGTGGGGGAGGTGAGGAAAGGGAGGGAAAATGGTGGAAGAGAGGGGGGGAGAGAGAGTGAATTGGTGGAATATGTGACGGCGGCACGACCGATGCGGAAGGCTTTTCCGTTGTTCGTTTGCTGGCGGACGAAAATATCGTGGTATTTGTTGGCCTGCTTTTTTTCTTGCTGCTGTAGTGCTGTACACAACCGTCTGTTCGAAATCTTCAATCCGCAACTAATTCGTTTGAAACCTTTTAGTTTATCACATTTGATTGCATCATTGCAATGTACTTTTTCATTGTAACCATTCGTAAGGCCTGTATGAGTGCATTTTCTCTTAACATGATCCGTTCCACAATATAAGACGTTTTAGCAAGCTAAAATAACTTACTAAAACGTCTTATATTTTTGAATAGATAAAGTAAGGTCAATTTGGGAGCGAAGTATTTTAAAATATTTCAACAAAACTGTGGTTTCTGAAAATACTACGGTTTTAAATACTTTAAGGTGTTTGGCTTTAACAAAAATTATAGTTTAATACTTTAGTATCAAGAAAACTACACTGATTTTGAAGTATATAAAAAAGAGGTCTGGACCTCTTTTTTCAATACCGAAGTATTGGTTTGCCAGGCATGCAAATACTTTGGTTTTCCAATACTTGATTTTAGAAATCTTCGTTGCCAAACTAAGCCTAAGTCATTAAGGGATTGGTTTCCGGCCAGAGTTGGTCAAGCCAAAGTTTGGCAATTTGGTACGTGTTTGGTCTTACCACACTTAATTATCCCTATAACCCATTTATCATAGAGAATTTTTTGCCAAGTTTAACCACATTATGCGGCGCCCTATTTTTTTAGCTACACTTGTCAAACTTAGACATGGCAGAATGTGACTGGGAACCCAATAGAGCCTAAAGATAATGTTGTCCATTAGTCTTAGTTTAGATGTATGCATTCAGAGGCTTGGTATTGCATTGGCTTGAATCTCAATATCACATGATATTGGTATTGACGTTGAATGTAAATATTTATGTTTAGATGTTTAGGTATTCGGAGCCAGACTTGCTATTCAAGTTGAATGTCAAATGTTGTTTGGATGGTCATTCTGAGAAATTATAATTGTACAAAACTATGATCATTATATTGTCTTATACATGTATAAAGCATGTTTTAACATCTAAATATATTTAATATATCACATAAAAATAAAAGACAAACAAATATTATGCAAAATTGTCACTTCATCTTATAACTTCCAAAAACATGGAAATTGAAAAATTGTACGCAATAGCCACAAATTGTAGTAACAGTGACATCAAGCAAATAATATGCTGAGAACAATACATATCGACAACAATATAACTCATCTCGACCAGGTTTCAATTTCTCTACCAATTTTATACCAAACAATTTTCCCTAGGACACTAATCATTGAGGTACAATTACAACGGGGGTGGTAGATGACATACCTAGGATATCAAAGCCTAATCGAAGAACAATTTAAATAATAACTAAACATTCCCTCTAAAACCCGCTCAAGAAATTTAGGAACCAAAATGACAAAACAAAAACAGTCCTGATTTTTACAACTCACTTATCATAAAAAATCATCTATTTCATCAGATACCAAAATTTTCTCCCTGAATATTCAAATATCACAAGTACAGAGGGGCAATTACCAGTACATTATTTATTGCAATGATTCTGTGAAATAAAGCGTTTAGGAAAATCTAACTCGTCGTCTCAAGCTTCAATGAGGAGGAACTTCTCTACACTTCCATTCACCTCTTGGTGGTCAAGGTCACATGACTTTTCCGCACCGGACACCTGCTCCGTCGAGGGTCTGAAGCCCTCGGACAAGGCCCACACGAGGTTTTGCGCCTGCCTCTCCACCACCACAAATTAGAGGCCTACAAAGCAAATCGCGCCAGAGATCAATTAGGTAGAGAAAAAGAAGGGGTGGAACGGTTCACTGGGATCTTGGATGCACGTGCGCCGGACTGTGACTTGGTGAAGCTGGATCTAGCCAGCCTCGTTCCTGCGCATACGCATAGACATAGAGAAATGAAAAAAAGGGGGGGGGGGGGGG